>CM055118.1:341269285-341822191 GCA_029206835.1 Rana muscosa | reverse complement strand
TCTTGGAGGGTAGAAATTTCATTCTCCCCAATGGAGAACTTTTTCGTCCCTCCACATACGCGGATTGTGGCACCAAGGGAGTTGTATATCTGATGGTATGCTCATGTAAGGCATTCTACGTGGGTAAAACCATCAGAGAATTTAGACAGCGCATTGGAGATCACGTTTACTATTCTGGCAACGGTAAACTCACAACTATCGGGCAACATATAGGACTATATCATCGCTATGATCTATCCGCAGTTCGGTTTCTCATTTTGGAGGTGGTTGCGCCCAGTCCCAGAGGTGGTGACTGGGATAAAACTATCCTACAGAGGGAAGCCCTATGGATAGAGCATCTCAATGCTACTAATTCTCCTGGGTTAAATGAAATGAATTCGTATAAATCCTTCCTGTAATTTTTCCTGTCCCCCCCTTTCCCCCCCTTTTTTTCCCCCCCTTCCCCCCCCCGCTCTCTTTTTCCTGGTCCCTCTTGGTCGTTAATTGGGGTTTTGTTCTGGATACCCCCAATTGCCTGCACAATCGGATATCTGTCCATTGTTTGGGCTAAGTTATGATCCAGCATCTATGGCTCGGCTCCTTTCCCTCCCCCCCTCTCCCCCCGCACCCCCCCCCCCCCCCTCTTTTGGAGGGAGTCCCCCGACCCTCATTACTGCAATTCGGTGATTATATCAGAATCTTGTTTTGATTCTGGTAGTTATTTCTGTTATAACTTGCATTATTGACATGTATAATATGTAATGTATAATTCTCTTGATTTGTATAGCCTCTGCTGTGATGTTTCCCATAACAGACGAGTCACATGACGCGGGGAGTGCCCTACCATTATCCTATCGGCGGACATGTTTCCTTCCGGGTCTGGATGACCCAGCGTCATCACGTCCCAGCGCCTGAATACCTGGCCTCACGGCCATTGGTCTTCAGACGCGCACCGACGTAGCAGCTCAGCGCTCCATCGTGTGTGGAAGGGATGACCCCGTGACGTCACACGCCGCACGTTGCTCGCGGCGTGGAAGACGGCGGGGTTGGGGAACACATTTAAATAGCTTTTTGCAAGCCATTGATGTGAGTGGTGAACACACTCTCCCTGGGGAACCATATACGGACACACTGCTAAGGTAAGCGCTGGTTGGTAGCTACACTAGGTACCTTTCTACCCCATTGCAATTAATTTAATCCCATTTTTTTACTGTCTTATCTCCTGTGCAGCCATCTGTACCCCTTGGCAAAGTACTCATACATGCTTGCCCCAACTGGCCATGATCGATGGCCATCTAGCAGTTACCCCCTGGCTAATTAATTAGCCTTATATGGTATAAATCCCCAGTGAGTTCGACTGTTTTTCTGTTGAGGTAAGACTACCCTTATTACTTTTGGTGGTGATGGCTTACTTCCAAACCTTAGAGGATATGGGCTTTGAACACTGCCTGGTCTTCACACTGATCCCAACCTTTTCCCTTCCACACACATTTTCCCAATTTCTTCACCCCTTCCCCCCAAAACCTCCCCCTCTCTACACCTCCTTCCCCCTCCCCCGCCCCCCCCACACTCCCTTTCCCCTCCCCCCCTCTCCTCCCCCCACCCCCTCTTTCCTTCCCCCTTCCCCCCTTCCACTCTCCCTTCCCCCCCCTTTCCTTCCTTCCTCTACCCATCACCCACACACACCACCTTTCACTTCCCCTCCCTCTCTCCCTCCCCCTTTTCCTCTCCCCCCCCTATTTTCTCCACCTCTTCCCCCCCTCCCCTCCCTTTCTTTCTCTCCCCCTTCCAATCCTCTCCCCTTTCCCTCCCCCCTCCCTTTCCCCCCCAATCCCTTTTCTTCCTTCCCCTTGTCTTTTGCTCACTTTTTCTTCCCCTTTCTTCCCCCCTTTTTCCTCCCCCCCCTTTCTTCTTTCCCCCCCCCCCTCCCCCCCTCCATCATGCCCCTATTTCCCCCCCTTTCCTTTCCCCTCCCCCCTTTCCTTCCCCCCCCTTCCATCTCCTCACTTAATCAAATTCTCTCCTTTCCCCTAAATCCCTTCCCCACTTTTTTCCTTCCCCCCCTCCTTCCTTCCTTTCCTCTCCTTTTTCCCCCACTCCCCTTCCCTCTCCTCCCCCTCCCTTCCCTTCCCTCTCTTTTCTCCCTTTCTTTCCCCCTCCTTTCTCCAACACCCCCCCTCCCCCACCCCCTTTACACTTCCTCTTTAGGTTTAGTCACTTTCGGTGTCCCCCCAAAAAAATTGCAAGTTATAGTATTATCTTAGTACAATTATATACTTATTTTTACCAGACAGCACCATTTTTTATCCCCCCTGTCCGCCGCGGGGGATATCCAGGCACTCATGCGTGTCCCAGTGAATGTCTCATGGTGAGCAGATCACAGCATTGGCTAATTATGTTACTGTTATTGTATCAAAGTATACTGTGTGTATTATGTTGTTTATAATTCTTTTGCTAGTTTTTTACACATATTTCTCCTACTATGTTTGTATAGACCCTCCTGAAGAAGCGGTGTTAACCGCGAAACCAGTTGAGGTTCACTGCCCCCTCCACTCCTAATAGACGGTGATGGTGGCTCTGCTACCTATATATACTGCTATTTTTTGTTGTGGGGTCGGCTTATGGTTTTAATGTAACTGTAATCGTATTTTCCTTTATGTAATAAATATATATTTTTATACTAGACATCAGTGTCACTCAATCAGTGCCTAGAAAAATCCAATTTTCCTCCTATTTGATCATCCATGGGTAGGATGGTACTAGCAGCCATCACCCCTTGTTCATTAGGCTTTTCTTCATTATTCTATCATTATATTTATGTCTGAATTTAACCATAGAGCCTAAGAGATATAAGATACCCTAGACTAACTGTGCCAGGGAGGGTCGAATGAATTGCCGGGTGTTGGTGGAGCTGTCTTCAGGGCCCAAACTAAATACTGTGGCCCTCTTAGCTGAAGGTATCGCTACACGTGGGGGCTCGTCCGGGATCCTGATACAGCAAGAGAAGACCCCAGAGGTACCGGCATGGACCCGCTAACAGTAAAAGCCTAGTGTGAAACATCCAGGGCAGACCCGGACACGTCGGTGGTCATCAGCCTCCGGGAGAGGAGTGGTCGACAGAGACGGTAGAGCAGCTAATGGTGTCCGTGTCCCCAAATTATACACCAAGGCTGACGGAGATAAAACCAGACCCAGATACCTCATATCAGTATGCACTAGTGGAGTACTGGGGCGGGATGCCAGAGACTTTCAAGCATAGTTGTGTGCGGACGCCAGACAACAAAACCTACAGGTTAACGCACGCCATGACCATAAAGAATGAGCCATCACCAATGGGATCACCGCAAGGCACAACCCGTATCTCACCTGAAAGAAGAGACAGGGTGACGCCTCCGGCGGCACCTGTACCCGTCACTGCCATATCACCAGAGCTGATAAATGCCATAGGGGATCTGCTAACCAAATGTCAGAAGACAAGCACTGTGCATGTAGAGACTAGCTACCGGAGACTAAAGACATTCTTAGGGAAGCTCCCTGTCCCTGCAGGGGAAGAAGAGTTTGATACTTGGGTGGAACAGGCGTTACAAGCAGTGGAGGCATGGGAGGTGCCTGAAGTGCAGAAGAGGCAACGAGTGATAGAAAGCCTCAAAGGCGCAGCAGCAGAAGCATTGAAAAGTTTTCCGTTTGGGAATACAGACTGCATGGCTCAAGACTGTCTAGCCATGCTACAGGAAGAGTTTGGTCAATTGGAAAAGTTGACAGAGATGGTCTACCAATTTGAACATACTTTCCAACAGCCGAAGGAGAAACTTTCAGAGTATGTTAGAAGACTGAACAGGTTGCTGTGCAAGATTTTGTTGAAGAAGGGAATGAAGCCCCAAGATACAGATGAGGCAAGAATGAAGCAAGTCTTAAAGGGAGCGTTGCGCTCGGATCCAGTCTGGCTGCACCTGAAAACCTGGGGAGGAGGAACGTCACTGACTTACTCTGATTTGATAAAAATAATCAGAGATGAGGAGGCACTACAACAGGACCAGCAAATGATTAAGACCAATGTTGCCCCGCACAGGTGTTAGTTAACCCAGTAATGACCCCTGAAAGAGACTCAGAAGTAGACACTTTAAAATCACAAATGTCCAAGGTGTTAGAGATGTTGACCTCTCTGATAGCAAAAGACTCAGAGGGCCCCAGGAGAGAAGTACCAAGGAAGGAACTATTCCCAATTGCCTAAGCACCTGCATCTTTACAAGAATGGGGAGATATAGTCTGCTTTAACTGTGGAGGAAGTGGCCATATTGCAGCCGTGTGTTCCAGCCCTAAAAAGAAGAAAGTAGATAACCGCAAGCCGGCGGGAATCTTCAGAGGGCCCCGGTGAAGGAGTCAACCGGGTGCCCATCTTCTTCAGTGAGCTCCAAGCTGAATGCGAAGCAGAAGAAAGGAGGAGACAGAACCCCTCAGAGGAAACACAGTGTTCCCCAGCAGAGATACACCCCAGAGAAAGGGGGCAAGAACCCTCCGAAGAGGCACAACATTCCCCAAAGGGGATGCACACCTAAGAAAAACAATAATGTCCCTCAGCGGGTCTGTACACCCATTGGAAGGAGGGAAGTCAATGCATACCAGGCTCAAGAAAGACTAAAGTCCAAAAGGGAGTTGGGCGAGAGAGAGTCCGAAGGGAAAGGACCAAAAGAAGGCGGCCTCTGCCAGGCCATATCCGGAGAAGCTGGTAGGCCCATCTCCTGTAGTGCCCATTCAAGTGGAGGGAGTCTACACCAGAGCTATCTTGGATACTGGGGCACAAGTGACCCTACTATACCGGATTTCTACGATAAGCACTTGAGTCATCTGCCCATCCAGAAGATAGAGGAACTGGAAATATGGGGGATTGGAACCCAGAGCTTCCCCTATGATGGCTATCTGCCCATCCAGATGACCTTTGACCCATCTGTGGCTGGGAAGGCCGAAGTGTTTGACACCCTGGCAGTTGTGTGCCCTCGGCCGCCAGCAGCCAACAAGAGCTCCCTTATAATAGGGACGAACACGGACCTGGTCCGAAGACTCCTGACCCCTCTAGTGAAAGAGAAGGGGCAAGCAGCCACCAAGATCCATCCCATGATGAAGACGGCTTACCAACGGCTGGTCCAAGAGCAGAAGACCCCTGTGGAGGGGATAGGGAAGGTGTGGAGACTTAGAAGAGAAGGGGTAGTGTTGCAGCCCGGCGAAGTAACCTGTCTCAGAGCCACTGTGAAGCTTACTTGGGAGCAGCCTGGACCCTTTTTTGTGCTGGAGTCCGACCCAAGGGGAGATGTCATAGAAATCCTGCCAGCTACAGGAGTCCTGGACTTCCTGGTTTCCAATCGCGGGCACGGCGCGCACGCTCCACAAAGCGCGCCAGAAGAGCTATTTAAAAATGTCTGTGACAGACAGTCCCTGCTGTCTGCTCTACAGCGTGTAGTACTCAAAGAGACCTGATTTGTGGATTTACCTGCATCTGACCCGGCTTACTTTGACCCTTCCAGTTTCCTGCCTGCCTCTGACCACCGGCTTGTTTTGACCACTCTTCTGCCTGATCCTCCAGTACCTTGTCGCCAGCCAGTTCTACCGACCCGGCTTGCCTGACCAATCTCTCCGTTGCTGTGTTCCTGGTTCCAGTCCAGTCTGCTTCATCGTTTCCAGTCCAGTTGCTGTGTTCCTGGTTCCAGTCCAGTTGCTGTGTTCCTGGTTCCAGTCCAGTCTGCTTCATCGGTTCCAGTCCAGTTGCTGTGTTCCTGGTTCCAGTCCAGTCTGCTTTATCGGTTCCAGTCCAGTTGCTGTGTTCCTGGTTCCAGTTCAGCCTGCTATACTTCCTGGGTGCCTGGATCAGTATCAGTCTTCAGACTCTACTCTACCATGATCCATCCTGCCAGGCACTCGTACCCCTTCTACCTCCGTGCCTCCTGTCTTCACTACCAGGGGCCGCTGGTGGAAGCCGTAAGAGAGGCCTCCATCTGCAGATCCGGGCTCATCACCGTCAGGTATGTGACAGAAGCAGACAGCCATGTCTGAGCCCGGGCAGGGAGCCTCACCTATGGAGGAACTCTGTCGGCACCTGGCAGGTTTGTCTGAAGCAGTCAAGAGTCTTCAACAAGGCTACACCCGCCTGGAAGAGCAAGTGCGGGCCCTCTCCAATCCCTCTGCCATCCAAGAGGGGCCCCACGCCTCTGCTTCCACAGCCGGAACAAGTTCCTCACCCACAGTGGCCATGCTTCCTCCTGAACCTAAGGTTCCTACACCCGAAAGATTTTCCGGGGATCGGAGCAAGTTTAGGGCCTTCCGGAATTCGTGTGAACTGTACTTTGCCCTACAGCCCCGCACCTTTTCTCTAGAGGCCACCAAGGTGGGCTTTGTGGTCTCTTTGCTCGCTGGAGACCCTCAGAGCTGGGCCCACCGTCTCTTTGAACAGAAGGATGTATCACTAAACAATCTTGCTGCTTTTTTCGATGCCATGGCCCAGCTATACGAAGACCCCCAGCTCTCAGTAACCGCAGAAGCCGCCTTGCGTTCCCTTCAACAAGGACGCAGACCAGCGGAGGACTATGTGGCAGAATTCAGGCGGTGGAGTGCGGATACCAATTGGAATGATGCCGCCCTCCGCCATCAGTTTCGCTTAGGACTAGGGATGAGCTTCGTGTTCGAGTTGAACATACGTTCGACTCGAACATCGGCTGTTCGATTGTTCGACGAAGATCGAACGATTTGGGCCGTTCGCATCAAATTTGAGTGACGCGAACGGCCCACAATGCACTACGCCATCGCAGTGTCATCCAGGCGCTGTGATTGGCCAAGCATGCACTGTGACCCCGCATGCTTGGCCAATCACAGCGCCGGCAGCGAGGAGAGCAATGATTGGCCACAGGCAGGATGCCTGTGGCCAATTATTGCTGAGGGTGTTTAGTACACGCCCCACACTATAAAAGGCCGCCAGCACGGCGGCCTAGTGTAGTGTGTTCCGGAGCAGGGAAAGACAAGCATAGGCAGGGACAGTGACATTTATTTTTTCTTGCTTAACCTGGATTCCTTTAGTTTAGGGAAAGAGAAGGATAGGTAGGGAGAGTGTCAGTGTGTTTTACTGTGCGAATCCTTGTTTCTAGGGACAGGGAAGGACAGTGAGGGAATTCTCCTTGTGCTATAGTGTGCTTTAAAAAAACATTTTTTCTAGGGACAGAAAACTATAGGTAGGGAGAGTGTCAGTGTGTTTTACTGTGCGAATCCTTGTTTCTAGGGACAGGGAAGGACAGTGAGGGAAATTCTCCTTGTGCTATAGTGTGCTTTAAAAAAACATTTTTTCTAGGGACAGAAAACTATAGGTAGGGAGAGTGTCAGTGTGTTTTACTGTGCGAATCCTTGTTTCTAGGGACAGGGAAGGACAGTGAGGGAAATTCTCCTTGTGCTATAGTGTGCTTTAAAAAAACATTTTTTCTAGGGACAGAAAACTATAGGTAGGGAGAGTGTCAGTGTGTTTTACTGTGCGAATCCTTGTTTCTACGGACAGGGAAGGACAGTGAGGGAAATTCTCCTTGTGCTATAGTGTGCTTTAAAAAAACATTTTTTCTAGGGACAGAAAACTATAGGTAGGGAGAGTGTCAGTGTGTTTTACTGTGCGAATCCTTGTTTCTAGGGACAGGGAAGGACAGTGAGGGAAATTCTCCTTGTGCTATAGTGTGCTTTAAAAAAACATTTTTTCTAGGGACAGAAAACTATAGGTAGGAAGAGTGTTAGTTTCTTTCACTGTGATAATCCTTGTTTCTAGGGACAGGGAAGGAAAGTGAGGGAAATTCTCCTTGTGCTATAGTGTGCTTTAAAAAAACATTTTTTCTAGGGACAGAAAACTATAGGTAGGAAGAGTGTCAGTTTCTTTCACTGTGATAATCCTTGTTTCTAGGGACAGGGAAGGACAGTGAGGGAAATTCTCCTTGTGCTATAGTATGCTTTAAAAAAACATTTTTTCTAGGGACAGAAAACTATAGGTAGGAAGAGTGTCAGTTTCTTTCACTGTGATAATCCTTGTTTCTAGGGACAGGGAAGGACAGTGAGGGAAATTCTCCTTGTGCTATAGTGTGCTTTAAAAAAACATTTTTTCTAGGGACAGAAAACTATAGGTAGGAAGAGTGTCAGTTTCTTTCACTGTGATAATCCTTGTTTCTAGGGACAGGGAAGGACAGTGAGGGAAATTCTCCTTGTGCTATAGTGTGCTTTAAAAAAACATTTTTTCTAGGGACAGAAAACTATAGGTAGGAAGAGTGTCAGTTTCTTTCACTGTGATAATCCTTGTTTCTAAGGACAGGGAAGGACAGTGAGGGAAATTCTCCTTGTGCTATAGTGTGCTTTAAAAAAACATTTTTTCTAGGGACAGAAAACTATAGGTAGGAAGAGTGTCAGTTTCTTTCACTGTGATAATCCTTGTTTCTAGGGACAGGGAAGGACAGTGAGGGAAATTCTCCTTGTGCTATAGTGTGCTTTAAAAAAACATTTTTTCTAGGGACAAAAAACTATAGGTAGGGAGAGTGTCAGTGTGTTTTACTGTGCGAATCCTTGTTTCTAGGGACAGGGAAGGACAGTGAGGGAAATTCTCCTTGTGCTATAGTGTGCTAAAGCATTCCTCATCAACCATCTTTGAAATCCTTGTTTTTTGGACAGTCAGGGAAATTGTCGTTGTGCTATTCTGTGCAAAAGCAATCATCCTCAACCATATTTAGAAATCCTTAAGTAAAGGGACAGAGAAGGACACCTGAAGGTAGCCCTTATTGCTTTTTTCCCATCTCCCTGCAGGCCATCTATTAGAATGTCTGGAAGGCAAACAAGGAGAGGCAGACAGTCAGGAGGCAATAAAAGAGGGCAAGCAGGCTCTGTGTCTGGGGGCAACAGTGCTGGTCGTGGACGCGGTGCATTGTCATCAGCACATGGCCATGGGACACGCTTGTCCTTCTTTTCGGCAGCTGGACATGTTGAGCCACATCATGCCGAAGACTTGGTAGAGTGGATGACCAAGCCCTCCTCCTCCTCCTCATCCTCTGTCACCCAGGCTCAGGGTACTGGCAAAGCAGCTGCCAAAGCGTCCTCTTCCCTGGTATCAATGTCAGACTCATCATCAGTCACTCCTTCCCTAGACCCACCATGTCCTCCTCCTGAGGAGTCCCCCGAACTGTTTGAGCACAGTGTTGGGTACATGCTCCAGGAGGATGCCCAGCGTTTCGAAGGGTCTGATGATGAAACCCAGCTAGAGGAAGGCAGTAGCGTGAGAGCAGACAGAGGGGATGCTCAAGAAGGACACCAATCTGGCAGTCATGTTCCAGCAGCTGCAGCATACTGCCAGATTGGCTCCAGTGATGAGGAGGGAGGGGATGATGAGGTCACTGACTCCACGTGGGTGCCTAATAGGAGAGAGGAGGAGGAGGAGGATGAGGAGGAGGCACATCTCCAACGAGGCAGGATGCCCTTTGGTGGCCAGCGTAAGGGCAGTACACCGACGGAATCACACCGCAGAGCTCCGCCTGTGCAGGGCGCTGCCTCTGCCCGTCATTCAAAAAGTTCTTTGGTGTGGGCCTTTTTTGAGGCTAGTGCATCAGATCGCACAGCTGCTGTTTGCAACATATGTCTCAAGCGTATATCGCGTGGCCAAAACATCAGCCGCTTGGGTACCACATGCCTGACCAGACATATGTTGACCTGCCATGCAGCTCGTTGGCAAGCCTACCTCAAAGACCCACACCAAAGAACAAAGCGGACCTCTCCTTGCACCGCATCAGCTGGGATCTCCAATCCCACTATAACTTCAGTCCTCTCTGAAACATGCACTGAGAGGAATGAAGGTGTAGAATTAGGTGTGTCACAGCCAAGTACTTGCGGGCACTCTGCTAGCAGTACACCGACGTCCGATTCTAGCAGGCAAATTTCCCTGCCCCAGCTGCTGGACCGTCGAAAGAAGTTCACTCCCAGCCATCCACATGCCCAGCGGTTGAATGCTAGCTTGGCTAAATTGCTAGCGCTTCAACTGCTGCCTTTTCAGTTGGTAGACTCGGCCCCCTTCCGTGAGTTTGTGCAATGTGCGGTTCCTCAGTGGCAGGTTCCCAAACGCCACTTTTTCTCACGGAAGGCTATTCCGGCTCTCTACCGGCATGTGGAAGGCAATGTCTTGGCCTCGCTGGACAGGGTGGTCAGTGGTAAGGTGCATATTACCGCTGACTCATGGTCCAGCAGGCATGGACAGGGACGTTACCTTTCTTTCACGGCCCATTGGGTCACTCTTTTGGCAGCTGGGAAGGATGCAGGACAAGGTGCAGTAGTGTTGGAGGTTGTTCCACCGCCACGCCTCCAAAATGCTACTACTGGTTGTGACACACCTCTCTCCTCCACCCCCTCCTCTTCTTCTTCCTCCATGGCCTCTTCCTGTGGTTTGTCCTATGAACCAGCGGTGCTCCGTAGCCGTTCAAGGGGCTACGCAAGTACGCAGGCAAAAAGATGCCATGCCGTGCTTGCGCTGGTGTGTTTGGGGGACAGAAGCCACACTGGGGCAGAGGTCCTGTCTGCTCTGCAGGGCCAGGCCGAGAGGTGGTTGACGCCACGCCAGCTTAAGCCAGGAATGGTGGTTTGCGACAATGGCACCAACCTCCTCTCCGCCCTCCGACAGGGACAACTGACCCATGTGCCCTGTGTGGCTCACGTCCTTAACCTGGTGGTGCAGCGGTTCTTGGGCAGGTACCCGGGCTTACAGGATGTCCTGAGGCAGGCCAGGAAAGTCTGTGTGCATTTCCGCAGATCTTATAATGCCAGTGCTCGCCTGGCTGAGCTGCAAAAGGAGTTGAACCTGCCCAAGAACCGCCTTATATGTGACATGCCCACCAGGTGGAACTCAACGTTGGCCATGCTGCAGCGGCTGCACACGCAGCAGAGGGCCATCAATGAGTACCTGTGCGACTACGGCACCAGGACAGGGTCAGGGGAGCTTGTTTTTTTTTCTCCACGCCAGTGGGGCATGATCAGGGATGCATGCACTGTCCTGGCACCATTTGAGGAGGCCACGAGGATGGTGAGCAGTGACAGTGCATGCATCAGTGACACTGTACCTCTTGTCCACCTGTTGGAGCACACGCTGCGTGGAATAATGGACAGGGCACTTGAGGCAGAACAGAGGCAGGAAGAGGAGGACTTCCTTGCCTCTCAAGGCCCCCTTTACCCAGACAGTGTTCCTTCTGTCCCACCCATCGCACAGGAAGAGGACGAGGAGGAGGAGGATTGTGTCAGCATGGAGGTGGAGGCTGGCACTCAGCATCATCAGCAGCAGTCTTTTAGGGATGATTTACAGTCCCAAGAAACCAGTGGACTTGTACGTGGCTGGGAGGAGGTGGCTGCGGATCATGTCGTCCTTAGTGACCCAGAGGACTCCGGACCGAATGCCTCAGCTAACCTACGCTGCATGGCCTTCCTGATCCTGCAAAGTCTGCGGAAGGATCCTCGTATTCTTTGGATCAAGGAGAGGGACCATTACTGGCTGGCCACTCTCCTTGATCCACGGTACAAGGGTAAGGTTGCGGACCTTATGTTACCGTCGCAGAGGATGAGACAACTCCGGGAGGCCTTGCAGAAAGGTCTGTGCAACGCGTTCCCAGAGACTGGGAGGTTACAAACTCCTGGTCCTGGACAACGAGTTGCTGAGGCTTCGGCCAGTCAAAGAAGGAGCGGTGGGGAAGGTGGCCGTCTGACCGATGCGTTCAGACAATTCTTTAGTCCGCAGCCCCAAAGTATGATCGGTTCCAGCAACCATCGCCAGCGTCTGATAAACATGGTGCAGGAATATCTAGGGGCAAGGTCAGACTTGGACACCTTCCCCACCGAAAATCCTCTGGCTTACTGGGTCTTGAGGATGGATCACTGGCCAGAGCTTGCACATTATGCAATTGAGCTACTGGCCTGTCCTGCATCCAGCGTTCTTTTGGAACGCACATTCAGTGCTGCTGGAGGATTTGTTACGGATCACAGGGTGCGCCTGTCCACCGACTCGGTTGATCGACTGACTTTCATCAAGATGAACCAGTCTTGGATCACCACCAGCTACCACACACCTGATGCTGATATAACAGACTAATTGATTTTAACATGTCACATCCCTTCAAGACTGATGCTGATGCTGAGTGCCTGTGCTGTTATGTTGACTGGCTATCCTCCTCCTCCGAGTCCTCAATGATACGATTGATGATGATAGCTTGGAAGATCATTTTTGTTTATGGGTGCCGCCACCAGTGCCTAACGCCCAATTTTTCAGCCCCTGTTTTACAGGGGCGTGTAATTACAATTTTTTTAGCAATAATTTGCCATAGGGCTCATTGCTGTGCTCCAAGTACAGTATCTGTGAGGGGTTGGAGTGTTGTGGCACCAATGTCTAAGGCCCAATTTTTCAAGCCCCTGTTTAACAGGGGCGTGTCATTACAATTTTTGAAGCAATACTTTGCAACAGGGCTCATTGCTGTGCTCCAAGTACAGTATCTGTGAGGGGTTGTAGTGTTGTGCCACCAGTGCCTAAGGCCCAATTTTTCAGCCCCTGTTCAACAGGGGCATGTAATTACAATTCTTGATCTAATAATTCACAGCAGGGCCCATTCCTGCACCCACCAAGAGTAACTCTGAGGGCTTACAGTGTTGTGGCAACGCCACCACCACCACCACCACGAAAGGCCCAATTTTTCAGCCCCTGTTCAAAAGGGGCATGTAATTACAATTCTTGATCTAATAATTCACAGCAGGGCCCATTCCTGCACCCACCAAGAGTAACTCTGAGGGCTTACAGTGTTGTGGCAACGCCACCACCACCACCACCACGAAAGGCCCAATTTTTCTGCCCCTGTTCAAAAGGGGCATGTAATTACAATTCTTGATCTAATAATTCACAGCAGGGCCCATTCCTGCACCCACCAAGAGTAACTATGAGGGCTTACAGTGTTGTGGCAACACCACCACCACCACCACCACCACGAAAGGCCCAATTTTTCAGCCCCTGTTCAACAGGGGCATGCAATTACAATTCTTGATCTAATAATTCACAGCAGGGCCCATTGCTGCACCCACCAAGAGTAACTGTCAGGGCTTACAGTGTTGTGGCACCAGCACCACCATCAAAGGCCCAATTTTTACTACCACTGTTCAACAATTATATGTAATTAAAATTCCTGATATAATAGTTGACAGCAGGGCGTTCCAGCACCAACCAAGAGTAACTGTGAGTGCTTACAGTGTTGTGCCAACACCAACAACTAAGGGGCCTATTTCTGCAGAGTATATACGGCAGGTCCCTACTTTCAAACATCCAACTTACAAACGACTCCTACTTGCAAACACAAGAAGACAACAGGAAGTGAGAGGAAATCTACCCCTTGGAAGGAAAATTCTCTCCTGTAAGAATTAATATGGGAGAAAGGTGTCTCCTCTGTACTGATGCTTTATCAGCAATCCTTGTTTCAAGAAAAACACCACATTTCAAAAACAGTTGTCATTGGGACGGAAAGTGAGGTGAAATGTTCTGAACAGGGGCACAGACAGCAAAACAAATGTTACAGGGGTGATAACCCTTACCTATGTTTTCCAAAAAGTTTAAAAATAGATTTTTGGGCTGGAGCTACACTTAAACAATGTACCTGTTCAAAATTACAAACAGATTCTACATAAGAACAAACCTACAGTCCCTGTCTTGTATGCACCGCCTGTATACGGCTGTTCAGAGTATATAGGGCCTTTTTTATTTTATGTGCGGGGTTCCCCTTAATATCCATACAAGACCCAAAGGGGCTGGTAATGGGCTGGGGTAGGGGGGGGGGGTCATGGGGTAGCTATGCCATTTTTCTTAAAGATTTTCATCCATATTACCGGGACCAGACATTACATTAAAGCTGCAAGCAGTTTTAAATGGCTTTTTTTTCCTTTAGAAGTGTCATTTTGTGCAGGGACAGTTCTAAACACGGGAAACACGTGGCACTTCACAGGCATACTTTAGACACCCCCCAGGTACGATATTTAAAGGAATATTTGACTTTTTTTTTTTCACTTTATGCATCATTAAAATGACTGCTCCCGAAAAACGACCGTTTTTAAAACTTCTTTTTGCATTGATACATGTCCCCTGGTGCACAACCCGGGTTCCCAAACCCTTTTTAGGACAATAACATGCATAATAGTTGTTATAATTAGCACTTTAGAATTCGAACGTTCGCATCCATTGTATTTAATAGGGTTCTAATGTTCGTACGAACTTTCGGTCCGTTCGCGGGTTCTGGTGCGAACCGAACCCGGGGGTGTTCGGCTCATCACTACTTAGGACTAGGGATGAGCTTCGTGTTCGAGTCGAACATACGTTCGACTCGAACATCGGCTGTTCGATCGTTCGACGAAGATCGAACGATTTGGGCCGTTCGTGCCAAATTCGAGTGAGGCGAACGGCCCACAATGCACTACGCCATCGCAGTGTCATCCAGGCGCTGTGATTGGCCAAGCATGCACTGTGACCCCGCATGCTTGGCCAATCACAGCGCCGGCAGCGAGGAGAGCAATGATTGGCCACAGGCAGGATGCCTGTGGCCAATTATTGCTGAGGGTGTTTAGTACACGCCCCACACTATAAAAGGCCGCCAGCACGGCGGCCTAGTGTAGTGTGTTCCGGAGCAGGGAAAGAGAAACATAGGCAGGGACAGTGACATTTATTTTTTTCTTGCTTAACCTGGATTCCTTTAGTTTAGGGAAAGAGAAGGATAGGTAGGGAGAGTGTCAGTGTGTTTTACTGTGCAAATCCTTGTTTCTAGGGACAGGGAAGGACAGTGAGGGAATTCTCCTTGTGCTATAGTGTGCTTTAAAAAAACATTTTTTCTAGGGACAGAAAACTATAGGTAGGGAGAGTGTCAGTGTGTTTTACTGTGCGAATCCTTGTTTCTAGGGACAGGGAAGGACAGTGAGGGAATTCTCCTTGTGCTATAGTGTGCTTTAAAAAAACATTTTTTCTAGGGACAGAAAACTATAGGTAGGGAGAGTGTCAGTTTCTTTCACTGTGATAATCCTTGTTTCTAGGGACAAAGAAGGAAAGTGAGTGAAATTCTCCTTGTGCTATAGTGTGCTTTAAAAAAACATTTTTTCTAGGGACAGAAAACTATAGGTAGGGAGAGTGTCAGTGTGTTTTACTGTGCAAATCCTTGTTTCTAGGGACAGGGAAGGACAGTGAGAGAATTCTCCTTGTGCTATAGTGTGCTTTAAAAAAACATTTTTTCTAGGGACAGAAAACTATAGGTAGGGAGAGTGTCAGTGTGTTTTACTGTGCGAATCATTGTTTCTAGGGACAGGGAAGGACAGTGAGGGAATTCTCCTTGTGCTATAGTGTGCTTTAAAAAAACATTTTTTCTAGGGACAGAAAACTATAGGAAGGAAGAGTGTCAGTTTCTTTCACTGTGATAATCCTTGTTTCTAGGGACAAAGAAGGAAAGTGAGTGAAATTCTCCTTGTGCTATAGTGTGCTTTAAAAAAACTTTTTCTAGGGACAGAAAACTATAGGTAGGGAGAGTGTCAGTGTCTTTTACTGTGCGAATCCTTGTTTCTAGGGACAGGGAAGGACAGTGAGGGAATTCTCCTTGTGCTATAGTGTTCTTTAAAAAAACATTTTTTCTAGGGACAGAAAACTATAGGTAGGAAGAGTGTCAGTTTCTTTCACTGTGATAATCCTTGTTTCTAGGGACAAAGAAGGAAACTGAGGGAAATTCTCCTTGTGCTATAGTGTGCTTTAAAAAAACATTTTTTCTAGGGACAGAAAACTATAGGTAGGGAGAGTGTCAGTGTCTTTTACTGTGCGAATCCTTGTTTCTAGGGACAGGGAAGGACAGTGAGGGAATTCTCCTTGTGCTATAGTGTGCTTTAAAAAAACATTTTTTCTAGGGACAGAAAACTATAGGTAGGGAGAGTGTCAGTGTGTTTTACTGTGCGAATCCTTGTTTCTAGGGACAGGGAAGGACAGTGAGGGAATTCTCCTTGTGCTATAGTGTGCTTTAAAAAAACATTTTTTCTAGGGACAGAAAACTATAGGAAGGAAGAGTGTCAGTTTCTTTCACTGTGATAATCCTTGTTTCTAGGGACAAAGAAGGAAACTGAGGGAAATTCTCCTTGTGCTATAGTGTGCTTTAAAAAAACATTTTTTCTAGGGACAGAAAACTATAGGTAGGGAGAGTGTCAGTGTGTTTTACTGTGCGAATCCTTGTTTCTAGGGACAGGGAAGGACAGTGAGGGAATTCTCCTTGTGCTATAGTGTGCTTTAAAAAAACATTTTTTCTAGGGACAGAAAACTATAGGTAGGAAGAGTGTCAGTTTCTTTCACTGTGATAATCCTTGTTTCTAGGGACAAAGAAGGAAACTGAGGGAAATTCTCCTTGTGCTATAGTGTGCTAAAGCATTCTTCATCAACCATCTTTGAAATCCTTGTTTTTTTGGACAGTCAGGGAAATTGTCGTTGTGCTATTCTGTGCAAAAGCAATCATCCTCAACCATATTTAGAAATCCTTAAGTAAAGGGACAGAGAAGGACACCTGAAGGTAGCCCTTATTGCTTTTTTCCCATCTCCCTGCAGGCCATCTATTAGAATGTCTGGAAGGCAAACAAGGAGAGGCAGACAGTCAGGAGGCAATAAAAGAGGGCAAGCAGGCTCTGTGTCTGGGGGCAACAGTGCTGGTCGTGGACGCGGTGCATTGTCATCAGCACATGGCCATGGGACACGCTTGTCCTTCTTTTCGGCAGCTGGACATGTTGAGCCACATCATGCCGAAGACTTGGTAGAGTGGATGACCAAGCCCTCCTCCTCCTCCTCATCCTCTCTCACCCAGGCTCAGGGTACTGGAAAAGCAGCTGCCAAAGCGTCCTCTTCCCTGGTATCAATGTCAGACTCATCATCAGTCACTCCTTCCCTAGACCCACCATGTCCTCCTCCTGAGGAGTCCCCCGAACTGTTTGAGCACAGTGTTGGGTACATGCTCCAGGAGGATGCCCAGCGTTTCGAAGGGTCTGATGATGAAACCTAGCTAGAGGAAGGCAGTAGCGTGAGAGCAGACAGAGGGGATGCTCAAGAAGGACACCAATCTGGCAGTCATGTTCCAGCAGCTGCAGCATACTGCCAGATTGGCTCCAGTGATGAGGAGGAAGGTGATGATGAGGTCACTGACTCCACGTGGGTGCCTAATAGGAGAGAGGAGGAGGAGGAGGATGAGGAGGAGGCACATCTCCAACGAGGCAGGATGCCCTTTGGTGGCCAGCGTAAGGGCAGTACACCGACGGAATCACACCGCAGAGCTCCGCCTGTGCAGGGCGCTGCCTCTGCCCGTCATTCAAAAAGTTCTTTGGTGTGGGCCTTTTTTGAGGCTAGTGCATCAGATCGCACAGCTGCTGTTTGCAACATATGTCTCAAGCGTATATCGCGTGGCCAAAACATCAGCCGCTTGGGTACCACATGCCTGACCAGACATATGTTGACCTGCCATGCAGCTCGTTTGCAAGCTTACCTCAAAGACCCACACCAAAGAACAAAGCGGACCTCTCCTTGCACCGCATCAGCTGGGATCTCCAACCCCACTATAACTTCAGTCCTCTCTGAAACATGCACTGAGAGGAATGAAGGTGTAGAATTAGGTGTGTCACAGCCAAGTACTTGCGGCCACTCTGCTAGCAGTACACCGACGTCCGATTCTAGCAGGCAAATTTCCCTGCCCCAGCTGCTGGACCGTCGAAAGAAGTTCACTCCCAGCCATCCACATGCCCAGCGGTTGAATGCTAGCTTGGCTAAATTGCTAGCGCTTCAACTGCTGCCTTTTCAGTTGGTAGACTCGGCCCCCTTCCGTGAGTTTGTGCAATGTGCGGTTCCTCAGTGGCAGGTTCCCAAACGCCACTTTTTCTCACGGAAGGCTATTCCGGCTCTCTACCGGCATGTGGAAGGCAATGTCTTGGCCTCGCTGGACAGGGCGGTCAGCGGTAAGGTGCATATTACCGCTGACTCATGGTCCAGCAGGCATGGACAGGGACGTTACCTTTCTTTCACGGCCCATTGGGTCACTCTTTTGGCAGCTGGGAAGGATGCAGGACAAGGTGCAGTAGTGTTGGAGGTTGTTCCACCGCCACGCCTCCAAAATGCTACTACTGGTTGTGACACACCTCTCTCCTCCACCCCCTCCTCTTCTTCTTCCTCCATGGCCTCTTCCTGTGGTTTGTCCTCTGAACCAGCGGTGCTCCGTAGGCGTTCAAGGGGCTACGCAAGTACGCAGGCAAAAAGATGCCATGCCGTGCTTGCGCTGGTGTGTTTGGGGGACAGAAGCCACACTGGGGCAGAGGTCCTGTCTGCTCTGCAGGGCCAGGCCGAGAGGTGGTTGACGCCACGCCAGCTTAAGCCAGGAATGGTGGTTTGCGACAATGGCACCAACCTCCTCTCCGCCCTCCGACAGGGACAACTGACCCATGTGCCCTGTGTGGCTCACGTCCTTAAACTGGTGGTGCAGCGGTTCTTGGGCAGGTACCCGGGCTTACAGGATGTCCTGAGGCAGGCCAGGAAAGTCTGTGTGCATTTCCGCAGATCTTATAATGCCAGTGCTCGCCTGGCTGAGCTGCAAACGGAGTTGAACCTGCCCAAGAACCGCCTTATATGTGACATGCCCACCAGGTGGAACTCAACGTTGGCCATGCTGCAGCGGCTGCACACGCAGCAGAGGGCCATCAATGAGTACCTGTGCGACTACGGCACCAGGACAGGGTCAGGGGAGCTTGGTTTTTTTTCTCCACGCCAGTGGGGCATGATCAGGGATGCATGCACTGTCCTGGCACCATTTGAGGAGGCCACGAGGATGGTGAGCAGTGACAGTGCATGCATCAGTGACACTGTACCTCTTGTCCACCTGTTGGAGCACACGCTGCGTGGAATAATGGACAGGGCACTTGAGGCAGAACAGAGGCAGGAAGAGGAGGACTTCCTTGCCTCTCAAGGCCCCCTTTACCCAGACAGTGTTCCTTCTGTCCCACCCATCGCACAGGAAGAGGAGGAGGAGGAGGAGGAGGAGGAGGATTGTGTCAGCATGGAGGTGGAGGCTAGCACTCAGCATCATCAGCAGCAGTCTTTTAGGGATGATTTACAGTCCCAAGAAACCAGTGGACTTGTACGTGGCTGGGAGGAGGTGGCTGCGGATCATGTCGTCCTTAGTGACCCAGAGGACTCCGGAGCGAATGCCTCAGCAAACCTACGCTGCATGGCCTCCCTGATCCTGCAAAGTCTGCGGAAGGATCCTCGTATTCTTCGGATCAAGGAGAGGGACCATTACTGGCTGGCCACTCTCCTTGATCCACGGTACAAGGGTAAGGTTGCGGACCTTATGTTACCGTCGCAGAGGGAGCAGAGGATGAGACAACTCCGGGAGGCCTTGCAGAAAGGTCTGTGCAACGCGTTCCCAGAGACTGGGAGGTTACAAACTCCTGGTCCTGGACAACGAGTTGCTGAGGCTTCGGCCAGTCAAAGAAGGAGCGGTGGGGAAGGTGGCCATCTGACCGATGCGTTCAGACAATTCTTTAGTCCGCAGCCCCAAAGTATGATCGGTTCCAGCAACCATCGCCAGCGTCTGATAAACATGGTGCAGGAATATCTAGGGGCAAGGTCAGACTTGGACACCTTCCCCACCGAAAATCCTCTGGCTTACTGGATCTTGAGGATGGATCACTGGCCAGAGCTTGCACAGTATGCAATTGAGCTACTGGCCTGTCCTGCATCCAGCGTTCTTTCGGAACGCACATTCAGTGCTGCTGGAGGATTTGTCACGGATCACAGGGTGCGCCTGTCCACCGACTCGGTTGATCGACTGACTTTCATCAAGATGAACCAGTCTTGGATCACCACCAGCTACCACACACCTGATGCTGATATAACAGACTAATTGATTTTAACATGTCACATCCCTTCAAGACTGATGCTGATGCTGAGTGCCTGTGCTGTTATGTTGACTGGCTATCCTCCTCCTCCGAGTCCTCAATGATACGATTGATGATGATAGCTTGGAAGATCATTTTTGTTTATGGGTGCCGCCACCAGTGGCTAAGGCCCAATTTTTCAGCCCCTGTTTTACAGGGGCGTGTAATTACAATTTTTTTAGCAATAATTTGCCATAGGGCTCATTGCTGTGCTCCAAGTGCAGTATCTGTGAGGGGTTGGAGTGTTGTGGCACCAGTGCCTAAGGCCCAATTTTTCAGCCCCTGTTTAACAGGGGCGTGTCATTACAATTTTTGAAGCAATACTTTGCAACAGGGCTCATTGCTGTGCTCCAAGTACAGTATCTGTGAGGGGTTGTAGTGTTGTGCCACCAGTGCCTAAGGCCCAATTTTTCAGCCCCTGTTCAACAGGGGCATGCAATTACAATTCTTGATCTAATAATTCACAGCAGGGCCCATTGCTGCACCCACCAAGAGTAACTGTCAGGGCTTACAGTGTTGTGGCACCAGCACCACCATCAAAGGCCCAATTTTTACTACCACTGTTCAACAATTATATGTAATTAAAATTCCTGATATAATAGTTGACAGCAGGGCGTTCCAGCACCAACCAAGAGTAACTGTGAGTGCTTACAGTGCTGTGCCAACACCAACAACTAAGGGGCCTATTTCTGCAGAGTATATACGGCAGGTCCCTACTTTCAAACATCCAACTTACAAACGACTCCTACTTGCAAACGCAAGAAGACAACAGGAAGTGAGAGGAAATCTACCACTAGGAAGGAAAATTCTCTCCTGTAAGAATAAATATGGGAGAAAGGTGTCTCCTCTGTACTGATGCTTTATCAGCAATCCTTGTTTCAAGAAAAACACCACATTTCAAAAACAGTTGTCATTGGGACGGAAAGTGAGGTGAAATGTTCTGAACAGGGGCACAGACAGCAAAACAAATGTTACAGGGGTGATAACCCTTACCTATGTTTTCCAAAAAGTTTAAAAATAGATTTTTGGGCTGGAGCTACACTTCAACAATGTACCTGTTCAAAATTACAAACAGATTCTACATAAGAACAAACCTACAGTCCCTGTCTTGTATGCACCGCCTGTATACGGCTGTTCAGAGTATATAGGGCCTTTTTTATTTTATGTGCGGGGTTCCCCTTAATATCCATACAAGACCCAAAGGGGCTGGTAATGGGCTGGGGTAGGGGGGGGGGGGGGGGTCATGGGGTAGGTATGCCATTTTTCTTAAAGATTTTCATCCATATTACCGGGACCAGACATTACATTAAAGCCGCAAGCAGTTTTAAATGGCTTTTTTTTCCTTTAGAAGTGTCATTTTGTGCAGGGACAGTTCTAAACACGGGAAACACGTGGCACTTCACAGGCATACTTTAGACACCCCCCAGGTACGATATTTAAAGGAATATTTGACTTTTTTTTTTTCACTTTATGCATCATTAAAATGACTGCTCCCGAAAAACGACCGTTTTTAAAACTTCTTTTTGCATTGATACATGTCCCCTGGTGCACAACCCGGGTTCCCAAACCCTTTTTAGGACAATAACATGCATAATAGTTGTTATAATTAGCACTTTAGAATTCGAACGTTCGCATCCATTGTATTTAATAGGGTTCTAATGTTCGTACGAACTTTCGGTCCGTTCGCGGGTTCTGGTGCGAACCGAACCCGGGGGTGTTCGGCTCATCACTACTTAGGACTTTCCGATTCCTTGAAGGACGAGCTTGCTAGAGTCGGTGTACCACAGACACTCAACCTGTTGATTGACCTAACCATCCAGATTGACCGACGTCTGAGGGAACGGAGGGCTGAGAGGACCACTGGCTTCTCCCGCCCAACCTGGATGCTTCCTCGGGCTCCTAGTCACCTGTACCCGGCTCCTGCTACACCTCCAACCCCCACATCTGACATGCCTGAACCAATGCAGCTCGGGGTCCTTCGTCCATCCCTCGCTCCTGAAGAACACCAGCGCCGCCGAATAAATAATTTGTGCCTGTACTGTGGGGAACCCGGACATTTCGTTAGAAACTGTCCCCTGAAGCTTCGTAAGTTTCTTTCAGTTTCTTCTAACATGACTAACCTACAAGCCAAAACCACATCTCACCTTGCCCTCTGTGTGTCATTATAGCTCCCAGGAAGGACTTTGCAAGTACCCGCCATTATTGATTCTGGAGCATGCAGCTGCTTTATGGACTCAACCTTTGCCATTAAACACCAAATTCCCCTTCGTTCCAAGACCCACGGACTTCGTGTCCATCTGGCTGATGGTTCCGTTATTAAGTCCGGACCTGTGATCCAGGAGATCACTCCTATACC
Source organism: Rana muscosa (assembly GCA_029206835.1). Taxonomy (NCBI): domain Eukaryota; kingdom Metazoa; phylum Chordata; class Amphibia; order Anura; family Ranidae; genus Rana; species Rana muscosa. The sequence continues at coordinate 341,799,867 of CM055118.1, read as the reverse complement.
CGTCACCATCTCTACCACCTCTGGAACCCACCAAGAATACTTATGTCTGGACATCATCTCTTCTCCGTTGTTTTCCTTGATCCTTGGTATGCCTTGGTTACAAGCCCACAATCCCACTATCAATTGGGCCACGGAAGTACTTACCTTTCCTTCTTCCTATTGCCAGCAGTCCTGTGGCTCATACGAACCTCCTGGGCCGGCCTCTTTACTATGCATTGATACAGAAGATGGCACACGTCAATCCATCCCAGAAGTTTACCACAACTTTCTTGACGTATTTAGTAAGCAAAGGGCAGAGACTCTACCGCCCCATCAGGCCTATGATTGCCCCATCGACCTACTTCCTGGAGCAAAGATTCCGTTCAGTAGAATCTTCCCTTTAACAGAGGTAGAACAAGGGGCTTTAAAAAATTATGTTGATGAGAACTTGCAAAAGGGGTTCATCCGCCCTTCCACATCCCCAGCAGGCGCAGGCATCTTTTTTGTAGAGAAAAAGGACCACACCCTTCGACCTTGTGTGGATTACCGTGAACTGAATAAAATTACAGTAAAAAATCGCTACCCTCCCCCCCTGGAACCAGAGCTATTTCAGAGACTAGGGACTGCCACCATCTTTACCAAACTTGATCTCCGTGGAGCCTACAACTTGATCCGTATCAAAGAAGGGGACGAATGGAAGACCGCCTTCCGTACCCGGTATGGGCATTTTGAGTACTTGGTAATGCCATTCGGGTTGTGTAACGCCCCTGCCACTTTCCAGTATTTTATCAACGACGTTCTACGGGACTTCCTAGACCTCTTTGTCATTGTTTATCTCGATGATATATTAATCTTTTCTTCCTCCCTTGATTCTCACAGACATGTTAAAAATGTGTTGGGTCGGCTCCGCCAGCATGGCCTGTATGCGAAGGCCGAAAAATGTGAGTTCGAGCAAGAGAGTATATCATTTCTGGGGTTAATCATTTCTAGCGAGGGCATCAAAATGGATCCTCAAAAGATTACCGTAATCCTGGACTGGCCAGAACCGGTGGACAAGAAGGGAATCCAACGTTTCGTTGGATTCGCCAACTTCTACCGCAAGTTCATCAGGGGGTTTTCAGCTATTATCGCACCCATTACTCAACTAACCAAACAAGGAACACGTTTTCACTGGTCTCCTGAAGCCCAAAAAGCTTTTGAATGCCTGAAGGCCCTATTTACCTCTGCCTATATCTTGAAACACCCAGACTCTTCACTGCCATTCGTACTTGAGGTAGACGCCTCCGAAATAGCGGTAGGAGCAATACTGTCCCAAAGACAGGGAATCAAAGCCTTGCTCCATCCAGTAGCCTTCTTCTCTCGCAAGCTATCTGCAGCGGAGAGGAACTACGACGTGGGGGATCGGGAGTTACTAGCGATCAAATCTGCACTGGAGGAATGGCGGTACCTGCTGGAGGGCGCGGCTCATCCGATTCTGATATTCACTGACCACAAGAACCTGGAGTACCTGAAGGCCGCAAGAAGATTGAATCCACGGCAAGCCAGGTGGGCACTCTTCTTCTCCCGGTTCTCTTTTCATGTTACTTATCGTCCTGGGGCCAAGAATATTAAACCTGACGCCCTGTCTCGGATGTTCCATAAGTCCAAGGAGACTTCTCCGCCTGATACCATCCTTGCCCCCGGAAATTTCCTTCTTCTACAGGAGAGCCTGTTCACTCAGATCAAACAAGCTTCCACTGGACAGAGACAGTTCTCCGAGCCGGAATTGCAGGTTAAGGATGGACTATTGTGGTACCAAGACAGAATCTACGTACCTGAGGAATTGAGAGTAACCGCATTAGAACTCTGCCACGACCACGCCCTGGCCGGACATTTTGGCGTTGCCAAGACCACTGACCTGGTACAGCGCACCTTCTGGTGGCCTCGAGTACGTGAAGACTGTAGGAGGTTTGTAGATTCTTGTACAACTTGCACCCGAAACAAGGGTTCCAGATCCAAGGCCTGGGGACTACTAAAACCCTTACCCGTTCCAGATAGGCCCTGGAGAATATTGTCCATCGACTTCATTGTCGAGTTGCCCCCAGCTGAGAACCATACCACCATCTTCGTTATAGTGGACCGTCTGTCCAAGATGGCACACTTCATCCCTATGAAAGGGACTCCCTCAGCTCCTGAAACCGCACAGGTGTTGTCACATACCTGACGGTGACGAGCCCGGTTAGCAGAGGGAGGCCTCCCTTACGGCTCCCACCGGCGGCCCCTGGTGGTATAACAGGAAGCACGGAGGTGGAAGGGGTACGAGTGCCTGGCAGGATCAAGAACTACCGCAGGTGATCAGGAACCAGCAGGTGAGGAGGCAGGAACCAGGAACTGCAGCAGGTGAGTGGACAGGAACCAGGAATTACAGCAGGTGAGTAGACAGGAACCAGGAACTCAGAAGATGACCCGGACCGGGAGGCACAGCAGGTAGACTGGAACCACTGGGCAGCAGCAGGTGAACAGGAACCAGCAGATGAGCAGACAGGAACCAGCAGATGAGCAGACAGGAACCAGCAGATGAGCAGACAGGAACCAGGAACTCAGCAGATGACCCAGACCGGGAGGCACAGCAGGTAAACTGGAACCACTAGGCAGCAGCAGGTGAACAAGAGCCAAGGTCAGGCAGGATCGTCAGACAAGCCGGGGTCGGGTAAACTGGCAGGCAGCGAGGCACAAAAGGATCAGGCAATACCGAAGTCAGAAAACAGGCCGATGGTCAGGTACAGGCAGATAGCAGGAGGGTCACAGGAAGCCGGGTCAGATACAGGTAAACAAGGCAGATCAGGTCACTTGGGATAAACGCTGTAGAGCAGACAGCAGGGACTGTCTGCAAGTGAGGAGTTTAAATAGCCCTTCGGGCGTCACCTGCGGGGGCGGGAACCAGGAAGTCCAGGGCGTCTGTTCCTGACAGGGTTTCCATGACAGGTGTTCATCAGAGAAATAGTCAGACTCCACGGGGTACCAGCCAATATTGTTTCCGATCGCGGGGTTCAATTTACCTCTCGATTCTGGAGATCCCTTTGCAAAACCTTGAAGATCGAATTATCATTTTCCTCTGCTTACCACCCACAGACCAACGGACAGACGCAGAGAACGAATCAGACGCTCGAGCAATACCTGCGATGCTTCTCCTCCTTTGCTCAGGACAACTGGATTTCCCTACTTCCGTTGCTTATAACAATCCATTCACTCCGCTACCAGCCAGACTCCTTTCTTTGCAAACTATGGTTTTCACCCTACATTTCTGCCTAATTCCCTTCCTGAGTGTCCTGTGCCTGCAGTCCAGGAAAAGTTACATTTTTTCTCGGTCAATAACCAGCTTCTACAAGAGACCATGACCAAGACTCAAGAACGCAACAAGACAATCTATGACAAGAAGAGATGGGGTGAATTAGTGTTGGTACCCGGCGACCAAGTATGGCTATCTACCACAAACCTAAGAATGGCATGCCCTTCTAAAAAACTGGGCCCCAAATTTTTAGGTCTATTCCCTGTTAAGAGGAAGATTAATGAAGTAGCTTATGAGTTGGAACTTCCTGACTCTCTTAGAATCCATCCAGTCTTTCATGTCTCTCTCCTGAAACCCACAGTCTCCAATCCGTTCCCAGATCAGAAGCCGGATCACCCTGATCCGATCATTATTGACGGTGAGCAGGAATTCGAAGTAGAAGCTATCATGGACTTCAGGAGAAGAAATAACCAGAACCAGTTCCTAATTAAATGGAAGGGCTACGGACCCGTGGAAAACTCATGGGAACCTGAGGAGAATATCCATGCTAGGAGCTTGGTACAGGCTTTCAAGAGGACTCACCCTGGAAGGTTCACCCGGCTGGGCATCCGGAGGCTGCCCCTTGGGGGGGCAATGTCATAGAAATCCTGCTGTCAGCTACAGGAGTCCTGGACTTCCTGGTTTCCAATCTCGGGCACGTCCGCGCGCACGGGCACGCGTGCGCGCGATGGCGCGCTTAGCGGGGCGCGCGCACGCTCCACAAAGCGCGCCAGAAGGGCTATTTAAACATGTCTGTGACAGACAGTCCCTGCTGTCTGCTCTACAGCGTGTAGTACTCAAAGAGACCTGATTTGTGGATTTACCTGCATCTGACCCGGCTTACTTTGACCCTTCCAGTTTCCTGCCTGTCTCTGACCACCGGCTTGTTTTGACCACTCTTCTGCCTGATCCTCCAGTACCTTGTCGCCAGCCAGTTCTACCGACCCGGCTTGCCTGACCAATCTCTCCGTTGCTGTGTTCCTGGTTCCAGTCCAGTCTGCTTCATCGGTTCTAGTCCAGTTGCTGTGTTCCTGGTTCCAGTCCAGTTGCTGTGTTCCTGCTTCCAGTCCAGTCTGCTTCATCGGTTCCAGTCCAGTTGCTGTGTTCCTGCTTCCAGTCCAGTCTGCTTCATCGGTTCCAGTCCAGTTGCTGTGTTCCTGGTTCCAGTTCAGCCTGCTATACTTCCTGGGTGCCTGGATCCGTCCCAGTCTTCAGACTCTACTCTACCTTGATCCATCCTGCCAGGCACTCGTACCCCTTCTACCTCCGTGCCTCCTGTCTTCACTACCAGGGGCCGCTGGTGGAAGCCGTAAGAGAGGCCTCCCTCTGCAGATCCGGGCTCGTCACCGTCAGGTACGTGACAGGAGAATCCTCGGGCCTGGAGGTGGTACCAGAGGTGATTCCGCTGAAGGCTCTGAAGAAGACCCATTGTAGAGTTCCAGTGAGTGTTAGAAACACTACAGGTGGCCTCATGGAGATTCCCGCCAGAATGCTGCTGGGCCAGGTGAGCCCTGCTGCCCCGGTTACTCTGTCAGAAGTGAAGAAGACAGGCAAAGAAGGAGATGTTTGGGAGAAGCTCTCCATGGAGAACCCAAATCTGCCCAGGGCTTGGAAGGAGAGAGCCAAGGCCCAGCTGACCAGATGGGAGAAGATCTTTTCCAGAGATGAGTTTGACGTGGGATGTGCAAGGAGTGCCACCCATCGAATCCGCCTTCAGGAAGACAAGCCTTTCAGAGAAAGGGTCAGGTGGGTCCCACTAGCAGATCTGGAGGATCTGAGGGAACAACTAGCAGAACTCAAGAGGACTGGTGTGATCCGGGTGTCTAGAAGCCCCTATGCCTCCCCGATAGTGGTGGTCAGGAAGAAGAATGAGTCATTGAGGCTATGTATAGACTACAGGACTCTCAACAGGAGAACCATCCCTGACCAATACACCACCCCCAGGATAGAGGATGCCCTGCAGAGTCTGTCTGGAGCGAAATGGTTCAGCGCTATGGACCTCAAGAGTGGATATTATCAGATCCCTATGCACCCAGAAGACAGGGAGAAGACCGCTTTCATAACCCCAGTGGGATTCTTTGAATTTGACCAAATGCCTTAGGGACTGTCTGGGGCTCCTGCCACCTTCCAACGTCTCATGGAAAAGACTGTAGGGGACATGAACCTTATCGAGGTCCTTGTGTACCTGGACAATGTCATTGTCTTTGGTAGACTTGTGCACAACGGAAAAATTCGTTCCGTTTCGGTTCGTTTCTTTCCGGTCCTGTTGATTCGTAATCATTCGTAATTTTGCTAGACGGGATTTTTCGTGTTCGGACTCATTCGTATTTTTGCAAGCGACATTTTTCGTTGAATTTTTTGTTGCTTTATAATTCGTACTTTCGGTAGAGTACGTTGTTTTTCGTTGATTCTGGACACAACTCCTACTTTCGTAACTTTTTTTGGGTTCGTTGATTCGTAATTTTCCGTGTCTCTCTCACAACGACGCTGCCTATTATGCCTAATGTGCTTCGAATGGATTTGTACTTTTCTAAATACATAGCGGTTATTTGTAACGATTCGAAATCTCGTATTTTACTTTCGTTTTTTACATGCGGCTATAGGCTCCGCCCCTGTACACCATTTTGAGAGGGTTCAGCACGGTGAGGGAGAAGCAGAGAGCAGAGCAGAGTGTTATTGTGCTTCGAATGGATTCGAAATCTCGTATTTTACTTTCGTTTTTTACATGCGGCTATAACCTCCGCCCCTGTACACCATTTTGAGAGGGAGTTCAGCACGGTGTGGGAGAAGTAGAGAGCAGAGCAGAGTGAGTGTTATTGTGCTTCGTATGGATTCGTACATTCGTAACTTTTTCATAACGAATTATGCCGAAGACATTCGGGCATTCGCTATTTGCGGTATAATTTATTTCGGATTCGGTCTTATTCGTAATTGCTTTGTTCGGAAATTCGAATGCTTCCGAATGTCCGAAAGTTGCTAAATTCGGACGAATTTCAATTCGTTACGAAACGAATTGCACAAGCCTAGTCTTTGGAAGAACCTTGGAAGAGCATGAGGAGAGGCTGGAGAAGGTGTTAAGAAGACTAAGTAAAGAGGGACTCAAGCTTTCACCCGAGAAGTGTCAGTTCTACCAGTCTTCCGTTAACTATCTGGGACACATAGTGTCTGAAGAAGGGGTGGCCACAGACCCGAGAAGTTGGAGGCAGTTACCTCCTGGCCACGTCCCACCACCGTGACAGAACTCAGGTCTTTCTTGGGGTTCTGCTCCTATTATAGGAGGTTTGTAGAGGGATTTGCCCGAATCGCCAGACCACTGAATGAATTACTTAAAACGGAGGGGGAAGAGGACGACTCAGGGCCTACGAAGCCGGGAGAGTCAGTCAAAGATCAGTGGAACCAGAAGTGTGAAGAGGCCTTCCAGGCGTTGAAGAAGAGCCTAACTACTGCCCCAGTCCTGGCCTACGCAGACCCGGCAAGACCTTATGAATTACATGTAGATGCCAGTCATGACGGTCTGGGAGGAGTACTTTACCAAGCACATGAGGGACAACTGTGACCCGTTGCCTACGTGAGCAGGAGCCTGACCCCCTCTGAGAAAAACTACCCCACGCACAAGTTGGAGTTCCTGGCCCTTAAGTGGGCGGTAGTTGACAAGCTTAAAGACTACCTGTATGGGGCAGAGTTCACTGTGAAGACCGACAACAACCCCCTTACTTACCTCTTTACCACCGCAAAGCTGGACGCCACAGGACACAGATGGCTGGCTGCGCTGTCTGGGTTCGATTTCAGCCTGAGGTACAGGCCAGGGGTCAGGAATCGAGACGCAGACGCCCTGTCCAGGAGATCTCATGCCCCTACTAGTGGCACAGAAGACTGGACCCAAGTGGCACCTGACGGGTTGCGGGCCCTTTGCCAAGGGGCTGAATTACAGGGCAGAGGAGGCTCAAGGGCAGAAGAGATAGGAGTTACCATGGTAGGCGTTCCCAAACAATACTGTGGGGTGACTCAGTTGGAGGAAGATAATCTGCCAAAACTGTCCAAGAAAGAGTTGAGATGCGACCAATTGGAAAACCCAATGGGGAGATTGGTCCTGGAGGCCCTGGAGAATCAGGATCCAAACAGACTATTGCGTCACTCCTCAAAGGAAGCTCGCCTGTTGAGGAAGGAGTGGGACAGGTTGCAGGTACATCAGGGAGTGGTCTACCGAAGGGGCCCCTCTGATGACCCAGAAGTTAGATGGCAATTGTTTCTTCCCGAGAAACACAGACAGACTGTTCTGACTGCCTTGCATGACAATCACGGCCACCTGGGGGCGGAAAGGACCTTTCAACTTGTCAGAAGTCAGTTCTATTGGCCCTGCATGAGGGCAGAAGTGGAGGAGTACTGCCACTCATGTGCACGCTGCATCCAGCGGAAGACGTTACCTCATCAAGCTGCCCCAATGGGCCATCTACAAAGTCAAGGCCCAATGGATCTGGTATGCATTGATTTTCTCTGCCTCAAACCCAACCTGAGTGGACTAGGAAATGTTCTGGTGATAACCGATCATTTCACCGGTATGCCCAGGCCTTCCCAACCAAAGATCAGAGGGCCTCCACAGTGGCCAGGGTACTTATGGAGAAGTATTTTGTCCATTATGGGCTACCACAACGGTTACATTCAGACCAAGGAAGAGACTTTGAGAGTCGGTTGATCCGGAAACTCCTGGATTCGTTAGGGATCAAGAAAACTCGAACCACACCTTACCACCCACAGGGAGATGCTCAGCCGGAGAGGTTAAATCGAACCCTGCTCAACATGTTGGGAACTCTGGATAGTGAAAAGAAACAACATTGGAGCAAACACATAGCTGCTATAGTACACGCTTACAATTGCACCACAAGTGATGCTATAGGCTACTCCCCATATTGACTTATGTTTGGGAGAGAAGCAAGGTTACCTGTGGACCTGGCCTTTGGCACCTCTTTAGACCATTCTTCAGCCACTTCTCACAAATGATATGTGGACAGGCTCAGACACAGCCTGAAAGTAGCCTATGAACAAGCTCAAGCGGTCTCCGATCAAAGGGGAGCTCGAAACAAAAGAAACTTCGACCTGAAGGTTAGGGTACAAGACCTGCAGCCCGGGGACCGAGTACTGCTGCACAATTTGGGGGTCCCCGGAAAACACAAGCTTGCAGACAGATGGAGATCTGAACCTTATGTCATTTGTAGGAAGCTGCCGGGCCTGCCTGTATACAAGTTGAAGCCAGAAGGGAAAGTAGGACCACTGAAGACGTGGCATCGAAACCACCTGCTCCCACTTACTGAAGCAGTCAGGATACCTCCAGTGAGGGACTCCCCTGAACCAGTCTCTGTCCTGGATACTCCCAGGCATAACACTCCATCCCAGACCCCCCAGAATAAAGATGGGGAGGCCTCTGAACTTAGTGGAAATGAAAGAAAGCGAACTTGACTGGTTATGGCCTTCCCCAACTCCAGGAACTTCTGCTATAGATCTTCCAACTACTGAAGACACTATAGATGGAACACTGAATTAGGGATGGACGAACATCTCCCGGGACGGTTCGCGAACGCGATCGCGCGAACGCGGGTAAATGTTCGCGAACCGCGGGTTCGCGGCGGGCCCGATTCATTTCAATGGGAGGCGAACATTAAAAACCTCCAGGTCATATTTGCAGCCACAAAATAATTAATAGCTGCGCACACATAGTCCCACAACATGGACAATGACATAACAGAAGTTTTAAGCAAATTTGAGATCGACAACAACAAGCATTCATTTTTTATCTGAAATTTTTTGTCAATTCAGGAGCGCATGAAGGCCATGGAAGAGACGCAAGGCCAGGCTATGAAGGGGGTGCATGAGATGATCCTGCTATTGGAAAAGTTGCCATAAATGTTTTTTTTTTTCATAAGTTGTATAAATCGTTTATACAGTTATAACGTTTATTTTGTTTTTTGTAATATTGCTCAGTTTTATTGTAATAGCTCGGCCTAAATCAGCCAGAACTGACAGCAGCCGGTAAATACATGTCAAATACATATAGGGTCCATTCACACGTCTGTAAAATGGGTCCGCATCCGTTCCACAATTTAGCGGAATTGATTTTCAATTCCAGTCTGAAAAATTAGGCATTCACAGCCTGGATAAAGGTTGTAAGTGTCGGCCAGTACAGGTCCCAAAAATTAGCCAACAGGCATTCATCTGACAACAAAGAACTTTAAATTCTGTGGCTGGAGGTACATTAGGCATTCACAGGATAAATACGTTTCGGGCACTACAGGCCCCAAAAATTAGGCATTCAACGGACATAAAAGGCCTTTTATGCCGCTGTATTTACCCAAGAAGACAAGGACCATGAATAATTGTTATAGGTGCTGGTGGATATTTGTGGCCTGTCATGAGGAATTTGAATGAAACATGGTCTACTGGTCACATGTGTTGAATTCCTCAGAGATCCATGCCTCATTCATTTTTATAAATGTGAGGTAGTCAACACTGTCGTGAGCTAGGCGAGTGCGCTTATCGGTCACGATCCCCCCTGCTGCGCTGAACGTCCTTTCGGACAGGACACTGGACGAGGGGCAAGCCAACAGTTCCATTGCAAATTGTGCAAGTTCTGGCCAGAGGTCAAGCCTGCCCACCCAGTAGTCCAGGGGTTCATCACTTCTCAGAGCGTCCACATCGGCCGTTAATCCGATGTAGTCGGACACCTGTCGGTCTAGGCGTACCCTGATGATGGATCCGGATGAGACCTGTCGATGGGTCGGCTGAAAGAATGATCTCATATCAGAAGTGACCAAGACATCTTCAAACCGCCCTCTTCTTGCAGGCGCTGTTGGATTGGTATCCACAACTGTTCCTCTGGGAGTGGAAATTCCTCTGCCAGCGCACGCAAAAGCAGAATGCAGCATTTCTCGAAGCAAGGCCTGGAAGTGCTCCATTCTGACAGCCCTCTGTGATGGTGCTAACATTTCTGCCATTTTTTGTTTGTACCGGGGGTCCAAGTACGTTGTCACCCAGTAATGGTCCTTGCCCTTTATGCTTTTCATACGGGGGTCCCTCTTAAAACACTGGAGCATGAAGGCCCCCATTTGCACTAAACTGGAAGCAGTGTGGTGGCCTGGCTCCTGCTCGTCATCATCCAGGATAATGTCGTCCTCGATCTCCTCCCCCCATCCACGAACAACAACAGCAGGGATCCCAGAAAGGTTTAAAGCATGCTCTTCTTGCTCCTCCTCATCCGCCCCGGCACCATCCTCCTCTGACTCCTCTTCAGACTCCTGTTGTTGACTTGTCTCAGATAGAGTAGCCCCCCCTGGGAATTCATCCAGCATTGCAACTTCCTCATCTTCCTGCTCCTGCTCCTCGACGGCTTGATCAATGACACGACGCAATGCACGCTCCATAAAGAAGGCATAAGGTACGATGTCACTGATGGCACCATGGCTGCGACTGACCAGTTTGGTGATCTCATCAAATGGCCGCAAAAGTCTGCATGCGTCGCGCATGAGCAGCCACTGACGTGGTGAAAAAAAACCAAGATCCCCAGAACAAAACAGGAAAAGGATTTTTCTGGATAGCAGCACTCCAAGATAAAAAGCCTTTATTTCAAAAGTCCAGGAATCCAAAGCATACACTGCACATCACGACACACTGATCAAAAATTAGCTGACATGTTTCACATCAATTGATGCTTACTCATAGATACCCAATGCACAAATGTTTACTATAATATACCCTAAAGGAAGGTCATGTGATCCAACACCAAGGTGAAAATGATTGTTCAGTGATTGACTGCATGTGAGGAGATTCAAGTAAAAAAGGTGTGGTTCTCTAACCACAGTGATAGAGAAATCCCTCTTAGAATGTGCAATCAGTAAAAATATATACGATGTGTATATAGAGAAATGTGTATATAAATAAAAAAGTATCTGAAGGATGTGATGTGAACAAAGTGAGATAAAAATGTAGGTATAAAATAAAATAAGAATAAAAAAAAGGTAAACATAAAAACAAAAATAAAAATGAAAATAAATATGTATCAACAGAATATATAAGAGAATGAGCTAAAAGAAATGTGAATGAAGTAAATATGTCAATGAAAATGCAAATGCATAAATAACTAAATTCAAAAATATATATGTAAATCAAGCAAGACAAAAGGTGGAGAAGCGGATGTGTAAAAGTGAATGTGTATATATAAATCAAATATGTTTAAAAATGAAGTGAAATTACATGAAATATGGAGAAACTAGTGAAACCATGAAATGGTGAAAATAACTGGTACGAACAGCAATAGTAAAAAGTAAAAATTCTAGAGGTGATCTGATAAAACAGATATGTTCTATACCAGAATTTATTTCATTATATTCAATATATTCATGGGATTCCAATAACTTGATGTTTTTGTCTTATGAATTTATTTAATTAGTGTGTTATGCTTTGTTTTTGCATGTTTAATTTACCTTTTTCATTATTTGATTATTTATTATCTTTTATTTTTTATATATTCTCTATATTCGTGGTTTTTTACTTTTTATTTATTTTCAATGGTTTATCTTTACCTTTATTTTTAAAAATGTGTAAAAGTATAGTGGGCGAAAATACTAATATACCAATTAAACTTGTCCTATATTGTGCTGTGTTATATTTATATTAATAATAATAAATATGTGTCTTGTTTGAGGCGCGCCAGACTGGTGCATCTCATAAAGTAGAAACCTCTTGTTTGGTTACACCATGCATGGATCAACATTATTAGGTGAATGTGCAATGAGAACACACATACATATACAAAATATATGCATGTGTCTCTGTAATTGCATGAAAAAGTCATGTGTTCCATGAACACCAATGTTATTGAACCCATGCAATATGTATAATCAAAGTGTAAAATGCATGGGAAAAGAAATGGAAGCCGTGGTCGTGCCAGACACTCCTAAATGTATAATACATAATAGAAGTGGCAATAATGTACTGTGTAGATCTATATATGTAATTTGAGAGAGTAAGAATAAGTATTTCCAGGACTAGAGACTGTGTAGTAAAATTATGATATAAAATTGGAAAGTATGTATATATGTATATGAACCTAAAGAAAACATACTTGGAAATATAAAAAAGGATGCATATATTCATGTAGGCATGTGCATAGATGTACATGTTATGTCCGTGTGAAAAGAATATTAACTCAGAAAACCTCCAACCGTGAACACCTCGATTGGAATCGATCGATGGGGTCGGTCCACTAGTATGGCCTAAACAAAACCAGATGTCATGTAAATGCAAAAAAGCCTTGTGGTTGGATCTTTAAAAAATTTCTGAATCAAACATTCTATCAGCATAAATATGAAAATATATATACAAATGCCCATCTATTTTCAAATGAATAATATAATTACACAGATAAACCAATAACCCATAACTGTTACAGTATATACACATTGGCGCAAAGATGGAAAGTACGCTGTGTTGTATATAAGTTAATATTCCTATGGGCTCAGAGTAATCCATAATCTCAAAAATAAAAACAATATAGACTAGAAAGATTTTACAAAAAAGACACACATACTAAATGAATAAAACACAAACACTTGATATGTCAGCACAAACATAATGGATCAACCACTAGATAGTGTTTTGTGCAAAGGAAGGGACCAAATCCATTTGATTTCTTCAAGAATATGTAAATAGTTATTCAAAGCTAAAAGAAGAAAAGAGGAAAAGTCAAGGGTCCCTATAAAATAGCAGAACTCTTATGTTTCATATGTTTAGCAACCAGCAAAGAAGATATTATTGGGAATATATGGAAAACAGTCAAAATCATAATAATATCTAAAGATAAAGAATGAAGGGGCTCCAATAATAACCCAATGGTGTGCATATATATCTAAATGTATGCAGCATATGAAAACAAAACAAAAGCCTCAACTCAAAATCCCAGCCACCAGCACCAGGCTACAATTTTAAAAGGACACTGTGCAGGACGTTGAGGGCTAATCGTAATAATGAGAAACATCCCATTCGAAGTTTAGACCGGCCGGTATTCTCGTATTCAATGAAAAAATCCAATAGACCTCACGCCTGCACAGTGTCCTGAACCTGTCTCCCCCTCTAACCGGGGTATTGATTTTTTCTGTCCCCTGTATAGAGAGGCATGAGACATTCTTGTGATGCACAGAGATCCAGTGCCTAGCAACATTAGTGTTTCTGTCCTTCTGTATGTCGTACAGATGATCATACAACCGGTCCCTAAGTCTACGGGTGGTTCTCCCGACATACTGGATATTACACAATTCGCACTTAATTACATATACCAAGAATTTGGTTTTGCAATTAATGAATTGCTTGATGTTAAAGATGTTATAATTGGTACTAGACTGGACTGTGTCGCCTGTTTTGATGTGTCTGCAATAATTGCAGTTTGATGCTCCACATCTGAAAGTGCCCTGAAAGTGCAGCCAATTGGCTACTGGTGGTTTACTGAGGAACAGACTGGGTGAAAGGCGACTACCTAAGGTGGGGGCTCTGCGAGATACCGATTTGACCCCCCTAGAGAGTATCTCATGATAAGTGGGGTCATTCAGTAGAATGGGGAGATATTTCTCAATGGTGGATTTTATTTTGCCAAATTCAAAGCTATATGGTGTGGAAAATACCGGTATACCCCTGAAAGACATCGCTGATTCATTCTTATGTTTGTTAGAGTGTTTCTGAAGCAAAGTCTCTCTAGGGATACCACTAGCAGATGTAAAAGCTCTTTTTACAGTATTGGGGGATACCCTCTACTGATAAATCGCTCAGTCATATTGGCAGCTTCAGTAATAAAATCCTCATGTCTACTGCATAGACGTCGGAGCCTGAGAAATTGTCCAACCGGAACTCCGCGAATGGTATGGTTGGGGTGACCCGAATCCGCTCTAAGGAGAGCGTTGCCGGCTGTAGGTTTCCTGTAAATACCTGTGACTACCATATTGTCGACAACCGACAAATTTACATCCAAAAATTCCATCGAGGTAGCACTGAGTTTCCCCGTGAAGTGGAGATTCATGGAGTTATCATTGAGATGATCTAACCAAGTCTGCAACTCGGTGTCCCCGTTAGAAGAAACAAACAGGAGGTCATCAATGAATCTACAGAAAAAAATGGTGTCCAAACGTCGGGGGCTATCATGTCCAAAAATGCGGGACCTCTCCCAAAATCCCATATAGAGATTTGCTAGGGAAGGTGAAAACTTCGCTCCCATAGAGGCCCCGCATTTCTGGAGGTAATAACCCCCGTCGAACATGAAAAAATTATGTGTAAGTAGATATTCCAATGATAACAAAATGAACTCCTGTAACGCCAACGAATACTTCCCAGATTCTTTGAGAAAAGTGGAAACTGCCAAAACTCCTAGGTCATGGGGAATGCTCGAATAGAGGCTGGTCACATCACATGTGATCCACCTGTACTCCGCCTTCCACTGAAAATCCCTCAGTTTTATGAGCAATTGTTTGGTGTCACGTAAATATCCAGGGAGGTTAGTGACCAATGGCTGTAGTTGGCCATCGATCCACTCTCCCAGGTGTTCATTTAACGATCCAATACCTGCCACTATGGGCCTGCCCACTAATGGGTCAAGACCCTTGTGGATTTTCGGCAGATGGTGGAACACTGACATTACGGGATTGGCAGGAATAAAGAGCAATTTCTCCTTATCTGAAAAGACGCCTGTGTGAACCGCTAAATCTAATAGGGACGAAAGTTTGGCAGAGAAGGGGATAGTGGGGTCACTCTTAAGTGGGATGTAGGTGTTGTGATCAGATAACTGCCGTAAAGCTTCACTTTTATAAGTATCGGAGTTTAGTACAACCACCAGCCCACCTTTGTCTGCATTCCGAATAACGATACTAGTGTCCATTTCTAGATTCTTAAGAGCTTTATGTTCTGATGGGGACAAGTTATTGGGAACCGACCTCCTACGGCAATCACGAGCCAAATGGGTGAGATCCTTTTCGACCATCTTTTGAAAGAGGTCGAGATCCTTGCCCCGCGATCCCACCGGATAAAAGTCTGATCTAAGTTTAAATGAAATACTGTTGGGAACATCAGTGGGATTAACGGGGCAGGGACTGGACTCAGTGGCCAAATCAACAAGCTCTTGAAGAGCACAAACTTCAGAAAATAAAACTGGGGAAGAAGGAGACTCACCCATGTTCTGATCACTGGAGGAGGTGTCCTGTTCCTCAATAGGGAAATCAAAGTAGTGTTTCTTAAGCGTAAGACTACGGGAGAATTTATTGACATCCAGCAATGTGTTAAATAGGTCAAAATGCCTGGTAGGGCAAAAATGTAACCCCTTCGATAAAAGGCATTTTTCTTCATCGCTTAACGTTCTGTTCGAGATGTTGATAACATTAGAGACATCTACTTGTTCCTCCCCCGTAGGGTGTATGGTGTTTTCTTTTGTACGCAAGTGTCTCTTCCCTCCTCTCCTGGTTTTCTTGTTTCGTTTTTCTGTTTTGCCTTCCTGTGTAGCCCTTGAGGGTTTCCAGATTGTGTTCCATCTTGTGAATGATTCGGGGTGGGAGACCTCAAAGGACGTTCAGGTGAGGAATCCGACGCGGATGCAGCCGAAAAGCTAACTTTCTTAACTCGATTTTTTCGGGATCGGCCAGACGGAAATTGCATCCTTTTCCAAGTGTACACATTACCACTTTCGTAGTCGACCCTATCTCGGGTCATTTTGCTTGTTTTAGTTGAAATGATGTGTCTTTCCAGTTTATCTAGCTTCTTGTTAAGACGGCCGTCCATCTCAGCAAACTCCGGATGGGTCTGTAAGTCAGTGAGACTTTTTTGGATGTCTGCCATTTCTGACTGTAGGATGCCAATCTCCTCATTTTTGGATTTGAGGAGTATTTCCATTAATTTTATGGAACATGAACTAAGTGTGTCAGTCCATTCCTGCTTAAGGGCATCATTCAGAAGGTCAGAAGTGGGAAATTTATTGATCCTGAGACCCCGAGGAATACGTAGTGACGCCACATATTCGGAGAGTGAATTAATGTCCCAATACATTCTTATTTCCTTTGCCATCACCGCTTCAAGTCTCCGGAACATACTGGTCAGGGAAACCACCCTGTCATCCATGGGCTGGAGTTGGGAGGCATGTAGACCCAATCTAAGGGGATTGTTAGATGGTACCATAAAAGTTCTGCTGTGACCAGGTTCGTTTGCAGGTATGATTGGTACATTGGTTTCTAGACATGTGCATTTCGTTTTGTTCCGAATCGAAATTCGGACAAATTTTTCATTATTCGGACATTCGAATGCATCCGAATTACCGAATTACAATACTAACGAATTTAACCGAATCTGAATTTTTTCGAATCGAAAAATCGCGGACGAAATTCGAATCGAATTCGAAATATTTTCGAATCGAATTCGAAATATTTTCGACTCGAATTCGAAAATAAATTTGAATCAAATTAGAAAAAATATAAATCGTTTTTTAAAAAAGAATACAATAAAATAGAATATAAAAATAAAAAACAATAGAATAGAAATAAAAGAATAGTAGAGAATAGAATAGAATTGAATAGAATGTAATAAAATACAATAGAATATGACCGTCTATATTTTTTTATTCTATTCTTTTCTATAGTTATTATATTCTAATCTTTTCTATTCAAATTTGAATTCATTCTGTATGAATTTCGAATTTCAGAAGATAGTTATATGTATAAATATTTCGTATAGAATGAATTCGAATTCGAATAGAAAAGATTAGAATAGAAATAGAAAAAAGACTAGAAAAACAATAGAATAAAATATAAAATATATATATATATATATATATATATATATATAGATTATATTTTATTATATTCTATTGTTTTTCTATTCTAATCTTTTCTATTCGAATTTGAATTTATTCTATACTAAATTCGAATTTCGGAAGATGGTTATATATATACATATATATACATACATAGAAATAAGCATTTTCCAAAATTCGAATTTCATATAGAATAAAATCGAATTTGAATAGAAAATATTCTAAAATAATAGAAAAAAATATCATAAAAAAAAACCAATAGAACAATAAAAAATATATATATATATATATATATATATATATATATAACCATGTTCCAACACTCAAATTTTGTATAGAATGAATTCGAATTCCAATTAGAAAAGATTAGAATATATTTCTAATCTTATAAAATATAAAATATATATTAGAATATATATTTTATTACATTCTATATATATATGTATTTTATTCTATTCTGTTCTATTGTTTTTCTATTCGATTCTTTCCAATATTTTCTATTCTATTACAATCTTTTCGATTCTAATTTGAATTCATTCTATACGAAATTCGAATGTCGGAAAAAAAATATATATAACCATCTTCCGAAATTCGAATTTAGTATATAATGATTTCGATTTTAATAGAAAAGATTTTAATAGAATATACAAGAATAGACTAGAAAAACAATAGAACAGAATAGAATAAAATATAATATATTATATTCTGTTCTATTGTTTTTCTAGTCTATTTTCTATTTTATTATAATCTTTTCTATCCAAAGTTAAAATTAATTAATATTTTTTTTTTTAATTCCTACTATTCGAAATTCGAATTTCAGAAGATGGTTGTATATTCTTTCTATTTTATTCTATTAAATTATATTTTTTTTCTATTCTGTTCTAATCTTTTTTATTTGAATTATACATTTTGGAAGATGGTTATTTGTCCACTTGCCACTGTCACCTGCCACAAGTTATGGGGTTCCTAGCACCAAGTGACCCCCAGATATGGGCGATATGTCAAGTACTTTTCTGCAGCAGAGAATGACATTTTGTGACCCGATTTTGGGGCCACGTATCTTGGGTCCACTTATAGCTAGAAACCCCAAATTTGGTATGCAAACACAGTAGAACTAGCACTACAACATCTCCAAATTTCTATCACCAAGTAACCCAGAGATACATGGACCCAAAGTCGGGTCGCAAAATATTTTCGGATCCGGTTGAAATACTATCAACATGATTGGAAATTATTTCAACTGCATTTGAAACTATTTCAACCGGATTCGAAAATATTTTGCGACCCGAATTTGGGTCCACGTATCTCGGGGTTACTTGGTGATAGAAACCCCAAATTTGGGGTTATTGTTTTTCTAGTCTATTTTCTATTTTATTATAATCTTTTCTATCCACAGTTAAAATAAATTAATTAAAAAATTTGAATTCATACTATTCGAAATTCGAATTTATTCTATTCGAATTTCAGAAGATGGTTGTATATTCTTTTTATTTTATTCTATTAAATTATATTTTTTTTCTATTCTGTTCTAATCTTTTCTATTTGAATTATAAATTTTGGAAGATGGTTATTTGTCCACTTGCCACTGTCACCTGCCACAAGTTATGGGGTTCCTAGCACCAAGTGACCCCCAGATATGGGCGATATGTCAAGTACTTTTCTGCAGCAGAGAATGACATTTTGTGACCCGATTTTGGGGCCACATATCTCGGGGCCACTTGTAGCTAGAAACCCCCAATTTGGTATGGAAACACAGTTGAACTAGCACTACAACATCTCCAAATTTAGGTTTTCTTCCACCAAGAAACCCCGAGATACATGGACCCAACTCGGGTCACAAAATATTTTCGAATCCGGTTGAAATAGTATCAACATGATTCGAAATTATTTCAACTGCATTTGAAACTATTTCAACCAGATTCGAAAATATTTTGCGACCCGAATTTGGGTCCACGTATCTCGGGGTCACTTGGTGATAGAAACCCCAAATTTGGGGTTATCGTTTTTCTAGTCTATTTTCTATTTTATTATAATCTTTTCTATCCACAGTTAAAATTAATTAATTAAAAAATTTGAATTCATACTATTCGAAATTCGAATTTATTCTATTCGAATTTCAGAAGATGGTTGTATAGTATCAACATGATTCAAAATTATTTCAACTGCATTTGAAACTACTTCAACCGGATTCGAAAATATTTTGTGACCCGAATTTGGGTCCACGTATCTCTTGGTTACTTGGTGATAGAAACCCCAAATTTGGAGATGTTGTAATGCTAGTTCTCCTGTGTTTGCATACCAATTTTGGGGTTTCTATCCCTAAGTGACCCCGAGATAGGTGGACCCAAAGTCGGGTCGCAAAATGTCAAGCACTTTTCTGCAGCAGAGAATGACATTTTGCTACCCAACTTTGGGGCCACATATCTCGGGGCCACTTGTAGCTAGAAACCCTACATTTGGTATGCAAACAGAGTAGACCTGGCACTACAAGGTCTTCAAATTTCGGGTTTTTTATCTCTAAGTGACCCTGAGATACGTGGACCCAAAGTCGGGTCGCAAAATATTTTCGAATCCGGTTGAAATAGTTTCAAATGCGGTTGAAATCATTTCGAATCATGTTGAAATAATTTCGAATCCGGTAGAAATATTTTCGATTTCGGTTGAAATATTTTCGAATGCGACCGATTTTCGAATTCGGTCGAAAATAAAACGAAATCCGAAAACGAATTTAACAAATTTAACAAATCTAACTAAACAAAATTAATTAATTAACGAATTAAAACAAAACAAAACTAAACAAATTTTTTCCTTTTGCACATGTCTATTGGTTTCCATAATAGGCTGGTAGCTGGAACAAAACGATGTTCAGGCAAAGTAAATGAGAAGGTGGGAATCCACTCCGAGCTGGACAACACTGGAAGCAAAATCCAGAAAATTTGAGAAGCAGAGAAAGGGAGCCGCTCAGATGTAGATATCCTCCAAATGACCTCCTCCCAGCAACCAAGGGTGCAAGCAATGCAAGTATGAGCAAAACAGGAAAAGGATTTTTCTGGATAGCAGCACTCCAAGATAAAAAGCCTTTATTTCAAAAGTCCAGGAATCCAAAGCATACACTGCACATCACGACACACTGATCAAAAATTAGCTGACATGTTTCACATCAATTGATGCTTACTCATAGATACCCAATGCACAAATGTTTACTATAATATACCCTAAAGGAAGGTCATGTGATCCAACACCAAGGTGAAAATGATTGTTCAGTGATTGACTGCATGTGAGGAGATTCAAGTAAAAAAGGTGTGGTTCTCTAACCACAGTGATAGAGAAATCCCTCTTAGAATGTGCAATCAGTAAAAATATATACGATGTGTATATAGAGAAATGTGTATATACATAAAAATGTATCTGAAGGATGTGATGTGAACAAAGTGAGATAAAAATGTAGGTATAAAATAAAATAAGAATAAAAAAAAAGGTAAACATAAAAACAAAAATAAAAATAAAAATGAAAATAAATATGTATCAACAGAATATATAAGAGAATGAGCTAAAAAAAATGTGAATGAAGTAAATATGTCAATGAAAATGCAAATGCATAAATAATGGAAAATTGTTATCAATACTTACTGTAATTTTCCTTTCCTGGCCTGTCCTCACGTCAGCACACTATGGGGTTAACCCCTTCCTCCGGTCTCCCAGTACCACCTTCTTTTAGCTGATAAATAGGGGGCCCCTCCTCCCTTGCCCTTGTTCCACTTAACTGGAGGACGACAGGCTTATCGGGAGGGAAAAGAGCTGTGCTGACGTGAGGACAGGCCAGGAAAGGAAAATTACAGTAAGTATTGATAACAATTTTCCATTTTCCTGGCCAGCCTCACGTCAGCACACTATGGGATTTAATTTAGCCAATTTAGGGTGGGGAAAAGATAAGACTCGAACAACAACTGAAAATGCTGCTATAGTGAATATTTTATTTTGTTTGCAGAGGTGTGGACACCACTGCGTTTCCAAAATTTGATGCGTTGGCCGCTGTGACATCTAAACTGTAGTGTTTAGCGAAGGTTTCGCAGGAGCTCCAACTAGCGGTCCTGCATATGTCTTCAATCGGTATCTTAGCCGAAGCTGCCCATGAGGCTGCCACCCCTCTGGTAGAATGAGCTCTAAGAACTTGTGGAGGCGTCAGCCCCTGTTTCTCATACGTGAGGCTTATCACCTTGGTGATCCAAGTCGCTATGATTCTTGCGGATGCCGCTTGTCCTTTCCTAGGCCCGGATGGCAGGACGAAAAGGGTATTAGTTTTGCGTACCTGTAGAGAGCGGTGTAGGTAAATTGAGAACAAGTTGACCATGTCCAGTGGTCTGAGATCTAGCTCTTCCGCTTGTTTTGGTGGCTGTGTGAAGCTTGGTAGGAGATGCCTCCCAATTCACATGGAATTTGGAAACCACTTTAGGTGTTACGGCCGGTGAGGGCCTTAGGATCACTTTGTCCTGGAGAATGATGCAATATGGATTCTTGCAGGACAGAGCTGCTAGTTCTGAAACCCTTCTTGCCGACGTTATGGCTGTAAGGAAGATCAGCTTGACTGTCAAGAACCAAAGCGGGCATGTCTCTGCAGGGATAAATGGATGTAGGAGCAGGGCTTTTAGTACCGTGCCCAGATCCCATGCTGGGAACAGGGGTCTCCTTGGTGGTTTCAATTTTATGACTGCTCTGAGGAACTGTCTTATTAGAGGCTCACCTGCCCACTTGTGACCTGTGAAGCACGCCAATGCTGACACTTGAACCTTTATGGTGTTATAGGCTAAGCCCGCTTTTAGAGCTGACTGTAAGAAGTCCAACACTTGCGCAATGCTTGGGGATAACGGAGAAAACTTCTGTTGCAGGGCAAATGCCGTAAATTTCTTCCAAATTCTGTTATAAGTGACATTGGTTGTGGCTTTTCTAGATTTTAGTAGCGTCAAAATTACTTCCTCCGAGATGCCTTGTGACTGTAGTCTGGCCGATTCAACAACCAAGCCATCAGCTGTAACCTGCCCGGGTTGGGATGACACCATTGGCCCTGCTGTAGAAGGTCTCTCTTCAGTGGCAGCTGTATTGGGGGACTGCCGCCATCTGTAGGAGCAGAGGGAACCATGGTCTCCGTGGCCAGAAGGGCAGGATTACAATTGCATGGACGTTCTCCCTCGCAATCTTCAGTAGGGTTTTCATTACCAGAGGTAACGGTGGAAAAAGGTAGACAAAGGGAAAATCCCACGGAATTGAGAAGGCGTCTTGGGCTACTGCCTCGTCGCAGCGAAACCTTGACACGAACCGGGGTGTCTTCGCATTCCATGGAGTCGCCATTAGGTCTACCGAGGGTGTCCCCCACTTGTGGAAGATTGTCTCTAGGATGTCCCTGTTGAGTGTCCATTCGTTCTTGTTGGGGAAATCCCGGCTCAGACGGTCTGCTATGTGATTCTGACTGCCCGGAATGTAGGCTGCCTTTAGGGCTTCCACATGCGCTTCTGCCCAAACGAATATGTTGGTTGCCACCTGCAACAGCGGCAAGCTCTTGGTTCCACCCTGTTTGGCTATATAAGCCACCGCCGTTCGGTTGTCCAACATCAGTTTGACTCGAGCCCCGTGGACTAGATTCTCGAAGGCCCGCAGGGCCAGGTATGCTGCCTGTAATTCCAAGAGGTTGGAGTGTCTGGTTTCCATCCTGCTCCATTCGCCTTGAACCTGCCTGCCGAGGCAGTGAGCGCCCCAGCCCCGGAGACTGGCATCCGAGGTTATCCGAATCCAGTCTCCGGGGCTGAGGGGCATGCCCTGCGACAGGTTTTCTGGTGCTATCCACCACGCCAGGCCTTGGCGGATCCGTCTTGGTATGAAGATCTTCTGGTGCAATGATACGCCATCCCACTGGTTCAGGAAGGATGTCTGGAATGCTCTTGTATGGAATCTTGCCCAGGGGATAGCTGGGATCGCTGCGGTGAACATTCCCAGAAGTGTCATGCAATCCCTTGCTGACAGTGATGAGGACTCCATCACGCTGTTTACGCAGGCTACTAACTCGACTTTCTTGCGTCCTGGTAGTGAGACAAGCCCTTTTCTTGTGTTGAAAACAAGTCCCAGGTATTCCATCTCTTGAGAGGGGATCAGCTGGCTCTTCTGCTTGTTGACAATCCAGCCGAATTCTGATATAGTCTTCAGTACTAGCTCGCGCTGTGTCGCTAACTCTTCGCTTGTACGAGCCACTACTAAGATGTCGTCTAGGTAGTGGAAGATCTTTATGCCTCTTAATTGAATGACGGCGATGACAGCTAGCAAGATCTTGGAGAAGACCCGAGGCGCTGTGCTGATCCCGAAGGGTAGACACCTGAACTGGAAATGGTCTTCCCCTACCATGAATCTTAGGTATTTTTGGTGCTTCTCATTGATTGGGACATGCAGGTACGCATCTGCTAAATCGACTGATATTAACCAGTCTCCTGGTTGCAGAACTGATATAATCGTAAATATTGATTCCATCTTGAATGTTTTGGGGACAATATAGTGGTTCAAGGATCTTAGGTCCAAAACCGGTCTTAGATCTCCTGATGCTTTGGGTACCAGAAAAATTGGTGAATAAACTCCCGTTTTCCGCTGTTTTAGAGGTACCGGTGTGATTGCATTTTTTTGAAGTAATTCGGTTATATATTCTAGTAAGCACTTCCGTTTTTTCTGGTCTTGTGGCCATTCTGTCTGGGCCACTATGTTGGGTGGTTTTTGTCGAAAAATTATTTTGTATCCTTGCTTGACCGTCTTCTGGACCCATTGGTCCTTGACCGTCTCCGCCCATACTCTCCAGAAGGATGCCCATCTGGCACCCACCTGGGGAGGATGGGCGGCTGACCCGTCAAAAAGACTTCTCCGATTTCTTAGCGGTCTGCGCGGCCTTGGTCTTTACGTTTCGTAGAAAAGAGTTCTGGGAGCTCTTCCAATAGGGCCTTGTGTATTCTCGCCCCGGTCTGTATGATCTGGCATCCTGCGCCCTTCTGTAGTCTGATTGGCCTGACCGGGTGGCCTGCTGTCTTCTTTTAGGTCTTTGTGGTATCAGGCCCGACTTCCCTCCTGTAGCTCGTTTAATAGCTTCTTCTAAGGTGCCACCAAACAACGTTTTGCCATTAAATGGAATATTACAGAGACCCAGTTTTGAGGTACTGTCTGCTACCCAATGACGCAGCCATAGGGCCCTTTTTGCGGTCACTGCAAAAGCCATGATCCTAGCGAGAAGTTTTACTAGGTCCATAGAGGCTTCTGCCAGGAAGTCGGCTGAGAGATCCAATTCCTCCATTGCCGAAATGATTCTGTCCATTTCCACGTTAGACCTTAGAGCTGTCTGGACATTTGTGGTCCAAACCTTCAAGGCTCTGGAGACTGAGGTTAAGGCTATGGCAGGGCGGCAAGCCGCACCAGCAGATGAATAAACCTTCTTTAGGTCTGTATCCGCACGTCTGTCCATCGGGTCTCTGAAAGTTGTAGAATCCTGCAATGGCAGGGCCACTTGTCTAGCCAAGCGCTGTAAGGCCGCGTCTATGCCTAGTGGGGATTCCCAAAGGGCAGCTTCTGGAGTCTTAAATGGGCATAGCCTTGCAAAACGATTCTGTACATTTAACCTCTTTTCTGGCTTTTCCCATTCCTCCTCGAACCACTCTCGGATCTCTGGCAAGAGCGGAAAGGTCTCCCCTTGGTTCTTCCGGCTAGGAAAAAAACCTTTTAATTTTTTCAGGTGGCTGGGCATCCTGTTCCCAGTCTATGGCCTCTTTTACGGCCGCAACGTAAGGCTCTATGCATTGAAAGTCAAATAAGTACTCAGAGGGTTCCTCTGAGTCCGAGGAATCTCGTGACGACACCTCTAGCACTGGAGACGAATCTCGCCTTTGCTCCGCTGTGCTCCTGATTCTAGCTTTAGTCCCCGGAGCCCTGAAGCCTGAGGCTGACTGTATACTTTCTGTCACTGCCTCGTGAATATAGTCTTTTATTCTGCGTGCCTCCGCTTCTTTGTCTGTGGCTACCTCTTTGATGCAGTCTGCGCATAAGAGTTTCCCAGGAGCGGATGGCGCTGAACATGCCCAGCAAAACCCCTCATTAGGGTGGCCTCCGGTCATATTTGGCTCTGCTACTGTAGCAGTTTGAGTAGTTTTGCGACCTGGGCTGGATTGGGATTTGTGCATTGTCCGAGACCCAGACGCTTGCGGAGATTTAGAACGGTGGCGGGTCTTTTTCTTCCGCACTTGTCTTGTATTAGGGCTTCTGCTCCTAAAAGACAAAACACCTCTTTAGTTTTGGTGTTGCACTCTTTTATATTGTGGCCCCCGTAGACCCCTCCTACCTTTCTGGTGATCTTCGTGCATTATGGGGCTGTGGTGAGCTCATGCTATATAAAAGACAGGATATAGCCAATAAGCAACAGGAAAATTCTCACTCTCATATATATATAATAGTTATCTCTTTCAAATAAATGCTCTTTACCTTGCATTTAGTCCAAATTCTCTAGGGGTGGCAGCAGTATATTTGAGAAACACTGAGTGCTGTTAGGTAAAATAAAGTTCATGTCACTTTAACAAAACAGGCAGTGCATAATGCTGACACAATCTCTCCACTCCCCCTCACTGAAGGAGACTCACCAGGATGTCTCTCTCAAGTACTGAGGCATACAGCAATGATTTTCCTGGCTTACAGGGCTTTTCTAGCCACGCTAGTTCACGCCCCCAGCGCCGCCCCCCTCCGTGACGTCATCGCAATTCCACAGAAAGCACGGAGGGGGGCGGCCGGCACGCTCCTAAGGAGCCCAGCAGCATGGAGCATGAGAGGAGACAGCATCACCACAGCCCTGTATGTAAGCTCCTATAGCTCAATATGCCCGCATAGCTCATGCACCTCGAGCGTCCAGTGTTCTAAAAGGATGCTACCTTTAGTATTCTGGACCTTCCAGTCCCAGGAGAGGCTTGAACCTGGGTGGGTGGGTTCGGCAGGGGGGTTTGTTCTGTGTTGTTTTCTTGTTTTTCGTGGTGGTCTGGTCGTCCGACCAAAAAAAAGGAACAAGGGCAAGGGAGGAGGGGCCCCCTATTTATCAGCTAAAAGAAGGTGGTACTGGGAGACCGGAGGAAGGGGTTAACCCCATAGTGTGCTGACGTGAGGCTGGCCAGGAAAACTAAATTCAAAAATATATATGTAAATCAAGCAAGACAAAAGGTGGAGAAGCGGATGTGTAAAAGTGAATGTGTATATATAAATGTTTAAAAATGAAGTGAAATTACATGAAATATGGAGAAACTAGTGAAACCATGAAATGGTGAAAATAACTGGTACGAACAGCAATAGTAAAAAGTAAAAATTCTAGAGGTGAATTGATAAAACAGATATGTTCTATACCAGAATTTATTTCATTATATTCAATATATTCATGGGATTCCAATAACTTGATGTTTTTGTCTTATGAATTTATTTAATTAGTGTGTTATGCTTTGTTTTTGCATGTTTAATTTACCTTTTTCATTATTTATTATCTTTTATTTTTTATATATTCTCTATATTCGTGGTTTTTTACTTTTTATTTATTTTCAATGGTTTATCTTTACCTTTATTTTTAAAAATGTGTAAAAGTATAGTGGGCGAAAATACTAATATACCAATTAAACTTGTCCTATATTGTGCTGTGTTATATTTATATTAATAATAATAAATATGTGTCTTGTTTGAGGCGCGCCAGACTGGTGCATCTCATAAAGTAGAAACCTCTTATTTGGTTACACCATGCATGGATCAACATTATTAGGTGAATGTGCAATGAGAACACACATACATATACAAAATACATGCATGTGTCTCTATAATTGCATGAAAAAGTCATGTGTTCCATGAACACCAATGTTATTGAACCCATGCAATATGTATAATCAAAGTGTAAAATGCATGGGAAAAGAAATGGAAGCCGTGGTCGTGCCAGACACTCCTAAATGTATAATACATAATAGAAGTGGCAATAATGTACTGTGTAGATCCATATATGTAATTTGAGAGAGTAAGAATAAGTATTTCCAGGACTAGAGACTGTGTAGTAAAATTATGATATAAAATTGGAAAGTATGTATATATGTATATGAACCTAAAGAAAACATACTTGGAAATATAAAAAAGGATGCATATATTCATGTAGGCATGTGCATAGATGTACATGTTATGTCGGATGTGAAAAGAATATTAACTCAGAAAACCTCCAACCGTGAACACCTCGATTGGAATCGATCGATGGTGTATGGGGTCGGTCCACTAGTATGGCCTAAACAAAACCAGATGTCATGTAAATGCAAAAAAGCCTTGTGGTTGGATCTTTAAAAAATTTCTGAATCAAACATTCTATCAGCATAAATATGAAAATATATATACAAATGCCCATCTATTTTCAAATGAATAATATAATTACACAGATAAACCAATAACCCATAACTCTAGGACACACAGTCGGATTGTTGGTCCAACTTGCTTAAAACTAAAGCCCCGTACACACGGTCGGACTTTTGCCCAACAAACTTAGTTTTAAGCAAGTTGGACCAACAATCCGACCGTGTGTACGCTCCATCGGACAAACTTTTTTCGTTTGGTTTTGGATTTCATCGGACAAAAGTTGGGTCTGCAAACAGACAAACTTTTGCCCAACAAAAGTCCGATGGAGCAAAGTCCGACCGTGTGTACAGATAACCATCAGACTTTAGTCCGATGGACAAATCAACTAATGTTAAAATCAACCAACAATAGCAGAAGTTGACCAAAGGGTGGCAGTAAAGATCAGAAAAGAGCAGAAAAAACAGGTGATGTAAGAAGTTTTAAGAAAGTTTGCAGAAAAGTCCGAGCGTGTGTATGCTATGGGTGTTCCCAACCAACTCCGTTCGGACAAAAAAACACGGAAAAGTCCGATGGAAGTCCGACCGTGTGTACGAGGCTTAAGTTTGTTGGGCAAAAGTCTGACCGTGTGTACGGGGCTTAAGAGATATAAAATACCCTAGACTAACTGTGCCAGGGCGGGTCGAGTGAATTGCCGGGGGTTGGTGGAGCTGTCTTCAGGGCCCAAACTAAATACTGCGGCCCTCTTAGCTGAAGGTATCGCTACAGGTATATTTATTAATAACCATATATTCCTGGGCATATATGAACAATTTCACCAAGACAGCGAAGAGACTGTTGTGTGACTAATATGTGTGCAGTTATACATTATCATCAGTGTCTATCAATTTATTGTAAATCTTTACTTATCTGTGTGAGATTGCATCTTGGCTGTTCATTTGTGTTCCTTGCATTGCAGAACATAAGATAGACAATCTGATTGCAGGGAGATTAGTACCAGCATATGGAAGATAGACAGTGATCTGTGTGTCTGATGTGTGTGTGGGGGCAGTGATAAAGGTGACTGAGTAGTTTTCCAGCTTGTAGAGTAGGTTGCAGAATCTCAACCGAACAACCAAAATTATGATAAAATCACTTAAGTTGTCACACACCCATTAAATTGCGACAGACTGCATGCAAGGCTTGAGTCGAGCTGTATGTGTCCAGCCAACTAGAGTTGGGTGAGTCACCCCCTAGCATTGGTCAGTGGTATTGAAGGCTGAGGTTGTGGGTGTGTGTTTTCATACTTATGCCCCACACAATCGGAAATTCCGACAAGAAAACCGTGGATTTTTTTCTGATGGAATGTTGGCTCAAACTTGTGTTGCACACACACGGTCAGACAAATCTTGTCTGA
This sequence comes from Rana muscosa, assembly GCA_029206835.1. NCBI lineage: Eukaryota > Metazoa > Chordata > Amphibia > Anura > Ranidae > Rana > Rana muscosa. The sequence continues at coordinate 341,770,992 of CM055118.1, read as the reverse complement.
AATTCCGACCGTCAAGAACGCGGTGACGTACAAGACGTACGACGAGCCGAGATCAATAAAGTTCAATAGGCAGTTCGGCTCTTCTGCTTGATTCTGAGCATACGTGTTTTTTATGCGCGTCGGAATAGCATACAGACGAGCGGAATTTCCATCAGAAAAATAGAGAACCTGCTCTCAATCTTTTGTTGGCGGAAATTCCGACAGCAAAAGTCTGATGGAGCATACACACGGTCGGAATTTCCGTCCAAAACTCACATCGGACTTTTCTTGTCGGAATTTCCGATCGTGTGTACGTGGCATAACTCTATAAGGAGGATTGACTAATTTAGCTAATCTGTAACTGTTAAGCCCCGTACACACGATCGGATAACCTATGGATTTTCGTCCGATGGATTTGTCCATCGGAAATCCGATGAAACTGTTTTTCATCAGTCTTGGCCACACACCATCAGTCAAAAAACCGACCGTTCCAAATGCGGTGACGTAAAACACTCCGATGAGCCGAGAAAAATGAAGTTTAATGCTTCTGAGCATGCGTCGACTTGATTCTGAGCATGCGTGGGTTTTTTATCCGATGGACTTGCCCATAGACGATCGGAAATTCCCATTGGTTTTTTATCCATCGGAAAATTTTAAAACAAGTTCTATTTTTTACAACCGATGGAAAAAAGACCGATGGGTACCATACACGATCGGTTGGTCTGATGAAAACCATCCATCGGACGGTTTTCATCAGTCAAACTGATCGTGTGTACGGGGCTTTACTGAAAGCAGTGTGTGCGGTCAGTGAAGCTTGTGTGTAATCTGATTAAAGGCTAAGTTCACCTTTCTATTTCTAAATTCCAGATCCCCAATGTACCAATATACCATTAATGTACTGCATTTGTTCATGCCATGGCCCTCACTGCAGACTGCCCCCCCATACTGCCCTCCAGATTGCTCCCCCATCACCCCGCCCTCTTTTTTTGCCAATCCTGCAGCTTTCTAGGAGATGAGATCTAAGTTTCCCAGTTGGCTGCAGGACCAGGTCCACGTCATTCTGGTCTAGACCAGAATGGCGGTGGGATTGGGCAAAATAAATTAAAAATAAATAAAGAATCGAAAGAAAAGAAAAAAAAACAGGAAACAATGCTGCAATTCTGCTTGCAGAGAGAGGAGCTGAGTTGCACTTTAAAACACATCTAAACCCAAGAAAAAAACGGAAAATTTATATCAAATACTTACCGTAATTTTCCTTTCCTGATGGACTCCATGGCAGCCTACGTGTGGGTTAATCCCGCCCCTCATACCTCATAGGACCCTTCTCCCATAAATCTTTGCTCTGGGCCAGAGGCCGTGTTCCATAATTTAGCCTACTCCAGCCACTGGGAGGGAACTCCTGCTGCCATGGAGTCCATCAGGAAAGGAAAATTACGGTAAGTATTTGATATAAATTTTCCGTTTTCCTGACAGACTCCATGGCAGCCTACGTGTGGGAAATAACTAGCCATACACACCCGGGTGGGCAGAGTGCTGGACAAAAGAAAAAAGGTTTAATTGGCACCATCACAGACAAGATACGTAAACCACTACGCAGTAGTGTGCCATGAACGTGTTAATTGAAGACCACAAGGCCACCTTGCAAATAACTTCTGGAGGCACGTGACGTGATGCCGCCCATGATGAAGACACTTCTAGTTGAGTGAGCAGTCACCGCTTCTGGAGGCGCCAAGCCCTTGGCTTTATAGGCCCACTGAATGGCCTGAACAATCCATGCTCCAATAGATCTGGAAGAGGCACGCATTCCCTTATACTTCCTGTAAAAAGAACAAGCAGGTGGTCGGTCTGACGGAAAGAAGCTGTAGCTTCAAGATACTGACTCAGAGCTTTTCCAACATCTAAGGGATAAACACTGGAATCCTCGGTAGATCTGAACGTTGGAAGAGCAATCTCCTGATTGTCATGAAACACAGATGCCACTTTGGGGTTTGAACCCAACATAGGAATTAAAAGGTTTAGAAATGGCTCCTTGCATCCATGAGAGCTGATTTCAGAGACCCTCTTGGCCGAGGTTATAGCCACCAAGAAGACAACTATTAGAGAGTCATTTGACAGAAGATTGATCTTCATGTTCCAACTCTCTACCTAAGAAAAAATCCAGGACAAGGGGAAGAACCCAATTAGAAAAACTTGGCTCTGAGGTCTGAGCCTTATTGCTCCTCTGAAAAACTACTGAGTAAGAGGGTGTCTAGCCCAGGAAACACCCGTAAAGGCAGAGATTACAGCGATTTGGACTCGCAGCGAGCTGACTGACAATGAGAGATCCAATCCTGATTGTAAGAAGCCCAGGATATCATGTATCTTTGGGTTATTGCAAGAACCTGCAGTGGAAGAGGTGTAGTCTGAAAACTTTTTCCAAATCCTCTGGTAGACCCTGTTGGTGCCTGTTCTTCTTGCATTAAATATTGTGGAGATGGCCCTGCTTGGACAGCCTAGGGCCTCCAACCTTCCCCTCTCAAGAACCAGATCATCAGATGTAGATGGGCCGGGCATGGATGTAGAAATGCCCCTTGTGATAGGAGATCTGGTCTGGAGGGTAGAGGAACTGGGTCCCGGAAGCTGAGTTGCATCAGCAGTAGAAACCATGGCTTGTTTGGCCAGTACGGGACTATTGCCACTATCTCTGCTTCTTCCATCCTGAGCCTCGACAAAAAAACGGAGAATGACAGGAACCGGGGGAAAGGCATAGGCCCTGTGGAACCGCCAATGGTCTGTCAGAGCATCTACCCAAAAGCCTGGGGATACCAAGACCTCGTGTAGTATCTCTCTAGTCTGAAGTTGCATAGGGAGGCAAACAAGTCTACTTCCGGAATGACTCCCAGGGACAGGACCCAACTGAAGACTTCGGGGGGGGGGAAGTCCACTCGTTGTCCAGAGAAACTCTCAACAGAAAATCTGCCTGAACGTTCGGGACTCCAGGGAGATAGACAGCTGTCAGGTTGGCCAGGTTTTTCTGGGCCCAGATCATGATGGGCTCTATTTCCTTTGACAGGGAGAGTCTGCGAGTACCCCCCTGTCTCTTGATGTATGCGACTGCCGTTGTGTTGTCCAGTATTAGGAGGACTGAGTCTCCTGCTGTTAAGTGGTGAAAGGCCTGCAGAGCGCAGAACGCTGCCCGGAGTTCCAGAACATTGGAGACTATCCTGTGGAGAGGGAAAATTCCATATGCCTTGGGCTACTTCTGTCAGCCCCTGTTGCTGGCATCTGTAGTGATGGTGACCCAAGACACAGGTGCGATGGAGTGACAATTGAGGAGGTTCCTCTGTTGTAGCCACCAAGGAAAGCTCTCCCGCATGGATGAGGTTATTTGGATAAAGTGATCCCGAAGCCCTGGATTATACTGCTGGAGAAAACCCTTCTGGAAGGGCCGCATTTTCCACTGAGCCCACTTTACCATGGGTGTTGTTGCCACCATGGTGCCAATGATCTTTAGGCATTGAGAGGCTTGGAGATGAGGACGACATTGCAAGCCAAACTCTGTCCCGGATCACTGGGATTTTTCCAGGGGTAACAAGATGGTGCTCTTGATAGCGTTGAAGTGTGCCCCGAGGAATACCAGGGACTGCGTAGGATCCAGATGGCTCTTTTCCAGATTCAGAAGCCAACCAAACTCGAGTAGAGTGGAGATGACCTGGGATCTGTGGATTAGCAACTGCTCCTTGTCCCGAGACAACAGCAGGTCGTCTAGATACTGATACAGACGGATACCTCTGGTCCTGATCAGAGCCACGACAGCCAACAAGTTTTGAAAACACACAAGGCGATGTTGTAAGCCCGAAGGGGAGACAGGTGAACTGCAGACGGATTTGATCGACAGCAAAGTGAAGGTATTTCTGGAATTCTGACGCTATCGGAACATGGAAGTAGGCGTCCTTCAGGTCTATAGAGACAAGCCAATCGCCTGGTTGGATTGCTTGACTGATCATGAGTAGTGTCTCCATCTTGAACTTCTCCTTCTAGATAAAAGAATTCAAGTGGGTTAGGTCTATAACTGGCCTCCAGGAGACGTTTTTCTTCAACACCATGAAGAGGGGCGAGTAGACCCCTTAAAACCTTTTGTCATCTGGAACTGGAATTGCAGCGCCCTGAGCCACAAGAGAGACAGGAGAATTTGCTTTTTCTCTTCCGAGAGAGGCAAGGATGCCGACTCGCTCTGTTTTAGGCAGGTGCAATATCATAAAGACTTAGGGGATTCTTGTCCACCGGAAGATGCCCCTTTTGAAAACTTCTGGCCTGAAGGCTGTTTTTTTCTTCCAGGTCTTCTTGAACTCACAGCCAGGCCTATAGTAGCAAGCATTCCTTGCTCGATCTGAACTTTGCCTGGGCTGTGTTCTCTTCTGGTTTAGCAGACGGCGATCCTGGGGAAGGAACCCTGACTTGCCCCCTGTGGCACGGGTGATGGCACTGTCCGATATGTTCCCAAAGAGGGACGAACCCCCAAATAGAATCCTGCACCATGCCTGCTTGGAGGCAGGGTCAGCTACCCATGGGCGCAGCCACAAGGCACGCTTGGCCGTGACAGATGTCAGCATGATCCGAGCCACCAGGCGAATTATGTCTAGGGAAGCCCCACGAGAAAAGCCAACGTCAACCTTAGCCCATGAATAGGTGAGCTCCTGGCCAGTTCTTCCGAGATGCTCCTCAGAGAAGCATCTACGTCGTCTGCCCAGACTTTCATCGCTTTAGAAAGGGCTGCGAGAGCTAGAGCTGGTTTGCAGGTCATACCCGCTGTAATGTAGATCTGCTTGAGGTCGGTATAAATTTTCCACTCCAGGCAATCCCTAAAGGAAACAGTATCCTCCAATGGGAGTGTGACATGCCTCACCATCCTCATTAGGGCTGAGTCAATGAGAGGAGCCGACTCCAGGTGTTTTACATCCTTGCTTTTAAATGGGTACATTTTTGATACCTTCATTAACAGGCAATTCTTCCTTTCAACGCCACCCCATTTGTCGGTAATTATTGCGCTGAGTTCACCCAAAAAGGAGAAATTAGGGTGTTCTTTTTTGAGGTGTTTAAAATATTTCCTCTGTTTGGAGGGTGCCTCCACTGGCTCTTCCATCTCAAAGCTTCTTTGACAGCTTTTGACCAGCTGTGGTACTAGGGCAAATTCAAAACCTGCACCAGGGTCATCTACCTCCACCTCACTGTCTGAGGCTTCAATTGAGGAATGGCTCGGCTGTGAAGGGCCTGGAGCCTTGAGATCATCCCTAATAGGGACTGACATAGTGTCGCCAGCAGGGTTGTGGGTATGACCAGAATCCCCTTTACTCAGGGACTCATGGACCACCTTTCTGACCAGTGCTTCCACTTGTTGGTCTCCACCCTCTCTTTCTTATGCGACTTTAGAAAAGCATCGCTTGCAGAGCGATTTGCCTTCAGGAACCTGGGCCCCGCATACCCAGCAGGCTTTCCTCACAGAGCGGCTGGAGTGGCGGTGAGAGTGACGCCCAGAGGTGGTTTTAGACTCCTATCTGTGGTACCTAGATCTAAAGGAAGATCTGACGCCTGTACCTTGTAGAGGAGTGACAACGTTGAGACCTAGGACGGTCTTTGCCGTGCTTTGGTGTTCAGACCTAGAAGAGCTGAGAGAAAAATAAAGGGTTAACAGCTCCTGAATGAGTGAACCCAAGCATCACAGGTAGAAAATAAATAAATCCTACCTGCAGCGCAAGGGTTGGCCACAAGAGGGCGGTGACAGATCCATGGCAAGGCAGTTTGAAAGTGAAATGAATCATTACAGCCTTATAAGAAACAGGAGTGACAACAGGCATGAGAGAGCACATAACAAAACATAGCCAGCACCCAGGGAGCCTACAGCAAACAATTTACCTTGTAAACCAAAGCCCAGTGCCTGGGAAAATACTGCATAAGCCTGCAAGTCATCCCAAGTAATAGCTGCTTTGACAGCTATTTAAATCTGCCACCGTTAACGATGTCACCGCCCCATAGCGGTTGCCATCCGGTGGTGGCCAATCGCATTCGCGACCGCCGCCGCCATTTTGGCGAAACTGCGCCTGCACGAACCAAGCACAGAATCTTCGTTAGCGGCTTGCGGGTGCGCAGCGACTTCCTGAAACGGCGAGCTGGAACGCAGCTGCGCTCCAGCCGCCGTGGCCACTCACTGGAGCTTGATAGAAAATAAGGAGACACACAAAACACAGAGATACGGCTGCCATATAAAAGGAATATCTTTGTACATTACCACCACCACGGCACGATCCGGACCAGAACCTGGGACTGGGGAGCTGTTCGCTCGACCCACCGCACGATCGGGCGTTTACAAAGCCTCCCGCTAATAGCTGGGACGTTTGGCCATATTGCCGCTTGCCTGCCAATGGCCAGGTTAGTAAGCTCTTCATGGTATCACATCATATCGCCCATGTCCACCTGCTAATAGCTAGGATTGCTGGACTGCAGAGAGGATCACCGCTAACCACCAACGTATCGCTGTGCACACCGCCAGGCCTGGATTACAGAAAAACTTCATGAAAAGGTAAGACTATATCTTGGTCCTAGGAGGAGGACAAAAAAAGGAACACGGCCTCTGGCCCAGAGCAAAGATTTATGGGAGAAGGGTCCTATGAGGTATGAGGGGCGGGATTAACCCACACGTAGGCTGCCATGGAGTCTGTCAGGAAAATATGATACACTGAAGTCCACCAGTGTTTAGGTGCAGTTGTAGGCAAGTGTCTAATTTATTTAATGGGTCTGTTTGTCATTTGTTATCTTTTCTCTAATGCTTTGGACAGTCTTCAATTTCAGGTATGGCAGCAGAAGTTCTCTTCATGGCACCTATGCTATTTGATGCAGTGCTAGGGGCAGGAACTTGTTTTAATGCACAGCCAATGCACAGTAATTCCTCTAAAAATCAGTGTTCATGCGAACGAAGAGCACATGTGAATTGCATGTGAAGAACCTGAACATTGCAGTAAACTTTAATTTTGTTCTGGCAAGAAGTGTGGTGTCCTTTAACCACTTCAACCCCGGAAGGTTTATCCCCCTTCCTGATCAGAGCATTTTTTTCAATTTGGCACTGCGTTACTTTAAAGAGGAAGTAAACCCTGATGGGTTTTACTTCCTCTTTAGCCTGCTGCAAAGTCTGCATCGCATACTAGCCCATTATGTGCTACTTACCTGCAAAAGAATCCAGCGATGTCCCCAGAGTAGGCAGCATCCATCTTCTGGCCACTCTTCCTTCCGGGCCACGGACTCCGGCTCTGTGATTCGCTGGAGCTGCGTGACGTCACTCCCGCTCATGTGCACGGGAGCCGCGATTCACGACACAGGCTAGGGAATTTTCGGCGCACTACAAGTGAAATATCTCCTAAACGGTGCACGTTTAGGAGATATTTTCACTACCTATAGGTAAGCCTTATTCTTGGCTTTTTATCTACCGTATATACTCGAGTATAAGCCGAGTTTTTCAGCCCATTTTTTTGCGCTGAAAATGCTCCCCTCGGCTTATACTCGAGTCACCTTTTTTGTGCCTGATCTTCCAGATTTTGGGGACCCATTATCGACCGGCCATAGTTCCCTTGGACCCGAAACTTGGTACACATGTAGCCCCTCTTCCTCTACAAGTGTGCAAAGTTTGTTGTCCAGGGGACCTACGGTCGAGGAGCACCGATTTTTCAAAGACGGGCATCCCTTCCATAGACTCCCATGTTAAACGGTCATTTCTCTAGTGATTTTGCGGACTGGGTACCGGCCGGTTGTAGGTTTCCTGGACTCGAAACTTGGCACACATGTAGCTCCACTCCTTCTCTATAAGTGTGCAAAGTTTGTTGTCTGAGGGACCTACGGTCGGGGAGCACCGATTTTTCAAATACGGGCACCCCTTCTGTAGACTCCCATGTTAAACGGTCATTTCTCCAGTGATTTTGCAGACCGGGTACCGGCCGGTTGTAGGTCCCCTGGACCCGAAACTTGGCACACATGTAGCCCCATTCCTCCTCTACAAGTTTGCAAAGTTTTTTTCCTGGAGGACCTACGGCCGCGGAGCAACGATTTTTCAAAGCTGGGCACCTCTTCCATAGACTCCCATGTCAAACGTCAGTCTAGTCATGGGCACAGTGAGGCATGGGCACAGTGTGGCATGGGCACAGTGAGGCATGCACATGGACACAGTGAGGCACAGTTAGGCATGCAGATGGACACCCTAGGCTTATACTCGAGTCAATAAGTTTTCCCAGTTTTTGTGGTAAAATTAGGTGCCTCGGCTTATACTCGAGTATATACGGTATTTTGTTACATTACAGCCTTTAGTTTAGTGTTTTTTTTAATCTGAATTATATGTGATGGATCAGAACACAATAGTCTAAGTTGGTGAAGTAAAGATATATTAGAAAAATATATACAAAAAACGATTTTTCAGAAATAAAAAACTGATAATTGGCATGTGCATATATATGTGCTCTTGGTGCAACCAATCACCTTCAGAAGTCACATAATTAGTGAAATGTTGTCCACCTGTGTGCAGTCTAAGTATCACATGATCTGTCATTATATATATATACACCTTTTTGAAAGGCCCCAGAGGCTGCAACACCTAAGCAAGAGGCACCACTAACCAAACACTGCCATGAAGATCAAGGAACTCTCCACAAGTAAGGGACAATGTTGTTGAGAAGTACAAGTCAGGGTTAGGTTATAAAAAATATCCAAATCTTTGATGATCCCTAGGAGCACCATCAAATCTATAATAACCAAATGGAAAGAACATGGCACAACAGCAAGCCTGCCAAGAGACGGCCGCACTCCAAAACTCACGGACCGGGCAAGGAGGGCATTAATCAGAGAGACAGCACAGAGACCTAAGGTAACCCTGGAGGAGCTGCAGAGTTCCACAGCAGAGACTGGATATCTGTACATAGGACGACAATAAGCCGTACGCTCCATAGAATTGGGCTTTATGGCAGAGTGGCCAGAAGAAAGCCATTACTTTCAGCAAGAAACAAAATGTCGAATTTTGAGTTTGCGAAAAGGCATGTGGGAGACTCCCAAAATGTATGGAGGAAGGTGCTCTGGTCTGATGAGACTAAAATTTAACTTTTTGGCTATCAAAGAAAACGCTATGTCTGGCGCAAACCCAACACATCACGTCATCCAAAGAACACCATCCCCACTGTGAAACATGGTGGTGGCAGCATCATGCTGTGGGGATGTTTTTCAGCCGTCAGGACTGGGAAACTGGTCAGAGTTGAGGGAAAGATGGATGGTGCTGAATACAGGGATATTCTTGAGCAAAACCTGTACCACTCTGTATGTGACTTGAGGCTAGGACGGAGGTTCACCTTTTTTTTTTTCAGGTGATTTCTGCACTGGATTGTTGCACTTTTTAATTCATTTTTCACAGTGTTATTTTATGTTATTTTACCTTTATGAAGAGTGATTTATGGATGTGTTTTGCAATTATCACTCCTGAATTATTTGATGTTTTATGCACACTATTTTATATAGTTTAAAATATTTTTATAGTAAGCGCCCCCTCACCCCCCTTTTTGTTGTTACACCTTCCAGCAGGACAATGACCCCCAAACACACTGCTAAAGCAACACTGGTTTACGGGGAAACATGTAAATTTGTTGGAATGGACAAGTCAAAGCCCAGACCTCAATCCAATAGAAAATCTGTGGTCAGACTTAAAGATTGCTGTTCACAAGCGCAAACCATCCAACTTGAAGGATCTGGAGCAGTTTTGCAAGGAGGAATGGGCAAAAATCCCAGTGGTAAGATGTGGCAAGCTCATAGAGACTCATCCAAAGCGACTTGGAGCTGTGATACCTGCAAAAGGTGGCTCTACAAAGTGTTGCATTTAGGGGGGGTGAATAGTTATGCACATTGACTTTTTCTGTTATTTTGTCCTATTTGTTGTTTGCTTCACAATAAAAAAAAAAAATCTTCAAAGTTGTGGGCAGGTTCTGTAAATTAACCGCTTGTCAACCGCCCACCGTCAAATGCTGGCGGGCGGAAGACCCTGTTGTTCTGGGCGGACGTGATATGATGTTGCGCCCTAAAAAGCCACTAGGAGCCACATCACTGGGGACCCGGTGCGCGTGCCCGTCGGCCATGATGGCCGCTGGGCACCCACGATTGCCCAGTAACCGAGCAGGACCTTGGATCTGTGTGTGTAAACACACAGATCCACATCCTGTCAGGGACAGGAGACCGATGGTTTGTCCCTTGTACATAGGGACACCGATCGGTCACCTCCCCCAGTCAGTCACCTCCCCCCACAGTAAGAAACACTTCCAGGGAACACATTTAACCCCTTCCTCGCCCCTTAGTGTTAACCCCTTCCCTGCCAGTCATGTTTATACAGTAATCAATGCATTTTTATAACAGGGATCGTTGTATAAATGTGAATGGTCCCAAAAATGTGTCAAAAGTGTCCGATGTGTCCGCAGCAATATCGCAGTCACGATAAAAATCCCTGATCGCCGCCATTACTAGTAAAAAAAAGGAAATAATAAAAATGCTATAAAAATATCCCCTATTTTGTAGCTGCTATAACTTTTGTGCAAACCAATCAATATACGCTTATTGCGATTTTTTTTTTACCAATAATATGTAGAAGAATATATATCGGCCTAAACTGAGGAAAACTTTAAAAAAAATGGATATTTATTATAGCAAAAAGTAAAAAAATATTGTGTTTTTTTTTTCAAAATTGTCGCTCTATTTTTGTTTATAGCGTAAAAAAATAAAAACCGCAGAGGTGATCAAATACCACCAAAAGAAAGCTCTATTTGTGGGAAAAAAAGGACGCAAATTTTGTTTGGGTACAGCGTCGCACGGCTGCGCAATTGTCATTCAAAGTGTGGCAGCGCTGAAAGCTGAAAAATGGCTTGGGCAGGAAGGGGGTGAAAGTGCCCTGTAGTCAAGTGCTTAAATGATGCAAATCCTCAAACAATCCATGTTAATTCCAGGTTGTGAGGCAACAAAACACGAAAAATGCCAAGGGGGGGTGAATATTTTTGCAAGGCACTGTATGTCCTTTTTTTCCCCATAAAAAAGCTTTCTTTTGGTGGTATTTTTGATCACCTCTGCAGTTTTTATTTTTTGCGCTATAAACAAAATAATATAGACAATTTTGAAAAACAAAACAATAATTTTTACTTTCTGCTGTAAAACACATCCAATAAAAAAAAAACGTTATCATCAATTTATACCAATATATTTTCTGCTACATGTTTTTGGTGAAAAAAAAATTGATTGGTTTGTGCAAAACTTATCGCATCTACAAACTATGGCATTCTTTTATGGCATTTTTATTTTTACTAGTAATGGCGGCGATTAGCGATTTTTAGCAGGACTGCGATATTGCGGTGGACAAATCTGTCACTAAGTGACACTTTTTGGGGACTAGTGACACCAATACAGTGCAAAATAAAAGCACTGTCATTGTACTAATGACAATGGCAGGGAAGAGGTTAATATCAGGGGCAATCAAAGGGTTAAATGTGCTCCTAGGGAGTGTTTGCTAACTGTGTGGGAGGATGCTTTGACTGGGGGAAGAGAGAGATCTGTGTTCCTGCTTAGCAAAAACAAAGGATCTCCATCTTCCCCTCTCACAGAACCGCAATCTGCCTTGTTTACATAGACAGACTGCCGTTCTGCCTCTCTAGGAAGAGATCGCCGGGTGTCGGCGAACTTCGTGTCCCCCTGACCCACTAATTGGCTCCCGCTGTGTCCAATCACACTTGTAGCGGGTCGCTGGTGGTGCGCACACGTGCCCCAGACCTGGAAGAAGCCGCAACGTACAGGTACGTGATTTTGCGGAAGTGTTTAATAAGTGAAATGCCTTTTTACTAGCCTAAGTGTAACCTTCATGTATTAAAATAATTTCATGTCAGATAATATTTTGAATTTAACGTAAAATTTGAGTCATACAAGATATGTTTCCTGAAGAAACACCACATCTACAGAATGTCAATATATCTCTTTCAGAATCTTGTGCATTTTTGTTAAAAAAACATACCATACATTTTTTTTAGACCATTTTTCTTTTCCTGTAACTAAAATTATATTTAAACACTGATAAGCTGGATCTCAAAAGGAAACACATACTGGCAGCAACTGTTTGTGTCCATATGTGCTGGTGCTTAGGTTGCTTAGACTGTTGTCCCTCAAGCTAAAAAGTATCTGCACAGGGTGAGGCAGAGACTGCCACTGTAACATTATGGTGGCAGTTGTGGGATCTGAGACTGCAGTCTTCACAACTTAACGCAAAAGTCCTTCAGTGAGTGAGTGAGTGAGTGAATAACTTGTATAGCGCTACAACTGCGAACTAAATCGCCTCAAGGCGCTTGCATCCAGTGACGTCCTGATCAATCAGAATAGGTGGGTCAAAAGTCCTTCAGTTGTAAGACATTTGTAGGTTTTCTTGCATGAACTGCCCATTTCCATCCCCCTACAACATTTCAAAAGTAATTAAATCAGGGCTTTAACAAGGCATGTCCGTGACCCTCCACTTTTTTTAAATTATTCCTTTGTAGATTTGGATCAATATCATGTTGAAAGATCCATTTCTGAATTGACATCAACATTCAGAAAGTTATCCTCACATTCTGCTCAAGCACACTTTAATATGAATTCATAGCTGACTTGATGACTGTAAACTGCCCAGGCCCTGAAGCAGCAAAGCAAACCCCAGTCCATAACCTTTACATCACCATGCTTCACAATTGGTATAATCATGAAATGTGACAAACTTCTACTGTTACTGTGGCCAAACAACACTATCTTTATTCTTCAGTCCACAGTACATTCTTCCAGATAGCCTGGTCTTTGCTTATATGCTCGACCGCTAACTGTAGTCTTGCTATATTGTACTTTTTGGACAGAAAAGTTTGCTGAAACCAGCCTGAAATCCACAAACTCCATTGAAGTCTGCTGGAGGTGATCCTTAAAAAAAATTCTAGCCGTTTCAGGGCCAATTTGCAAGCTTTTGTTAAAAAAAGTGCATGGGTAGCTGGGCAATGCTATAAAGGACATGTATCAATGCAATTTCTTTTTTCTTTTTAATACAGTTCGGGAGAGAGCAACATTAAAAAACAATTGCATGCCATTAACTTAACATATAACTACTTATACCTAAATTATAAACACCTTCAGATTTTAGGGACAGCAATGGAGTCAAATAGAATCCCACCCTACTTTTGTTTATAATCAATTTTTTTTTGTATTATTATAAACTTCAGCATATCCATTCAATATTATACATTCTTGTATTCCATATTTCCATAATTTACATAGAAAACACAAATAAACGTTGATGTCAGAAGAGGGCGGTGACACCGGGTGACGTACTCAGGTGGCCTCGCCCCTTACCTATATAAGAGATGTCAAAGCTCAGAGGAGCCATTCGGCAGGAGGCCTCCGATGAGGCAGGAGCGTTTTAGATTTTTTGGGTTGGCAGGTGGCATGATTGACAATGAATTTACATTGAGGGGCACTATTTTTTTTATTTTTTAATAAAGGAACTGTCAAAAACTTGTCTTGTGTTTATTACTTTTTGACACTTTGTTGGTGACTGGGTAGGGGTAGCTGATACTCATTCGCATTGGGGGTGGGATCTAAAGGGGGGTTCCAGATTCCGATTAATCTCCCACCCTCAGATCCCCACAACCACCGGTCACGGTTGTGGGGGTGAGGCCCTTGTCCCCATCAACATGGGTACAATGTGCTTTGGGGTGGAGAGGCAGAGCCCCCTCTGCCCCAAAGCACCCACCCCCCATGTTGAGGGCATGTGGTCTGGAATGGTTTAGGAGGGGGCGTGCACGTGAGCTTGCTCGTTGGTCCCCCCCTTTCCTGACCTGTCAGGCTGCATGCCCGGATAGGAGTCTGGTATGGACTTTGGGGGGACCCCATGCCATTTAAAAAATAATAATTGGCATGGGGTACCCCTCAAAACCATATCAGACCCGAAGGGCCTGGTATGGACTGGGGGGGACCCCGCGCTGTTTTTTTCTTTATGTTTTTAATAGCCGGGTGCCGGCAATTGCAACCAAGAGTTATTTTAAATGGGATTTGACTTTTTTTTTTTCTTGCTGCAGCATGTTTTTTGCATGCTACAGATACGCCACTTTACAGCCAGACTATGGTAACCCCCTAGGCACTATATTTAAAGGTATACATATATACACTTGTAGCACCCTGGTGTTTAGGCAGGGTTGCTAGTAAATTTTGTTTGCCAGGGGGTAGTTGCCCTGGTTGATTGTTAGTAGATCCACTGATTCCTCTCTAATTCTGGACTTTCTGCACCTTCTCTCTTCTGTCTCTACGTGGCATTATTCTGGTGACATTAGATAGACAACGGCTTTGCAAGGTCAGGTTATGAATGGATGGGGTGTATCAGCCAATTGTCATGGGTTTCTTTAGTCCCTTGGTCTGTGGGGAGAGCCTATTAATTTGGGTGGAGTCAGGTGGTTGGGGGTTCTGTGCCACCTGGATGGCTGTCTGGATGGATGTGTGTTATGCTGCCCCGGGCTGCTAGGCCATAAGCCTAAGGCCTATCCCAGGGACGTCTGGCTTCTAGGCTGTCTGAGGGCTTATCCAGAAGCAGGAGAAGCAGCATTGGGTTGGGACTGCAGGATTGAAGTCCAACCGAGAGTGACGAGGAACCAGTTGTGGTCGGAGGTAGAGGGGAAGCTGTCGCCACTAAGAGACTGTCCCCCTTGTTGCCGGAGACCACTGTGAGTAAGCTGGAGCCAGTACCAGTCATGTCAATGTGATGGGCTCAACAGCAGTCTTATATAGGCCAGTAAGTGGCTGCATCTGTCACATTGTGCGTACGCGTGTTCGCCAATTAGCGCTGCTGCGGACCTGTGTACACCCGTTCACACTTCTTGCACTAGTGCGCATGGCAATGTGTTTGAAGCATCCATTACTAGTACGGGCACTATTGCCAGTTCTCTTACGGCCATTTCCCTGACAATAAATGTCACTGGCAGGGAAGGAGTTAAAACTAGAGGCGATCAAGGGGTTAAATGTGTTCCTTAGGTGTGTTCTAACTGTAGGGGGATGGGCTGCCAGGACATGACAGAGATCGCTGTTCCCAATCACTGGGAACAGAAGATCCCTTTATGTTACCTGTCAGAACGGGGAATCGCCTTGTTTACACAGGCAGTTCCCCGTTCTGCCTCTGTAATAGGCGGTCGCGGGCCGCCAGCGAACATAGAGTCCGCCAGACCCACGGTCATGAGCTGACAACTGCACCTGCCACCATATAGCTACAATGATTTGCGCAGGAGAGCCGACCTGCCACCATATAACGATGGCGGCTGGTCGGCAAGTGGTTAAACCATCAGTGATTGGAAATTTTGATTAATTACTGTTTGTACACAACACCGGCAACCAAATACAGTCCGGTACAGGAAGATTTCGCTGTTTTGACAGCACCGCGGCTAACTAGGACACAGTTGTGGCTACCTTGGGGGTGGCCATTTTGTTGGCTAGTATCGGAGCGAAGTAACAATCTCCACTCATAATATTGTGCACCGGACTCTATTCGGTTCCTGGTGTTGTGTCCAAACAGCAATTCATCAAAATCTTCAATTATTGATGGTTTAAAGAAACCAGAAGTTAAGTAATTGGAGTTTCTGATGAGTTGGCTATTTTGACAGAACACCGGCAAGACTACACTACACATAGCTGGGGGGAGAGACCCGGGAGAAGGTGTGGGCAGTGATCTCTTCCTCCTATCTCTACACAGGAGTTACAGAATTGCTCTCAGATTACATAGTATATGCTATGCTAGTTTTTTGCCGCCGTGACACCCCGGTTTAAAAACACTGGTCTAGACTCAGAATAAAGTTCAAATTACGGTACAACTAAAGGATCCTGTATGGCAGTCTGAAATAAGTATCAAATCCATCTGTTATGGGATGCACAGTCCTCAAAATATAAACAAAAAACTTTCTGTACATTCATTACCTGAGCCAAATCCTCCATCATTTGTGTCTCACACACTCCCCCTTCCAGACACTGCAGCTCACAATGGGAGGGTTTCAGAAAAAGAGGCAGTGCTGCCAATCCAGAAAGCAGTAGGTGGGACTAGTCGTGGCCAGATGTTGATTGAGAGGCTGCTGAATCAACAGTGACAATGTTCATAGCCACGCCCCCTGCAATCTCTACTCATCCCGCTGTAGTAAAAGCAGGCACATCCTACTTGAGAGTGACAACACCACTCTGAATTCAGGAGCAGTGCAGCATCATTGCCACCCTATCGCAGGAAGCTTCTTCCGGTGGCTTCACTGGCAGGCTCAGCCATTAGGAATTTGTGGGACAAAGAGAAGTTGGGATGCACTTTAAATGAAAGTATATGTGAACACAATCCTAAAAAATGCACCCCGTAATACAGCCAGTAACATATTTTTAACTTCAGTTACATTCATTACAAATGTTTTATACCTTTTATGGTGTTTTATTTAGTGGTCTTGTGACCGCTCAGCCTCCCTTTCTATCTCCCTCTACCACTGTATTGAATTATTGTCTCATACCACAAGAAAGTGCGTACATTAATGTTGTGGAGATTTTTATGAAGATGTATTTAATATGTATTGTCATAGTGTCACCCAGTGTTAGTACTTCCGCAACCCGCTCTAAAGAGCTGTCTGGGGCAGTCTGAGGCTGGTTGAATCCCGTCTGGTAGAGGAAAACGTCTTGAGGTTGGAGTGTGATGTTTGCAGGGTGCGGATATGTCCACCGACGAGGGCCCTCTGTGCATTAGCAGGGACAATCGTTGAGGAGGGGATATGCTCGCTCTGCAACGACATCATTGGTTATAGGCAGATGCATGCTCTTGTCTCTGCTGTGTCTGATCAACATTGATTGGGATTCGTAGCGTGCGTCTGCAGATAGCCTCCCTCCCCCATTCAATAATAGTATAATCTGAAATATGCGTTATTCTATGGAATAGCGCAGAATAAGGATTCCTATCAATGGTAATATGAGAGCGTTGTCAGAGCCGGGGAGAGCGTCCATGTTTTAAAGCAATACGGCTTTGTTTGCCTGGACACGCCCATAGGACTTTAGCCATTATGTTATTGTATTATTGTATTCTTTAAGCTATATTTCTTGAGTGGTATTCATGTACTGAATTGTATGGGACACCCTGTTGGAAGGGATGTCCTTGAATTGTCATTTTCCCTGTGTGAAGGTCACATGCTGTGACATCACTTCCTGTTGGTAACTTCTTTAGTGAAGATCACATGCTGTGACATCACTTCCTGTTGGGATTTTAATAAGAGCGAGAGACACTGCTCCCAGGCAGTCATGCTGGTACGCTGAGATGAGAACAGAGCTGGCTGTGTGATGCTTGCTTCAGGTTATGGATGGGACGGATGAACGGTGAGTGGAACTTAGCCTAAAGATAGCATTATTGCAAAAAGATTAAATCTAAAGTGTGTGCTTAGGTAACACAGGAAATATAGGCTGTATGCTCTGCAATGAACCGGTATTTCCACGACAATTAACCACTTGCTGACCGTTTAACTGGAAATTTACGGCATGAATTTGATATTAAAAATGGCTGGAACTATTTGTTTTCAATTTCTTTTTATTTACAATTTTTCAAATACAAAAACAAAAACTTTTACAGTTATACAAGATTCACTTAAAATTTCATTGTTCCCTTTAATTACGGTATTCAATATGCCGAATCTTGATATATATCGGTTCCTTATCGTTTAAAAACAATATACCTTCCATCAATCAACAACATTGTTCCTTTTATCTTCCATATCCATTGATCCTGAAATTGATTCACAAATTAACAACAATAAACAATCAAAAAACAACAAAAAAAAATCCCTTTAATCCCCACCCCCGTCTCCCCCTTTTCCTCCCTCCCCTTCATATTTTTCCTTATTTTCCACTTATATATATTCCTTCATTCCTTCCGAGAGCCAAAATTCATACCATTTTTGCCAAATTTCTGGCATTTGACTATTTATATATCCTTCTTCTCTTATCTGTCTTTCCATATATTGTATTTCGTTCATTTCACATATCCATTCTATTATATTTGGGCTTCTTTTTACTCTCCAATTGTGCACTATTACTGTTCTCGCTGCCGTTATCATATGGTGTAGTATATCTTTGATACTCTTTATTGAGTCTGGAATTAAGGATAACAAGGAAATATCTATATTTAAGTTCGTCTTTACTCCCGATGCTTTCTGATACATCTCATAGACTTTTTCCCAGAAATTTCTCACCAGCTGACAATTATACCAGATGTCTGGAACTAGACGCCATAACCCCGGTATTTTCTTTTCCCTTAGGCTGCAAACTTTCAGATAAAAGTGGTCACTGCGGAATCACTTTTAGAAGCAGCGGGAGCAGTCACCGCTTCCAAGTGGATCCCGGGATTACGTTACCAATGGTTGAGCCCGAAGACCATCCAGCAGTGGCGGTGGCTTGCTATAGAGATAAGCGATAGCAAGATGTCTAAAGCTCATCTCTATACCCTTGGAGGACTGGAGCGACATCCAGTTCTCAGGCCATGTACACATGTTTTTTTTTTTCTTAAAGCAAAAGAAAAAAAATGTTTTTTGATCTTTTGCTTTTAATACCATGTTTCCCCGAAAATAGGCCCGGGTCTTATATTATTTTTGGCAACAAAAGACACATTAGGGCTTATTTTCGGGGTACGTCTTATCATGCCATGTGCTGTCTTCTCTCCCCCTCTCCCTCCCTTCCTGTCAGGAATCCTCTGTGGAACAGTGTAAAAGTGCTTGTAAAATACTAGAATCTACTCTATTACAGTAGTATATAGTGTAAACTGTATGTTTCTGTAATCTAATTGTGCCAAATACCTTCTTATAGCGCCGCTGGGTGCTTCTGCGACCCGCCGGAGCTCTGCAGAGGGAGGGGGGCCCGAGATCCCCGCTGACAGCTTGGAGAAGTGGAGAGCAGCATGAGATTAGCTGAGCACCGCTAGGCACTTCCATGGCCCGCCGGAGGTCTCTTCCCCACTCCAAGCACTGCAGAGGTGGGGCCGAAAGTGATAAAAAAAATGTTTAAAGGGGCAGTGTAAAAATTAGATCGTAAAAACGTAGGTCACACCCATATATGTAAACAGCGTTTGCAATGCACATGTGAGGTATCACCGCAAACGTCTGAGCGAGAGTAATAATTCTAGTACTAGACCTCCTCTGTAACTCTAAACTGGTAACCTGTAGACTGTGGTAATTGGCATGGCATAAGGACCCCCACTATAGTGAGATGGGGTCATATATTCTAGCTTGGACATAGGGGTTAAGGAAATTGACTAGTATTATATGTTTTTCAAGTATTATCAAATAGGTTAAGATCTTGTATTTTGTATGGAGCAGCAGTTTTGCAAAAGCATGCATAATTTGCAATAAGTGGCATAATTTGCAGAGTGCTGGTTTATTTTTAAGCTGGCCCTTCCTGTGAACCGCCTGATAGACATTGGTACAGGGAAATGAGACCTTTTGACTATGAGCTATGACTATGAGCTATGGCACTCGTGGTGACATTCATGATTGATTCTTACTAATAACGAAACTGTCAGCCAATTTGAGAGGGTCAGGACGAGTGTCGGCCATCTTGAGAGTGGCAAAATGTCTACTGTATAATGATAAAATGTATACCCACTGTATTAACCACACCCCTTCCTCTCCCCTCCCTCTTTTATGATTGGATTATGATAATGACTATATAATGTTCACCCCTGCAAAAGAATAAACAGATTTTCACTCTGAGTGCAAAACTGCCTTGTCTGTTTCCTTGCGCTTAAAAGAAATCTCTCAGTACTGATCCCGTATTTTTTGGGTGTGGCAATTGGGTTATTTTAAGCTGGTCTGTGGGGGTAGGAGGGACTACATGTTCAAATTTCCCAACAGACATTTTTACAGCATCGCCCATGGAGGTTTTTAAGTACCGTAGTTTGGTGCCATTTCACAAGTGTGCGCAATTTTAAAGCATGACATGTTAGGTATCTATTTACTCTGTATTAAAGTGGAAGTAAACCCTCCTATCATTTTCAGGCAAGGAAGCTGCCATCTTGGCCTCTGTTTAATCTTCAACTGCCATGATGCTGCACATGTGATCAGTTATGACACCAGCCATTGGATGGTTTGACAGTTTGGTTGAGAGTACAACCAATGTGACAGTTGGCATTCCCGGCATGCCGGGAATGTAACTGCTTTTTGAAACTGTTAAATCGATGGGTTTACTTCCGCTTTAATTAATCTTTCATATCATACAAAATACCAAAAAAAATGGGTATATATTATATTTTGATTTTTTTTAATTCATTAAAGTATATTGTTTTTAAAATGTGTCTGAAAAACCGCTGCACAAAACCTGTGTGACATAAAAAATTGCAATGACTGCCATTTTATTCTCTAGGCCCAGTGTCTCTGCTAAAAAACATATATACAATGTTTGGGGGTTCTAAGTAATTTTCTAACAAAAAATACCAATTTTTACTTTTTTACAAATGTCAAAAAAAGGCCTTCAAGTGGATAATGCTGGCAATAAGTTATTATTCCCAAGAATAAAGATTTTTTAAAGTACATAAATATGGTAATAAACCCAGATTCTTACTGACCTGTTTTGGAAACTTTTGCAAACTTTATTGTTCAATACTTGCTATGAGCATTGAAATCAGAGTCGCTGTCAATCAACAGAGCAGGGCGGATGGAAGTTGTAGTGGAAAGACTGGATACAGGAGTACAAGCACCCCATTGGTACACCATCCTGTACTTCGAAGCAGCAAGTCTATAGATAAAAACTCACCACGTGTGGATCTGATTTCATGTTTGTTGTGGTCAGATTAAAAATGTAAATGAGGAAAAATGGCAGGATCAACAGATTTTTGCACACCACATGAAGAAAAAAATAATGTCTAACATTGGTACAGTCTGCAGTACCAATAACCTTAGTAATGCACAAACCCATACGGTATATGTAATATTTACAATATTTATGCATTCACAGGAGACCAAAGTTCTACTTGAAACATTTATTGTTTTATTTTAACCTTTTTTTTTTTTAAATCTTTTTTGTTTTATTTGTTACAAACACAGACAATACAAACGTACAACAGCACAGCCAACATCTGGCTAACAGCATGGGCGGGACCCACGCAGGGGTCACAAGGTAGAATTACCAAAACCAAGACACGCTAGGGTAATTACGTATATTCTAATAAACCATCATCAATGAGCTGGCCCGGCTCCGGCTCCAGGGGTAGGATGATAGTTAACTAGCTCACCTAAGTAGCTGTGCTAGCAAGGGTTGGTTTAACAAGACTTCAGTGGATGGTATCAGAATTCAGTGAAGCCTCCTAGTCTGCTGCCGCAGTGGAGGGTTCCGCCAACCATTTAGACCAGACCCTGTCATATTTTTTCGGACAGCCTCTATGTACATAAGTCTCTTTGTATAAGGGTATCACATTATTGACAAGTGTTTTCCATAGACCTACAGAGGGAGGGGCCCTCCGGTTCCAGCATAGGACGATGGACTTCCTGGCATAGAACAGCAAGAGACCCAACAGGGTTCTCTCAGCCACCCTGGGCACCAGGTCCTCCACCAGCCCCAGTAGGCATATTTTTGGGGATGGGACAATAGAGATACTCAACACTTCATTCACCTCCAGAAAGATTTGTGACCAAAAGACTGTAATTACCGGGCAGGACCAGAATATATGAATGTAGTCCCCCGGAGCATGGTCACAACGCCAGCACTCCGGGGAGAGGGAAGACCTCATCCTGTGCACCTGGGCGGGAGTGAGATATACTCTATGGACAATCTTGTATTGAATGAGGCGATCCCTCAGGGAAACAAGTATTTTAAATGGGAAGTCCCATACATCCTCCCAGTCCTCAGAGTCCAGCTCTGGAACATCCCGGCCCCATTGCTGATGGAGCCTGGTCAACTCAGGAGTAGGGATGAGCTTCGAGTTCGAGTCGAACTCATGTTCGACTCGAACATTGCCTGTTCGCCCGTTCGCCGAACAGCGAACAAATTGGGGTGTTCGCGGCAAATTCGAAAAATCTATGGGAGAAATCTAAAGTGCTAATTATAAAGGCTTATATGCAAGTTATTGTCCTAAAAAGTGTTTGGGGACCGGGGTCCTGCCCCAGGGGACATGTATCAATGCAAAAATAAGTTTTAAAAACGGCAGTTTTTTCGGGAGCAGTGATTTTAATAATGCTTAAAGTGAAACAATAAAAGTGAAATATTCCTTTAAATTTCATACCTGGGGGGTGTGTATGATATGCATGTGAAGTGGCGCATGTTTCCCGTGCTTAGAACTGTCCCTGCAAAAAGTGTCATTTTTGAAAGAAAAAAATGCATTTAAAACTGACTCGCGGCTATTAATGAATTGTCGGCTCCCGGCAATACATACAAAAGTCATTGATAAAAAAAAAAAAAAAAGCGTGGGGGTTCCCCAGAATTCAATTACCAGGCCCTTCAGGTCTGGAATGGATATTAAGGGGAACCCCGCCGCAAATAAAAAAAAAATTGACGTGGGGTTCCCCCAAATATCCATTCCAGGCCCTTCAGATCTGGCATGGATTTTAAGGGGAACTCCACCCCAAATTTAAAAAAAAATGGCGTGGAGTCCCCCTAAAAATCCATACCAGACCCCTTATCCGAGCATGCAACCTGGCCGGCCGCAGGGGAAAAGGGGGGGACGAGAGAGCGGCCCCCCCTCCCTCCTGAACCGTACCAAGCCACATGCCCTCAACATGGGGAGGATGTCCCCATGTTGATGGGGACAAGGGCCTCATCCCCACAACCCTTGCCCGGTGGTTGTGGGGGTCTGCGGGCGGGGGGCTTATCGGAATCTGGAAGACCCCTTTAACAAAGAGGACCCCCAGATCCCGCCCCCCCCCCCCTATGTGAATTGGTAAGGGGTACATTGTACCCCTACCATTTCACGAAGAAAGCGAAAAAAAAATGTTTAAAAAAACACACAAACACCTTGAAAAAGTCCTTTATTTAAAAAAAAAAAAAAAAAACATTCCAGCGGTGAAATCCAGTGTCCCGCGGCGATCCCGATGTCCAGCGCTGTCCGTCATTGGTTGTGCCTGAGCGGACCTGATGGGGAACTCCCTCTCAGTATTTTAAATGTATAGACCCGCCCCTTCTAAAGTTCCCCATCAGGTCCGCTCAGCGGACCAGATGCGGAACATGAGAAGGGGCGGGTCTATACATGTATTACCAAAGTGAGAGCAGTTCCCCATCAGGTCCGCCTCCTCGGTATGTCAGACCCGCCTACGTCATTGGCTTGAGCGGGGAACTTCCTTCACTATGTAATTTTTTTTAAAATAAAGGACTTTTTCAAGGTGTTTGTGTGTTTTTTTAAACATTTTTTTTACGCTTTCTTCGTGAAATGGTAGGGGTACAATGTACCCGTTACCAATTCACATAGGGGGGGGGGGCGGGATCTGGGGGTCCCCTTTGTTAAAGGGGTCTTCCAGATTCCGATAAGCCCCCCGCCCGCAGACCCCCACAACCACCGGGCAAGGGTTGTGGGGATGAGGCCCTTGTCCCCATCAACATGGGGACATCCTCCCCATGTTGAGGGCATGTGGCTTGGTACGGTTCAGGAGGGAGGGGGGGCCGCTCTCTCGTCCCCCCCTTTTCCCCTGCGGCCGGCCAGGTTGCGTGCTCGGATAAGGGGTCTGGTATGGATTTTTAGGGGGACTCCACGCCATTTTTTTTTAAAATTTGGGGTGGAGTTCCCCTTAAAATCCATGCCAGATCTGAAGGGCCTGGAATGGATATTTGGGGGAACCCCACGTCAATTTTTTTTTAAATTTGCGGCGGGGTTCCCCTTAATATCCATTCCAGACCTGAAGGGCCTGGTAATTGAATTCTGGGGAACCCCCATGCTTTTTTTTTTTTTTTTTTCTCAATGACTTTTGTATGTATTGCCGGGAGCCGACAATTCATTAATAGCCGCGAGTCAGTTTTAAATGCATTTTTTTTCTTTCAAAAATGACATTTTTTGCAGGGACAGTTCTAAGCACGGGAAACATGCGCCACTTCACATGCATATCATACACACCCCCCAGGTACGAAATTTAAAGGAATATTTCACTTTTATTTTTTCATTTTAAGCATTATTAAAATCACTGCTCCCGAAAAAACGGCCGTTTTTAAAACTTCTTTTTGCATTGATACA
This sequence comes from Rana muscosa, assembly GCA_029206835.1. Classification (NCBI taxonomy): domain Eukaryota; kingdom Metazoa; phylum Chordata; class Amphibia; order Anura; family Ranidae; genus Rana; species Rana muscosa. The sequence continues at coordinate 341,746,778 of CM055118.1, read as the reverse complement.
TGTCCCCTGGGGCAGGACCCAGGTCCCCAAACACTTTTTAGGACAATAACTTGCATATTAGCCTTTATAATTAACACTTTAGATTTCGAACGTTCGAGTCCATTGTATTTAATAGGGTTCTAAAGTTTACACGAACATTTTGTCTGTTCGCAGGTTCTGGTGCGAACCGAACAGGGGGGTGTTCGGCTCATCCCTGCTCAGGAGAAGAGACCCGGAGGAGATGTGTGTATAACACGGAGGTGGGTTTATTTGTACAGTCAAAGCGCAAAATCCGCTCCAAGTCAGACTGCACCAGCTGCCTCTCGCCTGATGGAAACTGAGCTCTGAAAGCATGGGACAACTGAAGATATCTGAACCCGTATGAGGACGGGGCATTGTGGTTAGACATTAAATGATCAAAGGAGAAAATCGAGAGGTCTGAGGTGACATCCGAGAGTATTTTAACATGGTACTTGGTCCACACCACCGGGTCTGGGATTTCGAAAAAGTGATGTAGGTTGGGATTGTTCCAGAGGGGGGCGTTCGGGGATACTGCAGTCGAAGGGTATTTTTCACAGGCCAAGCCCTCCCTCCAGGCCCTAAGGGTGGTACACATAGAGGGGGTCAGGTCGTACGGAGCCTTCGGACCCCGCAAAAGGAGGTTTGACAAAGCCTCCGCAGATCGTAACACTGCAGCTTCAGTGGCCCAGGCCGAGTTGGATCTATCCAGAACCAGCCACCAGAATGCAGTGACTAATTGAGCCGCAATGAAATACTTGTGGCAGTCCGGGAATGCCAGACCCCCCTGCGAACAAGGGCGCATGAGAGTGGTCAGCTTGAAGCGGGGAGGACGTGGGCCCCATAGAAATGAGGAGAAAAATTGATTTAGGTGGGAAAAAAATGATTTGGGTATCCACTGAGGGGAGTTACGAAACAAATATGTAAATTTGGGGAGGATTTTCATTTTAATGAGGTTGATACGCCCCAGCAGGGACAGAGGAAGGTTCTCCCATGCTTTCAGCTTGGCCCTGACTGAGTTGACTACTGGGGACAAGTTCAGCGAAATGAAGTCAGCCACATTCTTCGAGATACGTACCCCTAAGTACGTAAATTCGTCCACCCATTGTAGCTGAAGAGAAGCCGAAGCCTCTCCTTTAGCGTTCTCGTCTATGGCAAGCAGTTGCGACTTCGACCAATTGACCCTAAGCCCTGTTACCTCAGAGAACCTCTCTAGGACCAACAATGCTCCTTGCAGAGAAGGGCCAGCATCGTTTAGAAAAAGGAGGAGGTCGTCTGCGTACAGGGCTACCCTCTCCTCCAGCCAGGCCAGACGGAGCCCTTTAATGTGTGGCGAGACACGTAGTGCCTCAGCCACTGGTTCCATGGCAATGGCAAAGAGGGCCGGAGAGAGAGGACAGCCCTGCCATGTACCCCTAGCAAGCCGAAAAACAGGAGACAGCCGACCCCCTAAATGAATGGCAGCCGTCGGCGAGTGATATATAGTCTGCAACCATTGGATAAAAACCAGGGGGAAGCCCATTCTCCGTAGAATCTCCCACAGGAAAGGCCATTCTATTGAGTCGAATGCCTTCTCAATATCGAGAGAGGCAACTACTCTGGTACCCAGATTGTCATGTCTTGCATGAAGATTAGTGAACAATCTACGAAGGTAATATCCGTAGACTTGTGGGCCATGAACCCAGTCTGATCCGGGTCTATGAGGGAGGGAAGTAAAGTGCTAAGTCTAGCAGTGAGGAGCTTAGTTAGAATTTTTAGGTCATTGTTAAGAAGTGCTATGGGCCTATAGGAGGCACAGAACTTTGGATCTTTACCAGCCTTGGGAATGAGAATAAAATGGGCGTGCGCCATGGAGGGAGGGAGAGAGCCCTGCTTCAGGCAATGAGTAAATAGGGCAGCCATCCGGGCAGCCAACATGCCAGCATGTTCTACGTAAAAATCAACCGGAAGACCATCTGGGCCAGGAGCCTTGCCAGTGGACAGGGAATTAATCACGGCAAGAACCTCCTTGGTGGTTATTGGGGCCACTAGATGCGACATCTCCGAGTCAGAGAGCCAGCCGAGGGCTATCGGATCTAGGAGGCGATTTAGTCCCTCTGGGTCTAAGCCCTCGGGTAACGTGGTGGTATACAAGGATTGGTAAAAATCATGGAATGCTAGCAAAATGGCCTCAGGAGATGAGATGGCCTCACCCGTGGGAGAGGTAAGTTCAGGAATTACGATATTCGGAGTGTCATGGCGGGACATCATTGCCAACAGTCTGCCATTCCTGTCCCCCTGTTCAAAAAATGTTTGCTTCGTATGAAACAATTCTAATCTAGTAACCTCTGTTAAGTGCAGATGAAGACTGCGTTTGGATGCCTGCAACGCATCAAAGTTTGAGGCGGAGGGATCCAATCCATAGTGGGCGGAAGCCAACTCCACCCCATTCTCCAATGCCGCAGTGGCAGCAGTTTGCTGTACCCTAACCGCCTTGATGGCCGAGATGTAATGGCCCCTTGTGAATGCCTTGAAAGTATCCCAGACTATCTCAGGAGAGGATGACCCTTCATTAGAGTCCCAGTAAGCACTAAGGGCTGGGGTGGCTTGTTCCGCTATGACAGGTTGGGAAATCCATTGAGCACCAAGCCGCCACATTGAGCCATTACGAGAGGAGGAGGTGCGCAGGGTGATCTGCAGGGGGCTGTGGTCAGAGAGACCACTGGGCAAATAAGATGCGTCTAGAACGTCCGTCAGCATAGAGGGGTTAGCAAAAGCATAATCAATTCTGGAGGCAGTTTTGTAGGATGTAGAAAAACACGAAAATGTTTTAGTGGATGGGAATTTCCACCTCCAGACTTCTGTAACACCCGCAGATAATGCCCAATTTGACAACTCCCCGGTGAAGGACTTAGGTGGCAAGGGTCTATCCAGATCTGGGGAAAGGATGGCATTAAAGTCACCCAGTAGTAAAATTTTTGCAGGACAGTAGGGGGCCATCCTCTCCAGTATAGTATACAGAACTTCAGACTTAAAGGGCGGCGGCACATATATACCCGCAAAGACATATCTCTGCTGCCATAGCGTGAGTGCCAGTATAACAAACTTACCCAGCGGATCCGTGTGAACCGCATCTATGACACATGGGAGAGACTTATGCACCAAGATGGAAACTCCCCTAGCATATGTTGAGTAAGAGGCATGAAAAGCCCTCTGAACCCAGGGCCTTTTCAAAGCCATGAGCTTACTGCCCACCAGGTGTGTCTCCTGCAGGACCAGAATAGCCGGACTATATTGTTTGACATATTGAAAAAGAAGCGCCCTCTTAAACTTAGAGTTGAGGCCACGCACGTTCCAGGATACCACAGAAAAGGAATCCCGATCACGTGATGCCATAGGCGTTTTGGCTAAAATAATTAGAGGAGACTAATTGTCGTCGAGCAGGCGACACCCGGTGAGCAGCAGTGGAGCATGAGCCATTGTACGTGTAACACAAAAAACACATGTAAACGAACACAGCAACTAAACTAGAACTTCCCAAGCACCAGGTGCTTATCCTACCAATCCCCCCTACCCCCCAGAACATCATGGGGGACGTCAGGAAGCGGTCTTTACCCAAAAACAAAAACAATATTTGTAAAGCTAATCCTGAGAATTAGGCCACAATACAGTCCTCTGCAGCACTGATCCAAAACTGCAGGCTCAACCCTATTATAGAGTTTTTCCAAACAGGTGGAGAGTAACAGTTCAGGGAACTTCTGGTGATATTTGCAGAGTCAAACCGCAAGGGGTAAGTGCGTATCCAGCGTAAAGGTGTGCTCGCCGTAGCTCCGGCATGCGTGAAAAGGAGAACAATAGGATAGGTAGTTCAGGACTTGTATGCTCCGTGCATCAAACAACTTTTAAGCGATGGGAGACCATTATCTCAGAGTGGCCAGCCAGCCGTCAGCCTCCGAAGGGGTGTCAAAGAACCAAACTTTGCCATCATGTTGTACCCGGAGGCGGCTAGGGTAAAGCATGCCGTATTTAATATTTTTTGCTCTAAGCCGCTTACGGACATCATTGAAGGTCTTTCTCTTCCTCTGCAACTCGGCCGAGAAGTCAGGTTCAGAATAGATAGGGAGAGGATCTTGGCTGCTGCTGTTGCTAATAGGGAGAGATTGTAAAATACATGAGGTAATCCTGATTCTGCAATCTGAGGGAAAAGATAGAGAGATAGTGTAGTGTAGGGCCAGGTTCCTGTTGGTGCTTTCAGGGAGAGAGATTTATTATATAGGAGTCCAGATTCAGAGATATAACTCAGCGATCTGCATAGGTTTACCTGTTTGTGTTGCAGTGCACAGTCTTTTTACACTGCCATGAGCCCAGTGTCAGAGAAAATCTTTTATCTGCAAGCTCAGTGCACTAGCACTGCATATATTACGTAAAAAGTGTAGAAATACTGCGCTGTCTGTAAAAACTGAATGTGATAACTCAATATCTGTGCTGCAACTAAAAAATGTGAGACACACACAAATAACAATATTATAAGGACAATTTTGAAGAGATTGAACCCTTTTTCACTTTTTTCTTTTTTATGGGGACTTTATGCCATTTATGAACTGCAATTCTCTTGTGTGTAGTACCAAGGAATAGAGTGTAACATCATTTATTACCCAGAGGCTCAAAGTATATCATTCATTGTTTAATTTACATGTTACATTGTTCAGTCATGTCACCTTTAAGGTGATGATATCACATTGTGATTTCACACTAAATAATTTTAGGTTATTTTTATTCACAATTTTTACGTAGTTGCGCAGCTTTAGTTCCTTATAATACTGCATATATTACGTTGAGAGATACACCGTTTCCATACTGTGGGTGTATTCTGCTCTTGCAAAAAGACCCATTTAGGGCAAAAAAAAAAAAAAAAGCACTTTATTGTGCTTTTTCCAAAAGACCCATTTAGGGCAAAAAAACCCCCCAAAAAAACAATTTGCATTTTATTTTGCTCGTGCAAAAAAAGACCCATTTAGGGCAAAAAAAAAAAAAATTGCACTTTAATGTACTCAAAAAGACCCATTTAGGGCCACAAACAATATTTTGCAGTGTGTTATACATATCTGGAGGCGTGTGAAATAAACCATTTCTATATATTTGTCTTCTACTGTGCTATGCTAAAAAAACAAAATTTTTTTGGAATAGCATTTTCTGCAGTTCTGTAGCTGTGCGATTCAGCGGTTACGTACTGTGGGTGTGTTGTGGTCTTCCAAAAAGCGCCATTTAGGGCCACAAAAATATTTTGCAGTGTGAAATACATATCTGGAGGCGTGTGAAATAAACCATTTCTATATATTTGTCTTCTACTGTGCTATGCTAAAAAAACAACATTCGACACATCACCCGCCTTACCCAGCCATTGTTGTATTTTTGAACCAGTGTTGGCTACCTCGTCCTCCTCCACCGCCGCTTCCACCTACACAGCCACATCCACCGCCACTTCAACCTCCTACTCCATATGGACCTCGTCCTCCTAGGTCAAGATTATAATTTTTATTTTATTTTTTTGTAGCCCACAGATCCTTTCCCCCTTACCTGCCTTTATGTTGTTGGCTTCTCGCAGGAGGGAGAAAGGCACACTGCACTACCAGCCCGTACCCTCCTATATAAAGAGGTTGAGCGGTGTACTTGACAGGCCGTGTCCACAGCCGGAGTCAAAACTCCTCCAGAGGATGATTCTCACCTCTACTGTAGGTAGAGGCAAGTACTTTAATTCCCAGTAAAGTCAATGTCCACACCAGCTGAAATTACAACTCTTATTCTCTCATGGCAAAATAAACTCTACTCGGATAGAAAAGGTTAGAGCAAAGAAACAGGACAGCTTAAGGTGTGGAGGAGGTCCAGGCACAAACGTAGCAAATTCACTTCACTGCTTAGGTTTCTCAAACAGTTTTAGGCGCACGGCCTCTGCCACAGACCTTGAGGTTGGTCTCTGCCACAGACCGGGTGTACAAGGCCCCTGCCACGGACCTGGAGAACTTTGGTCTCTGCCACAGACCAGGGTGTATAAGGCCCCTGCCACGGGCCGGGTGAATAAGGCCTCTGATACACTCAAGATGACCTTGAGCTTCTCCTTCTACGAACCTAGCCCATATCAAGGGGAAGACATCTCTCCAGGGAGTCAACAGACCCTTCCTTCACCGTGACTCCCGTCCATCAGAATGATCCTCCCTTCCCTGGAACAGGGTCCCCTACACGAGGCGGCACCCTAAGACTCCTCGACCCTTAGCGGACTCCAGACGAAGGCTCTGGACTCCAGTTTTTACTCCCGCCCCTAGGCCTCCATACCCAGGGCAGCAGGAACTCCAGGATAGTACCTCACCCCGGGCTAAAGGTGCCCGAGATGGAACAGGAACACATGCACCCAGGCCGAAGGCACCTGGGCGCGGACCCCACTGGACATCAGCCCCCAGGCCAAAGGTCTGCCCCTTTTATATGCTCTCCCGGCATGCACAGCAGGTTCACCGCCCCGCTGTACTACTGCCAAGAGGGGACACAAAAGGCACAGCACTGTATCGCGGTTCAACCCTAGCCTACCATGGCAGCGCCACCTGTAGACCGCAGGGATCTGCACTCCAATACTGTCCCCCGAGGACAAAATGGTCCATGAATCCTACCGAATTAGGGTGTTTGAGCCTATTTACCACTCAAACACTTCCCTTAAATTTAGCACCCCGCTACATTTTTATTTCAAAGTATTTTATTTTCTCACTAGCTTATCCATTAAATTGAATAATTTATTCCAGAAAGGGCGTATTCTGGGGCATTCCCACCATATGTGTGGCATCGTGCCGTTGAGTTTCTGAGGTTCTTAATGACTTCCCGTACCTCTTCTGCTGAAAAGGGGGCCTCCAGCATATTTTATATATTTTTTTTTTTTTTTATGTTATTTTAAGTTAATTCCCTATCCACATTTGTTTGCAGAGCACTTTCCATGCTCTTAACAACATTTTGCTGCCATTTGCAGCCCTCTAGCCCTTTCCATTACTTTTTTAGAGCCTTTTTAGTCCTCAGAAGTCCGGGTCCCCATTGACTTCAATGGGGTTCGGGTTTGGGTTTGGGTTCGGGTTAAAGTTCGGTCCCGAACCCGAACTTTTTTCCGAAGTTCGGCCGAACCCGTCGAACCCGAACATCCAGGTGTCCGCTCAACTCTACCCATAACCCCAAATTTACAATTTACAGTTGTTTTTTCAGATGTCCCGAGTCCAAGCTGCTCTCCTCGGATTCATTCAATTTGGACGTTGGTGTGGTCACTTTCTCTTCACACAGATGGCACACAGTATTATAATCAGTACAAGTAAAAAGCTTTTTATCCCAAAATAAGCTGCAAGTATTACAGTTTGCTGACCTGTGAAATCTAAGAGAGACAGAAAATAAATATTAGAACTTAATAACTTAGTTTTTTTTATATTTGTATTAGTTATTAATTTATATTAAATGTATGTTTTTATTGCTTTATATTGTGATTGTATATTTAGTTTTTTGTATATGTGACTCCTATATTTTGCTGTTGGATTGAGAACAACTGCAACTTAACAATTTCCCTGTCTTCTAATTCTGATTTCAGAATGCTATGGGCTGAAATGAATAGGACTGCCTGTCTGAGGATGCATGGAGAACCATTTATCCTCATGCAGGACAACATGGCCCTCGCACGGACACATGTTACAGAATGTTCATGGGAATGCCTAACTGTTTATCCAGACTTAGCATACATTTTGTTTTGATAGACCTAGAATGTACGGTTGTGCTCAAAAGTTTACATACCCTTAAAGAATTTATGATTTCTTGGCCATTTTTCAGAGAATATGAATGATAACACAAAAACTGTTCTTTCACTCATGGTTAGTGTTTGGCTGAAGCCATTTATTATCAATTAACTGTGTTTACTCTTTTTAAATCATAATGGCAACAGAAACTACCCAAATGACCCTGATCAAAAGTTTACATACCGCAGTTCTTAATACTGTGTATTGCCCCCTTTAACATCAATGACCGCTTGAAGTCTTTTGTGGTATTTGTGGATGAGGCTCTTTATCTTCTCAGATGGTAAAGTGCCCATTCCTCTTGGCAAAAAGCCTCCAGTTCCTGTAAATTCTTGGTCTGTCTTGCATGAACGGCACGTAAGTGATCTCCCCAGAGGGGCTCAATGATATTGAGGTCAGGAGACTGAGATGGCCACTCTAGAACCTTCACTTTATTCTGCTGTAGCCAATGACTGGTCAACTTAGCCTTGTGTTTTGGATCATTGTCATGTTGGAATGTCCAAGTACGTCCCATGCGCAGCTTCCTGACTGATGAATGTTCCTCCAGTATTTTTTGATAACATACTGCATTCATCTTGCCAACAATTTTGACCAAATTTCCTGTGCCTTTGTAGCTCACACATCCCCAAAACATCAGCGATCCACCTCCGTGTTTCACAGTAGTAATGGTGTACCTTTCATCATAGTACTTGTTGACTCCTCTCCAAATGTAGTGTTAATGGTTGTGGCCAAAAATCTCTATTTTGGTCTCATCCCTCCAAATGACTTTGTGCCAGAAGGTTTGAGGCTTGTCTCTGTGCTGTTTGGCGTATTGTAAGCGGGATACAGTGGAACCTCGGTTTAAGAGTAACTTGGTTTGAGAGCAATTTGATTTGCGAGCAATTTTTTTTTTAAATTCTGACTCGGTTTGCGAGTGTTGACCCGCAAGACAAGCAGAATTCAAGCTAAATAGGCCTGCAGTACCACATTTGGCCTGAGGTACGGGGGCGCAGGAGCCGAGCAGAGCCGAAAAGCGCCGATCTGCAATGCTCGGAAAGACACGGAAATACTCGGTTTCCGTGCCTTTCCCATGTTTGCCGAGGTCAGCCAACATGTCCTCGGGGCTTTTCGGCTGTTTTCGGCGCTCTCTGGCGCCCCCCCACCTCTGGCTGCATTCGGTATTGCATTCCATTGAACTCAATCTGGAACAAATTATTTTCGTTTCTATTGACTTCAATGGGAAAACTCACTTTGATATGCGAGTACTTTGGATTACGAGCATACTCCTGGAACGGAATATGCTCATAATCAGAGGTTCAACTGTACTTTGTGGCATTTGCGTATTAATGGCTTTCTTCTGGAGACTCGACCATGCAGCCCATCTTTCTTCAAGTGCCTCTTTATTGTGCATCTTGAAACAGCCACACCACATGTTTTCAGAAAGTCCTGTATTTCACCTGAAGTTATTTGCATCCCGAACAATTTTCCTGGCAGTTGTGGCTGAAATTTTAGTTGGTCTACCTGACCGTGGTTGGGTTCCAACAGAACCCCTAATTTTCCACTTTTTGATTAGAGTTTGAACACTGCTGATTGGCATTCTCAATTCCTTGGATATCTTTTTATATCCCTTTCCTGTTTTATACAGTTCAACTACCTTTTCCCCGCAGATCCTTTGACAATTCTTTTTCTTTCCCCATGACCCAGAATCCAGAAACGTGCAGCACTGGATGAAAGCTGCAAGGGTCTATCAGGAGTCCAGAAACTCATGTAACTTTTATACACACACACTAATTACAAGAAAACAGATCACAGGTGAGGATGGTCACAATTAATAGCCATTCAAACCCCTTTGTGTCAACTTGTGTGCATGTTATCAGGCCAAAATCACCAGGGTAGGTAAACTTTTGATCAGGGTCATTTGGGTAGTTTCTGTTGCCATTATGATTTAAAAAGAGTAAACACAGTTGATTGATAATAAAAGGCTTCAGCCAAACACTAACCATGAGTTACATAGTTACATAGTTACATAGTTAGTCAGGTTGAAAAAAGACAAAGTCCATCCAGTTCAACCATAAAAATAAAAAATAAAATATCGTGCAATCCCATATACCCAATTCTATACCCACAGTTGATCCAGAGGAAGGCAAAAAACCCCAGCAGAGCATGATCCAATTTGCTACAGCAGGGGAAAAATTCCTTCCTGATCCCCCGAGAGGCAATCGGATTTACCCTGGATCAACTTTACCTAGAACTGTTAGTACTCAGTTATATTATGTACATTTAGGAAAGTATCCATGCCTTTCTTAAAGCAATCTACTGAGCTGGCCAGAACCACCTCTGCAGGGAGTCTGTTCCACATTTTCACAGCTCTTACTGTGAAGAAACCTTTCCACATTTGGAGATGAAATCTTTTTTCTTCTAGACGTAAAGAGTGCCCCCTTGTTCTCTGTGTTGACCGTAAAGTGAATAACTCATCACCAAGATCAATATATGGACCCCTTATATATTTGTACATGTTAATCATATCCCCCCTTATTCTCTTCTTCTCAAGAGTGAATAAATTCAGCTCCTCTAATCTTTCTTCATAGCTGAGCTCCTCCATGCCTCTTATCAGTTTGGTTGCCCTTCTCTGCACTTTCTCCAGTTCCCCGATATGTTTTTTGAGAACTGGTGCCCAAAACTGAACTGCGTATTCCAGATGAGGCCTTACTAATGATTTGTACAGGGGCAAAATGATGTCTCTCTCTCTGGAGTCCATACCTCTCTTAATACAAGAAAGGACTTTGCTCGCTTTGGAAACCGCAGCTTGGCATTGCATGCCATTATTGAGCTTATGATCTACCAAAACCCCCAGATCCTTCTCCACTACGGATCCCCCCAGTTGTATTCCCCCTAGTATGTATGATGCATTCATATTCTTAGCCCCCAAGTGCATAACTTTACATTTATCAACATTAAACCTCATCTGCCACATAGTCGCCCAATTAGACAGAGCATTGAGGTCGGCTTGTAAATTGGCGACATCCTGTAAGGACGTTATTCCACTGCATAGCTTGGTGTCATCTGCAAAGACAGAAATGCTACTTTTGATCTCAGACCCAATATCATTTATGAAGATATTAAAAAGTAAGGGTCCCAGCACTGAACCTTGGGGTACACCACTGATAACCTTAGACCATTCAGAGTAAGAATCATTAACTACTACTCTCTGAATTCTGTCTTTTAGACAGTTTTCTATCCATTTACAAACTGATATTTCCAATCCTGTAGACTTTACCTTACACATGAGCCGTGTGTGGGGAACTGTATCAAACGCTTTTGCAAAATCCAAGTATACCACATCCACCGCCACCCCTTTGTCCAAGGTCTTACTTACCTCTTCATAAAAAGAAATCAGGTTTGTCTGACAACTTCTGTCTTTCATGAATCCATGCTGTCTGTTGCTTAAATAGTTTTTTTCCACAAAGAACTCATCTATGTGGTCTTTTATTAATCTCTCCAGTATCTTCCCAACTATGGAAGTTAAACTAACAGGTCTATAGTTACTTGGTAAAGACTTTGTTCCCTTTTTAAATATAGGCACCACATTGGCCCTGCGCCAATCCAGTGGTACTATTCCTGTCATTAATGAGTCCCTAAAAATTAGATACAATGGCTTTGAAATTACAGAGCTCAATTCTTTTAGGATCCGTGGGTGGATGCCATCTGGTCCAGGTGCTTTATCCACCTTTACTCTGTCTAAATATTTCTGGACCATATCACTTTTGAGCCATTGTGGATTTGGGGCTGTGTCACTACCATCCCCATTATGGACATGAACTCCCCCATGCTCCATTGTATACACAGAGCTGAAGAAAGTATTTAATAAATTAGCCTTTTCTTTGTCCCCAGTCACCCACTCTAGATTATTTTGTAAAGGGCCTACATGCTCAGACTTGACCTTTTTACTATTAATATATTTGAAGAATTTTTTGGGGTTTGTCCTACTATCTTTTGCAATCTGTCCTTCGTTTTGAATTTTTGCATCCTTGATTTCCTTTTTACATATCCTGTTATATTCTTTGTAACATTTAAACGACACTAGTGTTCCTTCATTTTTATATTTTTTAAAAGCGCTTTTCTTATTGTTTATAGCTTTTTTAACTTTAACTGTGAGCCACATAGGTTTTATTTGAGTGAAAGAAAAGTTTTCGTGTTATCATTCATATTCTCGGAAAAAAGGCTAAGAAATCATAAATTCTGCCAGGGTATGTAAACTTATGAGCACAACTGTATAAAGCTGATTCTTCCTGTATTGAATTGTATTGTAACTGTACTCTCTGCCCTCATGTTATAAAGTGCTGTGCAATAATTTTAATACTGTCCATAATAAAATAAAATAACATTTGTTCAGAGGAGAAAATAGGCTACACAACATTTGTGTTTGTTTCCCAATTTCCAAAGAACAAATGCACATACAGATTCACTGGATGATAAGCAATTTTATTATAAATAGACCCCTGAGACCTGCAATGCATAAAAATGCTATTAAATGAAAACTATGGCCAATGTTCTTTGGTCCTACTTCTCTTGTTGGTCATAGGAGTACCCTTACTTTTATCCTCCTACAACCCAGAGTCAACTGATGATGAGCTGATCCAGGTTTGGGAAGCATACCAATCCCAATATTGTTGGCATCCACCTCACTGCCCGATTGACAGCTGGTTCCGCCTCTCATTGTGCCGCTGAGAGCTGGAGCCAGCCACTCCCTCCTCCGCCCTTACCCCAGACCGGAGCCAACGCAGGACAAGGACTTGTAGTTTTCAATGGAGCAAAACTGCAGTGACATCACCACACCTGTAGTCCATTGAAACCTCCTCCAGCTCCACAACTAAAGGTTTGTACCTTGAAGACCCAAGCTGGAGGAAGAGCATTGCACCAATGATCCATAAATGTGTTAGACTCATGCAGGTTGGCGTGTAAATTGCCATCATCCCTATATATATATATTGAAGATATGAATACCTCTTAGTGGGATTTTTAAGGCAATTTGAAAAAATGAAAAAAAATATTATATATAAAAAATTCAATTTATTAACACAATTTAAAAGATTCCCACATTAAATTGTGTGTTAATAAATGCAATTTTTCTATATGCACCAATGATCCATTGATCACAGTTGCAATACTTTTCAGGCTCAAATGTGAAAAATTATTAAAGCGTAAGTAAACCCAGCGATTTAAAGTGGTTGTAAACCCTTTTATCTTTTTTTTTTTTTACTAACCTGCAAGACAAAGCTATAATGAGCTAGTATGACTAGCATACTAGCTCATTATGTACCACTTACCTTCGATCGGGGCCCCCGAAGTCGTCCATGTCCCTCCTCTAGCCGCATCCATCGCTGCGGCGATAGCCGGAATGTTACTTCCAGGTATCGCCGCTGCAGCCAATCACAGCGCCGCTCCGGCGCTGTGATTGGCCGGAGCAGCGAAGACGTGACTCCGCGCATGCGCGCGTGAGCTGTCGAATTCGGCTACGTCGTCGAATGTTGTGACCTAGCCGAATTTGTGAATGGGGTGACGTCAGCGTCGCCGCATTTACATACAAATATCTCCTTAACCGTGTAGGTTAAGGAGATATTTCATGCACCTACAGGTAAGCCTTAATCTAGGCTTACCTGTAGGTCTTTGTTTAAAAAGTGGGTTTACAACCACTTTAATAGTTTCACAAAATAGTTAAATTTCCAGCATGCCGGAAATGCTAACTGTCACATTGGCTGTGCTCTCAACCGAACTGTCACACCATCCAATGGCTGCTGTCATAACTGATCACATGTGCAGCATCATGGCAGTTGAAGATTAAACAGAGGCCAAGATGGCAGCTTCCTTGGCTGAAAATAATAGGCAGGTTTACTTCCACTTTAAGAGCACATTTGGGATTTTTGCAATATGAGTGTATTTGTTCTTCTTTTTAAAAAAGTGCAGGTCTTTTTAAGCCCTGTAATGCATTCAAATGTTTGCACATTTAATGAAAATGGAAAAAATAAAGTCATTTATACCTGTGGAGGTCTTATTTTTTACATTTAGATTTAATTGCGTCCCACTCCCGTATTTCAGCACTGAGTTGGACTTGTTGGTTCCAATACAAAATTTCAGCATCACAAAGCAGTAATAGGTGGCGGTATCTGAATCTTGGACCCCGTTTATTTGGAGATCAGCCGATCCACTCAGCTGAGTTCTTCCACTGTAACTGGGATGAACCATCAGATCAGAGGGGTGATAGGCGTAGGGTCCCGTTGGGCTGCCCACTCTCCAGAAAACTCCACTCCACAGAAGGTTTTGGTCTGGTGGGACGGTGTATGAGCAACTGATGGTGACAGAGTCTCCTTCATTGGCTGATATTATCGCAGACTGAGTGACTGTGAACTTGGGATCATTCTGCGTAGGATCTGGGAAGAGAAAGTGTTCTACATTGAAAGAAAATATTTAGTGTGCAAATGCAGATTTTATACTTTTATACTCCAAAACATTGGTAAAACCATACAAATCTGGCAAACCTACCACAGTGCTATGTACAATTTGTTTAGTAAAGTAAAGGCTATGCAAAACTTTTTTTTTTTTCATACAGAGGATGGAATGGTTGGAAGGTCTGCTAGGTTTCTTTGTCTATGTCCCTGAGACGATTGCCTTCAATCTAATATGGCAATATAAGATGGTACAGGAACAGATGGAAAATCTCCAACAGGGACCCAGACAACACAAACCCATACTCTACAAAAATGCTTTTACACAAGTATTTGTTCCTGTTGGGGACACCATTCACCAGAATAAGAACTGAGAGGTTCTAGCCCCTGACTTGAATTCTACATAAAAAGAATTATAGTAAATTTTCAGTGTGCACATATTTTCTAGTATTATTGCAGTTATGTCGTGTACACACGACCATTTTTCTCGTCGGGAAAAATGTAATTTTTTCTCTTTGACGAGAAAAACGACCGTGTGTGGGCTTTTCTGCATTTTTTCCCGACGAGAAAAACGGCAAGAATCACGACGAGAAAAATTAGAACATGCTCTAATTTTTCTCGTCGTGATTCACGTCATTTTTTTCCACGGCAGTTTTCCCTTAGGGAAACACTGCCACGGAGCCCACACACGGTCGTTTTTCTCGACCAAGAGAAAAAATGTCATGAAAAACGGCCGTGTGTAGGGGACCAAGCCGGTCCTCGTTTTTCATGTCGGGTTTCACGGCGGTGTTTTCACCGCCGTGAAACTCGATCATGTGTACACGGCATTAGGGTTAGATGCTTAGGAGCTTCACATGGCGCATATCTGCTCTTCTGAAGTCTCTGAATTAAGGTAAAAGATGTGTTTGCCCTACCATCCCTAAACACTTACCAGGCTCTTCTCATAATCCAGAATTCTCCCGGCTGCAGTGCTGCTCTCTCCTCTTCCTGGTCTCACAGGAGACACAGACAGCAGCGGGAGCCATAGGTTTCTGTTGTTTTCAGTCAAACTCCTGTGAGGTGGGGGCGTGGCTTACTGGTGCAGTGTGTGTCTATGGATGCACACAGCCCAGCTTGGGTGCCCTTTCATTACACAGCTTGCTGAGGAGGCACCAGGGGGAAAGGAAAAGCAGACAGTTACCGGTAAGGAGATTGGGGCCACTGTGCAATACCATTGCATACCTCCCAACTTTGTGAGATGGGAATGAGGGACACCTATCAGTAAAAGCATGCAGGCATAGGACACACCCCTTGTCACACCCCCTTAAAGGAGAATTGTAAAAAATAAAAAATAAACAAGATTGGTTAAACCCACAAGTGCTTTTTTTTACCACTACTATTCCTTTATTTAGGCTTTTGGAATTTACAAGTACAGCAATTTAGAATTTGGATGAAAGGTTTAGCGCTGGAAAATACCTTTTGATAGATAAAAAGTGTGATTTATATACATCTATATAGATCAGACCAAAATGAGGGACAAATGAGGAGGAATGAGGGACAGAGGGACATTGCTCCAAATCAGGGACAGTCCCTTGAAATCAGGGACAGTTGGGAGCTATGCCATTGCACTGAGCAGATAAGCTTGCCATCTTTTTTTTTTTTAAATGCTCTTACAATCACTTTAAGGCCAGTGTGGCTGAAATACATTAGCATGTTTGTTATGCTGGACTCTTTCTCTGTGTGAAAATAAAGGACTTGTAGAAGACTATTTTGAAGCAGAGGGAGCAATGTATTTGTCTCAACAGACTTGCATTTTCAGACAGAGCAGCAAACCAGAAGCATTGTGTAGCTTTACTAAGCAGAGAGTAGAGTCTGAGTATTCAATTAGAAAATATGGTTGTCTTCCTCTATATCAGGAGTCTCAAACTGGTGGCCCTCCAGCTGTTGCAGAACTGCAATTCCCATGAGGCATTGCAAGGCTGACAGTTACAAGCAGGGCTCTCATAGGCAGAGGCATGATGAGACTTGTAGTTCTGCCAAAGATGGAGGGCTGCCAGTTTGAGACCCCTTCTCTATATGAAAAAACTATAGAAATACGCATTTCAAAACATTTAGTTTAGTCTATAAAGTCTCTTTAAAGCCTACGTCTGGGATAGGATGACCACGTGTCCCGGATTGCCCGGGACAGTCCTGCATTTTGCAGGTCTGTCCCAGGTCCCGGGCAACTTCATTCCAGGACAATACAGTGTCCCGGAATGAAGCTGACACAGCCACCCCCCCTCCCCTCTATCTGTTGCCCCCAAAAAAGGCCCCCACATCACCGCTTTACTCACTGACAGCACTTGTTCTTGCCGGGAATGTCCGGAGAGGCATAATCCCCGCCCCCTGCTTGTGATTGGAGAAATCATAAATCCCACCGCTTGTGTCTAATCACAGCAGTGCAGTGTAACGCCAGTGTTGGAACAAAGTAAAACCATAGGATCCTTATTTCTGGCCATCCAATGCTAAGATATACCCAGCTTTGTCACACAGCAAAACCCTGCCTGGCAGAAGGGGAGATCGGATTTTTTTTGTGCTGCATTTAAAGCAGAATTTCAACCATAACAACTTGATAAAAAATAATGTTCTTTAGAAGGGAACATACATTCCACATTAATAATTATGCTACCAACTTTAGTGTGTGCCTCCAGCATTGCTCCTGTTTCTTCTTCCATTTTGTTGAAGCAGGTGGACAAATTTTTTAAATTTTTAAAATGAAATTCGGGGACATAATTTTTTTTTTCTATTATTATTATTATTATTCTTATAAGCATATTTTCCTCAAATTATATATGCAGTGTATGTGGTATGTGTTTATGGAATGATTGTACGATATATACGTGCTCTATATACGATGACCTGACCGACTGAACCGGGGGGGGGATGGTGGTGCAGGTCGGGTTACCTGACTGGGGGGGGTGGGGGGGGGGGATAGGCTGTGTGGCGGTGCACCCCCCACACACTCAGACACACACACACACCACACACACAAAATCCGGTGTGCGCTACATGAAGAATGCAGCCGCACCAGTGCCCATCAATGCAGCCTGACCAGTGCCCATCCATGCAGCCTGACCAGTGCCCATCAATGCAGCCTGACCAGCGCCCATCAATGCAGCCTGACCAGCGCCCATCAATGCAGCCTGCCAGCGCCCATCAATGCAGCCTGATCAGCGCCCATCAATGCAGCATGACCAGCGCCCATCAATGCAGCCTGCCAGTGCCCAACCATTCCGGCCGACCAGTGCCCATCAATGCAGCCTGACTAGTACCCATCTATGCAGCCTCACCAGTGCCCATCAATGCAGCCTGAAAAGTGCCCATCAATGCAGCCTGACTAGTGCCCATCAATGCAGCCTCGCCAGTGCCCATCTATTCTAACTCGCCAGTGCCCATCTATGCTGCCTCACCAGTGCCCATCTATGCAGCCTGATCAATGCCCAGCAATGCAGCCTGACCAGTGCCCAGCAATGCTGTCTCACCAGTGCCCATCTATGCAGCCTGACCAGTGCCTAGCAATGCAGCCTCACCAGTGTTCAACTATGCAGCCTCACCAGTGCCCATCTATGCAGCCTCACCAGTGCCCAGCAATGCAGCCTGACCAGTGCCCAGCAATGCAGCCCGACCAGTGCCAACTCATCAGTGCCCATCAGTGAAGCCTATCAGTGCCACCTCA
The DNA here is from genome assembly GCA_029206835.1 of Rana muscosa. Classification (NCBI taxonomy): domain Eukaryota; kingdom Metazoa; phylum Chordata; class Amphibia; order Anura; family Ranidae; genus Rana; species Rana muscosa. The sequence goes on along the minus strand of CM055118.1, from coordinate 341,728,878 downwards.
TCAGTGCTCCTTAGTGCAGCCTATCAGTGCCACCTCATCAGTGCTTATCAGTGCCCATCAGTGCAGCCTATCAGTGCCAACTCATCAGTGCCCAGCTATCAGTGAAGGAGAAAAATTACTTATTAAAATTTTATAACACAAACTCACCCCCTCCTTGTAGCTCCATTCATTTTCAATGCAATCCCACCCCTCTGGACTACATTACCCATAATTCTTTCCAATACATCATCCAGGAGGGAGGGGGAGGGAGGAACATTGTGCTCTGTTCTTTCCCGTGCACTGCCGCTGCTGGGAGAGTGATTGGAAGAGGGAGCAGAGGTAGGAGGAGAGGAGCAGGATGCTGGGAGAGGGCGGTCATGTGTCCCTGGGATCGCAGCCGGCAGTTCTACTATCTACTTTTGCAGACAAATGCAGAGGAGGAGTGGCGGCTGGAGCCAATCCAGCTCCTCCTCTTCAGCTACTCTGAGATTATTACTGCACATGCCCCAATGACAAGTACACAGAGCTGGAACAGCCAACGTGGTCCCGCCCAGGATCGGCCCCCGCAATACGGGTACAAATCCGGGGACAGACAGGCTCCAGGGACAGTGTCTCCAATCCAGGGACTTTCCCCGGAAAACTGAGACCTCTGGTCACCCTACCCTAGGCAGCACTAAATCTGTCAGCAGATCTTCCTCTACATTTTTGGCATAGCAGACCTTTATTCTGAGCATGCAGCCTAGCTGGCCAGGAAAGGGAGGGGGATGGGTGTGTGGCCCTCCTATCCTGGACTATACCATGTATCCTCAACATGGGAGGGTGACTCCCTGGCAAAGCACTTTGTCCCCATATTGATGGGGACAAGGGCCTTTTCTCCACAACCCTGGCTGGTGGTTACTAATATTATTATTTTTATTATTGTTATTATTATACAGGATTTAAATAGTGCCAACAGTTTGATCAGCGCTTTACAATATAAAGAGTGACACTACAGTGACAATTCAATTCAGCGAAGGAGGGTTAGGAGGGCTACTGCACCTAAAAGCACTCACGTAAGTGTGGGGTGGAGGAGTGCAGGGAGGGGGAGATTGGAAAAAAGACTAGAGTCTTACTCTAAGGCTACTTTCACACTGAGGTGCTGGATGCGCTGGCGGTATAGCGGCGCTATTTTTAGTGCCGCTATACCGTTTTTTTGCCGCGATTTGCGAGCGCTAGCGGGGGTATTTTAACCCCCGCTAGCGGCCGAAAAAAGGGTTTAAAAACGCCCGCAATAACGCCTCTTTGCAGCGTTTTGCGGGCGTTTTGGAGGCGCTACCCCATTGACTTCAATGGACAGGGGCGCTATAGGAGCGCTATTTTTAGCGCTCCTATTGGGCCTCAAAGATGCGGCTTGCAGGAGTTTTTTGACCCTCCTGCAAGCGCAACGCTCCAGTGTGAAAGCCCTCGGGCTTTCACATTGGATACTATTATGCAGCTTTTTTGGGGCGCATTGCAGGCGCTATTTTTAGCGCAATAGCGCCTGCAAAGTGCCTCAGTGTGAAAGGGGCCTTAGTATATTAAATTACACAGCAGAGACCAGTTAACCGCTACCAGACCGCCCACCGCAGACCGCAGGGCGACCTGGCTGCCCGAAACAATGTACCTGTACGTTGTCTCCTCTTTAGGGTCTGGGGCATGTGCCGCCGGTGAGTCGCTATCGCTGTGATTGGACACAGCGGGTGCCAATTAGCGGGCCAGGTGGCTGGGATGGTCGCCGGGACCCGCCGATCATTCACAGATGAGGCAGAACAGCAGCCTGCCAGAGAGGAAGAGAAAGATCTTGTGTTCCTGCTAATCAGGAACACGGATCTCTCTCTTCCTCCAGTTAAACCATCCCCCACACAGTAAGAAACACATTTAACCCTTTGATCGCCTCTGAGGTTAACCCCTTCTCTGCCAGTGTCATTAGTACAGTGACAGTGTATTTTTTAGCACTGATCACTATATTGGTGTCACTGGTCCCCAAAAAGTGTCACTTAGTATCCGATTTGTCCGCTGCAATGTCGCAGTCCTGCTAAAAATCGCTGATCGCCGCCATTACTAGTGTAGCAGGGTGTCATATTTAAGGGGGGTATCTGAGTGGTAATTAGGCTCAGATGCACTGATTGGTAAGTTTCATGGACTATTTCAGCTCGTGGAGGATATCATTGGTGTCCAGTTCCCTGTGGCCTACAGGTGGCGCTGTCGCCATAGGCCAGGGTTGAACCACCATTGGAGGGCTGTGCCTTTTTGTGTCCCCTCGCGGCAGTAGTACAGCGGGGCGGGGAACCTGCTGTGCCTGCCGGGAGAGGGTATAAAAGGGGCAGACATCTTCTGTTCGGGGTCAACTTCCCCGCCCATGGGGGTTCTGCGTCCACGCCCAGGCACCTTCGGCCTGGGTGTGAGTGAGGGTCGTCTCTGGGTGCCCTAGGCCCGGAGATGGAGTTGCTGTTCCACGCCCAGGCACCTTTGGCCTGGGGATGAGGTACTATCAAGAAGGCCCGGGGCCCAGCAACCTTCAGCTGGGGTCCGCTAGGGATCGAGAGCTCCCAGGGATCTGCCTTGTGAGGGGACCCGTTTCCAGGATTTAAGGAGGCCAGGGAGGTGACCGTTTCTGAAGACCCAGCGCAGAGTTGTGGTGACAGAGGGGGCCTCTGGTAACTCTCCGGAGGGATGTTTTTCTCCTTGACATGGGCCAAGTCATCCGAAGAAGGAAGTGCATGTTCTGTAGATTATAGTGGCAGTGACTCTACGCACACCAGGTAAGTGGCAGTGACCAAATAGGGCAAGGCCCTATTCACCCGGTCAGTGGCAGTGACCAACTCCTACAAGTCAGTGGCAGTGACTTTTACTTTTCACCCGGTCAGTAGCAGTGACCAACTTCACGGTCTGTGGCAGAGACCGTGTGCCAAACCTGTTTGTGCAAACCAGAACAGTGACAGAAGCTAAATTGAGTTTGTGCCCGGACCTCCTCCCACCTTATCTGACCTGTGTCTCATCCCAACCTGTCTGCTCTCATAGAGACTATTTATTGTTCTTTGAAATAAATTTAGAAGTTGGACTTTCAGTTGGTGTGGACAGTTGCTTTACTGGGGAGAACTAAGGACTTGTTTCTGGCTACCGCAGAAACGAGATCAGCTCGGGAGGATTCTGACACTGGCCGCAGGCAGGCCCGAGAAAACTAACACCGCTCAACCTCCCCATCCAGGAGGGTGGAGGCTTGTGGTGCGGTGTGCCTCATTCTTTCCTGCGGAGGAGCCAAATAATGAAAAGCAGGTAAAGTCTGGGGTGGGTGTGCTACACGTGGGGGCTCGAGTCCGGGATTTGTCTGCGGTCACAAAGTGAAAAAAAACCCAGAAGCTGAACTTTATTCCCCAGTGAAGTTCCATGGAGGTCGGACATATTGAGAGCTGCGCCACGAGGAGAACCCTGACTGCGTAGTTCGTGGGCGTGCCTATTCAGAAAGCCCGCAAACGGTGCAGGAGAAGGGAGGAGTCTGACCATGTATGGAGTTACACGTGGGGACTTTGGCACGAAAAAAAGGTCAGTGCGCGATGGAGCAGCAGATGGTCAACATGGCGTCTCATGCCTCATGGGTTCCGGCTACTACAGCCATGAAGATGACTTCATTCGCTGCTCCCTTACGGATACAGGGATTTGGCTCAAGCCCCGGGGAAGATTTGCCCTCTACGTGTGTAAAGACGTGGAGGCCCTCGGAGTGATTTGTCCCGGCTGCTCGGGACTGGTGGTTCATCTAAAGCCATTCAGGCGATGTGAGAACTGTAAGGAATTTCTATTTGAGGTTGAGCAACTTACAGAAAGGCCTCGGGCCTTCCACCTCAATTGCCTTACGGGCGCCACCACTCTGGAAGGAGGAATCAGAGCTTACACAGCCACCCCTGCGCGCACTGGCGAGACTTCGGAGGAAGTCACAGAGGAGCTAGCCTCAGCGAGTGAAAAACCGGAGGATGCTGCTTCGGTCACAACAGAGTCCTTTCTCCCACTGCCCAAGAGGAAGATCGGTCTTGTGAAAGCTTCCCGCAGCCGTGGTGGAGCAACGCCCCAGCGGTTACTTGGAACGGATGTATCCGAAGGGAAAAGTCCCGGACGTCCTGCTTCTTCTACAAGCCGAGGTAAGCCGGGGGAAGAGACTTTGTTAAAGGCCCCTAGTCCTGGGGATTTACATGCCTGTGAGTTAGCCAGAGGGGGTGATTCGTCCTTCACCAGGAATTACCTTCCTGCGGAGGAATATGATACCTCCGACCTGGAGTCCATCTCTGATGCGGGTGATGATGCCGCCATAGATGAACTGTTTGAGAAGAAGGGCTGGGACAAGATGCCCCTATCCTTGTTCCGTAAGCCTAGGGACCCACCCATGTCTACTAGGGAAAGTACACCCCGGGTGGTGGCCTCCAGGCCTGAGGAGGGATCTGTCCCCTTGTCTGCCCTTCCACTGTCGGAGGCACCCGCTTCCACAACCGTTACGAGACAGGTGTCACTGCGGGCCCCTGCAACTGGCCCGGAGGCAGTTAAAGTGCCTCGGCATCCGGATGTCATCGTCTTGCCTGGCGCAGGAGACCACGCCACCATGCCACCACTGTCCTGTTTATAAAGACTTTTTAACCAGAGAGTTGCCAGCGAGTATGGGTGGGAATACCCGTACTTATCAAAAGAACTGTTGTTTGAAGTAGAGGCCTGTAGAGACCGGTGGTACGCGGAGTTCGTATGGACACATATCAAGGTACCCCAGGCCAGGAGATACATTTCTTGTTCACCCGCAGCCACTCTGCGGTTCAAGGACTGTAAAGCTGCTTAGATGTTGGGTCGGCACATCTATGCGGATAAGGTACTTATTTGTAGGAAGGACAAGGACAATGTGGAGTACCATATAGACACGTTCGATAAACATTGGAAACCGCTGGTGTTGCCTGACCCACATTACTACCTGTGAGAGACAAGACTCTGTTTTTTTTTGCTTGATTTATTTATTTTGATTGAACTTTATTTTTTTTCCTCAAGCCCAAGAACTTTTACCCTAATTTAAAGGGTACTCTACTCTTTGGAGGAACGGGAGCTGTTGCTCTTTTGTTGTTCTCCCTTCTTTTCCCACTACAAAGACAACAAGGACTTTGGGGGTTGTAGTCAGCTTAGGGCCACAGTACAGAAGAAGAGGATTTCCAACATCAGTGGTTTCATCACAGCACTACAACTAGGTGGTGGTGTTGTGCAGCGGTTGCAAGGACAATCAGTATAATGCAGTTTACTGATAGGGAGGAAGGGATTCTTCCCTCGGGGAGGATCTCTCCATTCCAATCAATGTCATTTCAGATGTGTTTTCTTTCCCCTGCAGGTGAACGGCAAGCAAGACTGCAGAGTATGGGGCGGGTCTTAGTTAGCACTGCGGGAGGGAAATGTACATTTTATTAAAAAATATATTTATTTAATGTGACTTCAAATGTGTTATACACATGTGTATTTCTCCTTTTCCCTTTCGTGTTTCCCTTTCCTTCCCCATGTTAGGTTCCGGCACAAACCAGCAATTTTTAAATTGTCATTTTTTTTTTTAGGTAGTTTGTCTCTGGATCGGGCTTATGCTGACTCAGGTTGAAAGTCATAGGTTGGTTCCAGACACTGGGGACCAGTGTCCATCAAGTGAGGGGGATGTGTAGCGGGGTGTTATATTTAAAGGGGGGTATCTGAGTGGTAATTAGGCTCAGATGCACTGATTGGTAGGTTTCATGGACTATTTCAGCTCGTGGAGGATATCATTGGTGTCCAGTTCCCTGTGGCCTACAGGTGGCGCTGTCGCCATAGGCCAGGGTTGAACCACCATTGGAGGGCTGTGCCTTTTTGTGTCCCTCGCGGCAGTAGTACAGCGGGGTGGGGAACCTGCTGTGCCTTCCGGGAGAGGGTATAAAAGGGGCAGACATCTTCTGTTCGGGGTCCACTTCCCCGTCCATGGGGGTTCTGCATCCACGCCCATGCACCTTCGGCCTGGGTGTGAGTGAGGGTCGTCTCTGGGTGCCCTAGGCCCGGAGATGGAGTTGCTGTTCCACGCCCAGGCACCTTTGGCCTGGGGGTGAGGTACTATCAAGAAGGCCGGGGGCCCAGCAACCTTCGGCTGGGGTCCGCTAGGGATCGAGAGCTCCTAGGGATCTGCCTTGTGAGGGGACCTGTATCCAGGATTTGAGGAGGCCAGGGAGGTGACTCTTTCTGAAGACCCAGCGCAGAGTCGTGGTGACAGAGGGGGCCTCTGGTAACTCTCCGGAGGGATGTTTTTCTCCTTGACATGGGCCAAGTCATCTAAAGAAGGAAGTGCATGTTCTGTAGATCATAGTGGCAGTGACTCTACACACACCAGGTCAGTGGCAGTGACCAAATAGGGCAAGGCCCTATTCACCCGGTCAGTGGCAATGACCAACTTCTACAAGTCAGTGGCAGTGACTTTTACTTTTCACCCGGTCAGTGGCAGTGACCAACTTCACGGTCTGTGGCAGAGACCGTGCGCTAAACCTGTTCGTGCAAACCAGAACAGTGACAGAAGCTAAATTGAGTTTGTGCCTGGACCTCCTCCCACCTTATCTTATTGTGATTTTTTTTACAAAAAACATGTAGCAGAATACATATTTGCCTAAATTGGTGAAGAAATTTGATTGTTTTTACATTTTATTGTATGTTTATTATAGCAGAAAGTAAGAAATATTTTTTTTTAATTGTCGGTCTTTTTTGGTTTATAACGCACAAAAAAAAACGCAGAGGTGATCAAAATACCACCGAAAGAAAGCTCTTTTTGTGGGGGGAAAAAAAGACATCAATTTTATTTGGGTACAACGTTGTGTGTCCGTGCAATTTTCATTTAAACTGATTGTAAAGTCTTGTTTAAAAAAAAAATCTCAAACTTGTTATACTTACCTCCTATGTACAGTTGGTTTTGCACAGAGCAGCTCCGATCCTCCTCTTCTCGGGTCCCTCTTTGCTACTCCTGGCCCCTCCCTCCTGTTGAGTGCCCCCACAGTCAACAGCTTCCTATGGGGGCACTGGAGCCGAGTCACAGCTCCGTGTGTCCATTCAGACATGGAGCTCCGACCTGGCCCCACCCCCTTTCTCCCCGATTGGCTGACTTATTTTGATGGACAGTTGTAGGAGCCAAGTGTCCTGGATGGCTTAGACATTCGTGGAGATCGCTGGATAGAGATGGGGCTCAGGTAAGTATTTGGGGGGGGGGGGGTGCTGGGGAGTCTGCTACACAAAGAAGGTTTTTATCTTAATGCATAGAATGCATTAAAGGAGTAGTAAAGTTACATGTTTTTTCACCTTAATGCATCCTATGCATTAAGGTGAAAAAACATTCGACAATACCGCCCCCCCCCCCCCGAGCCCCCGTTTTACTTACCTGGCCCCTCGAAAGTCCCACGCTCGTCCCCGTCATCCTCTTCGTTTTTCAGCCTGGCCGCCGATTGGCTACACTGGATGGATTGAAAGCAGCGCAGCCATTGGCTGGCGCTGCTGTCAATCACATCCAATGACGCGACGCGCGGGGGGCGGGGCCGAGTGATACAGTCGGCGGCTATGGCCGCCGCTGTATCACGGGAGCGCGCCCGCAATCACTCCACACCATGCGAGCTCACTCGCATTATGGTGTGGAGTCCTTGTGGGGAGGAGCCAAGACAGCCGCCGAGGGACCCCAGAAGACCAGGATCGGGGCCACTGTGTGCAAAACGAGCTGCACAGTGGAGGTAAGTATAACATGTTTGTTATTTTTGGGGAAAAAAAAAGGAAGCTTTAGTGCTCCTTTAAGATAAAAAACCTTCTACCTTTACAACTCCTTTAAAGCAACACAGTGCCGGATTGCGAAAAATGGCCTGGTCAGGAAGGGAGTGAAACCTTCCGGGGCTGAAGTGGTTAATTGTTATCTGTTGATTTGAAGCCAGCCTTGTGTTGGAGTACAGGTAACTCAGCCCCATGTCATCTCCCTCTTCTGGTAGCAGGAAAAGTTCTTTAGCTATAAGATCATTCCCAGCAAGTACATTGATTGATTACTGTTCTGTCAAACATTCAAATATTGTACATCTGCCAACCTAGAAGTGACCCGATCTCTGAGTAAAGACAGCAAAGGAAGAAGAACACTAAACAATACTCTTCCATTACATTCTTTACTTGGGATATTTTTTAACCACTTGCTTACCGGGCACTTTTACCCCCTTCCTGTTCAGCCCAATTTTCAGCTTTCAGCACTGTCACACTTTGAATGACAATTGCGCGGTCATGCTACACTGTACCCATATAAAAATGTTATCTTTTTTTTTTTTTACATAAATAGAGATTTCTTTTGGTGGTATTTAATCACTGCTGGGATTTTTTTTCCTAAAAAGAAAAAAGTATGAAAACTTAGATTTTTTTTTTTTCGTTTTCCTTAGTTTCTGTCAGTAAATTTTGTAAATAAGTAATTTTTCTCCTTCACTGATGGGCACTGATGAGGAGACACTGAAGGGCACTGATAAGGAGGAACTAATATGTGGCACTGATGGGCACTGATATGCAGCACTGATGGATGGCACTGATAGGTGGCACCTTTGGGCATTGATAGGCAGCAGTGGCACTGGAGGGCACTGATAGGCAGCACAGATAGATGGGCACTGATGGGTGGCACTGATGAGCAGCACTTATTAGGCGGCACTGATGGGCAGCACTGATGATCATTGATGGGCAGCACTGACTAGCAGCACTAATGGACACTGATTGGTGTCACTGATGGGCACTGATTGGTGGCACTGATGGGCATACCCAGGGGCGTACCTAGAGCATTCGGCACCTGGGGCAGATCCTATATCTAGCACCCCTCCCCCACACACATTAAAATGTAAAAACACCGCACTGTGCCCCCGGCATACCTCTGCATCTCCACAACTGAACCTCTGGACCCCTTTACATTTCACATCACCCTGCATCTCTGGGCCCCTTTACATTACACAGCACCCTGCTTCTCTGGACCCCTTTACATTACACAGCACCCTGCTTCTCTGCACCCCTTTACATTACACAGCACCCTGCATCTCTGGACCCCTTTACATTACACAGCACCTTGCACCTATGGGCCCCTTTACATTACACAGCACCCTGCTTCTCTGGACCCCTTTACATTACACAGAACCCTGCTTCTCTGCACCCCTTTACATTACACAGCACCCTGCATCTCTGGACCCCTTTACATTACACAGCACCTTGCACCTATGGGCCCCTTTACATTACACAGCACCCTGCATCTCTGGGCCCCTTTACATTACACAGCACCCTGCATCTCTGGGCCCATTTACATTACACTGCACCCTGCACCTCTGGGCCCTATTACATTACACAGCACCCTGCATCTCTGGACCTCTTTACATTACACAGCACCCTGCATCTCTGAGCCCCTTTACATTACACAGCACCCTGCATCTCTGGGCCCATTTACATTACACAGCACCCTGCATCTCTGGGCCCTATTACATTACACAGCACCATGCATCTCTGGACCTCTTTACATTACACAGCACCCTGCATCTCTGGGCCCCTTTACATTACACAGCACACTGCATCTCTGTGCCCATTTACATTACACAGCACCCTGCATCTCTGGGCCCTATTACATTACACAGCACCCTGCATCTCTGGACCTCTTTACATTACACAGCACCCTGCATCTCTGGACCCCTTTACATTACACAGCACCCTGCATCTCTGGGCCCCTTTACATTACACAGCACCCTGCATCTCTGGGCCCCTTTACATTACACAGCACCCTGCATCTCTGGGCAATCGCAAGTGAGAGGTTACTCTCTCTTTGAGTGTTTACCGGTATGTGAGGTTTTCACCTGCATTACCGGAGGTACTACGTATAAAATATGAGTATGTTTTTTATAATTTATATTTATTTTTTTATATAGTTTTGCTAGATCGATGGGCCTTGTGGGATTTCTCACACAGTCTATCCTCCCAACCCGTATGTTGGTTTTTGGGAGAGATATAGGGAGAGGTGTAGTTGCCTCCAGACACAATTTTATAATCTTTTATATATATTCACAGTTTATTTTTTAAATAATAAACCATATATACAGCTAATGCTGTATTTTAAACCAGTCTTAATTTGGCTGATAAGTAGTGAGCCTAATACTAACGTCATGTTAGGACCTGCTGCGGTCCATGTTTGTTTTTGTTTTAGGCATGTATTCCCTCCGGGTGTCTCTTGGAGCGCATCATGTGTTCCTGTGAGGCGCAGCGAGGTTACGCTAGCGGAGCCGATCTGGATGTGCATCGCTTGCATGTCACGTGACATTTTTTCTGTCACGTTATTCCACGTGACGCGACGTGAGTCACGGTCACGTGGTTTGCATTACGCTGCACTCCACCATCACGATAGGACGATATCTCCCTCGTCCTATCCTTGAACGACATACACACCCGGAAGAGTTCTAATGGTAAGATTCCTTCAGTTCAGGGGCTGTTGTATCCCCCCGCCTGCCTAGTTTTTACAAATTTTGGACCAATGAATGCACTTTCTGCTCATCTCAGAGTGAGATGTGGAGCGCACGCCGAGGCGCCATATTTAACCATTCAGGAAGTGATTGCACGTTGGATGAGCTTTGGGGGAGGTCCCTGTTAATTGAACAACTTGGAGAATCTATAAATTTTGTGATGGCAACAGTGGAGGTACACCACAGACGATGCAAAATATTGCGAAACGCATCGGGCAACTCCACTGCTGCCACTGAGTACATTTCAAGCGCTTATTCTTTGATGTGATGTAAGTGTTCCTACCTACATTAATTAAAAGTTCTTATACTGTATCACGCTATGTGCCCTCCTTTTCTTTCCTTTTGATATGGTTTTGCCTTGAGCCACCATTACTGTTTTATTGGGCTTGGATATTCGGTGCAATCAGTCGCTCTGAACTGTGGAACGTTTATTTGTGGATTGCCAGCCAGGATTCTACCTCCACGGGGATACACATTTAAAGCCTGAGTTGACCCCATAGACATACGTTTATCGAGTCCACTCATTCTGGTAAGCCTCCTTTTCATGCGGTGGTGGTCATTCTACAGTCACTTGATTTTCATTGAAGTCACAAGTTCACTTTGGATTGTTTATTTACCTTTGGATCATTATCCGAGACTTTTGTTCACCACGTTTTTATTGATTGACTTTTTTATTGTTTCTCACTCTATCACTTGGGTGTCACTCAATTTTTTATTTTTTTTTGATTTATCACCTTTAGCGCTACAAATTTTGTATACTACAATAAAATGTAAAAACACCCCACTGTGCCCCAGGCATACCTCTACATCTCCACAACTGCATCTCTGGGCCCCGTTACATTACACAGCACCCTGCATCTCTGGACCTCTTTACATTACACAGCACTAGTGATGAGCCGAACACCCCCGGGTTCGGTTCGCACCAGAACCCGCGAACGGACCGAAAGTTCGTACGAACATTAGAACCCTATTAAATACAATGGATGCGAACGTTCGAATTCTAAAGTGCTAATTATAACGACTATTATGCATGTTATTGTCCTAAAAAGGGTTTGGGAACCCGGGTTCTGCACCAGGGGACATGTATCAATGCAAAAAGAAGTTTTAAAAACGGTCGTTTTTCGGGAGCAGTCATTTTAATGATGCATAAAGTGAAAAAAAAAAAGTCAAATATTCCTTTAAATATCGTACCTGGGGGGTGTCTAAAGTATGCCTGTGAAGTGCCACATGTTTCCCGTGTTTAGAACTGTCCCTGCACAAAATGACACTTCTAAAGGAAAAAAAAGCCATTTAAAACTGCTTGCGGCTTTAATGTAATGTCTGGTCCCGGTAATATGGATGAAAATCTTTAAGAAAAATGGCATAGCTACCCCATGACCCCCCCCCCCCTACCCCAGCCCATTACCAGCCCCTTTGGGTCTTGTATGGATATTAAGGGGAACACCGCACACAAAATAAAAAAGGCCCTATATACTCTGAACAGCCGTATACAGGCGGTGCATACAAGACAGGGACTGTAGGTTTGTTCTTATGTAGAATGTGTTTGTAATTTTGAACAGGTACATTGTTTAAGTGTAGCTCCAGCCCAAAAATCTATTTTTAAACTTTTTGGAAAACATAGGTAAGGGTTATCACCCCTGTAACATTTGTTTTGCTGTCTGTGCCCCTGTTCAGAACATTTCACCTCACTTTCCGTCCCAATGACAACTGTTTTTGAAATGTGGTGTTTTTCTTGAAACAAGGATTGGTGATAAAGCATCAGTACAGAGGAGACACCTTTCTCCCATATTAATTCTTACAGGAGAGAATTTTCCTTCCTAGGGGTAGATTTCCTCTCACTTCCTGTTGTCTTCTTGCGTTTGCAAGTAGGAGTCGTTTGTAAGTTGGATGTTTGAAAGTAGGGACCTGCCGTATATACTCTGCAGAAATAGGCCCCTTAGTTGTTGGTGTTGGCACAACACTGTAAGCACTCACAGTTACTCTTGCTTGGTGCTGGAACGCCCTGCTGTCAACTATTATATCAGGAATTGTAATTACATATAATTGTTGAACAGTGGTAGTAAAAATTGGGCCTTTGATGGTGGTGCTGGTGCCACAACACTGTAAGCCCTGACAGTTACTCTTGGTGGGTGCAGCAATGGGCCCTGCTGTGAATTATTAGATCAAGAATTGTAATTGCATGCCCCTGTTTATCAGGGGCTGAAAAATTGGGCCTTTCGTGGTGGTGGTGGTGGTGGTGGTGGTGTTGCCACAACACTGTAAGCCCTCAGAGTTACTCTTGGTGGGTGCAGGAATGGGCCCTGCTGTGAATTATTAGATCAAGAATTGTAATTACATGCCCCTTTTGAACAGGGGCTGAAAAATTGGGCCTTTCGTGGTGGTGGTGGTGGTGGCGTTGCCACAACACTGTAAGCCCTCAGAGTTACTCTTGGTGGGTGCAGCAATGGGCCCTGCTGTGAATTATTAGATCAAGAATTGTAATTACATGCCCCTGTTGAACAGGGGCTGAAAAATTGGGCCTTAGGCACTGGTGGCACAACACTGCAACCCCTCACAGATACTGTACTTGGAGCACAGCAATGAGCCCTGTTGCAAAGTATTGCTTCAAAAATTGTAATGACACGCCCCTGTTAAACAGGGGCTGAAAAATTGGGCCTTAGCCACTGGTGGCGGCACCCATAAACAAAAATGATCTTCCAAGCTATCATCATCAATCGTATCATTGAGGACTCGGAGGAGGAGGATAGCCAGTCAACATAACAGCACAGGCACTCAGCATCAGCATCAGTCTTGAAGGGATGTGACATGTTAAAATCAATTAGTCTGTTATATCAGCATCAGGTGTGTGGTAGCTGGTGGTGATCCAAGACTGGTTCATCTTGATGAAAGTCAGTCGATCAACCGAGTCAGTGGACAGGCGCACCCTGTGATCCGTGACAAATCCTCCAGCAGCACTGAATGTGCGTTCCGAAAGAACGCTGGATGCAGGACAGGCCAGTAGCTCAATTGCATACTGTGCAAGCTCTGGCCAGTGATCCATCCTCAAGACCCAGTAAGCCAGAGGATTTTCGGTGGGGAAGGTGTCCAAGTCTGACCTTGCCCCTAGATATTCCTGCACCATGTTTATCAGACGCTGGCGATGGTTGCTGGAACCGATCATACTTTGGGGCTGCGGACTAAAGAATTGTCTGAACGCATCGGTCAGACGGCCACCTTCCCCACTGCTCCTTCTTTGACTGGCCGAAGCCTCAGCAACTCGTTGTCCAGGACCAGGAGTTTGTAACCTCCCAGTCTCTGGGAACGCGTTGCACAGACCTTTCTGCAAGGCCTCCCGGAGTTGTCTCATCCTCTGCTCCCTCTGCGACGGTAACATAAGGTCCGCAACCTTACCCTTGTACCGTGGATCAAGGAGAGTGGCCAGCCAGTAATGGTCCCTCTCCTTGATCCGAAGAATACGAGGATCCTTCTGCAGACTTTGCAGGATCAGGGAGGCCATGCAGCGTAGGTTAGCTGAGGCATTCGGTCCGGAGTCCTCTGGGTCACTAAGGACGACATGATCCGCAGCCACCTCCTCCCAGCCACGTACAAGTCCACTGGTTTCTTGGGACTGTAAATCATCCCTAAAAGACTGCTGCTGATGATGCTGAGTGCCAGCCTCCACCTCCATGCTGACACAATCCTCCTCCTCCTCCTCCTCTTCCTGTGCGATGGGTGGGACAGAAGGAACACTGTCTGGGTAAAGGGGGCCTTGAGAGGCAAGGAAGTCCTCCTCTTCCTGCCTCTGTTCTGCCTCAAGTGCCCTGTCCATTATTCCACGCAGCATGTCCTCCAACAGGTGGACAAGAGGTACAGTGTCACTGATGCATGCACTGTCACTGCTCACCATCCTCGTGGCCTCCTCAAATGGTGCCAGGACAGTGCATGCATCCCTGATCATGCCCCACTGGCGTGGAGAAAAAAAACCAAGCTCCCCTGACCCTGTCCTGGTGCCGTAGTCGCACAGGTACTCATTGATGGCCCTCTGCTGCGTGTGCAGCCGCTGCAGCATGGCCAACGTTGAGTTCCACCTGGTGGGCATGTCACATATAAGGCGGTTCTTGGGCAGGTTCAACTCCTTTTGCAGCTCAGCCAGGCGAGCACTGGCATTATAAGATCTGCGGAAATGCACACAGACTTTCCTGGCCTGCCTCAGGACATCCTGTAAGCCCGGGTACCTGCCCAAGAACCGCTGCACCACCAGGTTAAGGACGTGAGCCACACAGGGCACATGGGTCAGTTGTCCCTGTCGGAGGGCGGAGAGGAGGTTGGTGCCATTGTCGCAAACCACCATTCCTGGCTTAAGCTGGCGTGGCGTCAACCACCTCTCGGCCTGGCCCTGCAGAGCAGACAGGACCTCTGCCCCAGTGTGGCTTCTGTCCCCCAAACACACCAGCGCAAGCACGGCATGGCATCTTTTTGCCTGCGTACTTGCGTAGCCCCTTGAACGGCTACGGAGCACCGCTGGTTCAGAGGACAAAGCACAGGAAGAGGCCATGGAGGAAGAAGAAGAGGAGGGGGTGGAGGAGAGAAGTGTGTCACAACCAGTAGTAGCATTTTGGAGGCGTGGCGGTGGAACAACCTCCAACACTACTGCACCTTGTCCTGCATCCTTCCCAGCTGCCAAAAGAGTGACCCAATGGGCCGTGAAAGAAAGGTAACGTCCCTGTCCATGCCTGCTGGACCATGAGTCAGCGGTAATATGCACCTTACCGCTGACCGCCCTGTCCAGCGAGGCCAAGACATTGCCTTCCACATGCCGGTAGAGAGCCGGAATAGCCTTCCGTGAGAAAAAGTGGCGTTTGGGAACCTGCCACTGAGGAACCGCACATTGCACAAACTCACGGAAGGGGGCCGAGTCTACCAACTGAAAAGGCAGCAGTTGAAGCGCTAGCAATTTAGCCAAGCTAGCATTCAACCGCTGGGCATGTGGATGGCTGGGAGTGAACTTCTTTCGACGGTCCAGCAGCTGGGGCAGGGAAATTTGCCTGCTAGAATCGGACGTCGGTGTACTGCTAGCAGAGTGGCCACAAGTACTTGGCTGTGACACACCTAATTCTACACCTTCATTCCTCTCAGTGCATGTTTCAGAGAGGACTGAAGTTATAGTGGGGTTGGAGATCCCAGCTGATGCGGTGCAAGGAGAGGTCCGCTTTGTTCTTTGGTGTGGGTCTTTGAGGTAGGCTTGCCAACGAGCTGCATGGCAGGTCAACATATGTCTGGTCAGGCATGTGGTACCCAAGCGGCTGATGTTTTGGCCACGCGATATACGCTTGAGACATACGTTGCAAACAGCAGCTGTGCGATCTGATGCACTAGCCTCAAAAAAGGCCCACACCAAAGAACTTTTTGAATGACGGGCAGAGGCAGCGCCCTGCACAGGCGGAGCTCTGCGGTGTGATTCCGTCGGTGTACTGCCCTTACGCTGGCCACCAAAGGGCATCCTGCCTCGTTGGAGATGTGCCTCCTCCTCATCCTCCTCCTCCTCCTCTCTCCTATTAGGCACCCACGTGGAGTCAGTGACCTCATCATCCCCTCCCTCCTCATCACTGGAGCCAATCTGGCAGTATGCTGCAGCTGCTGGAACATGACTGCCAGATTGGTGTCCTACTTGAGCATCCCCTCTGTCTGCTCTCACGCTACTGCCTTCCTCTAGCTGGGTTTCATCATCAGACCCTTCGAAACGCTGGGCATCCTCCTGGAGCATGTACCCAACACTGTGCTCAAACAGTTCGGGGGACTCCTCAGGAGGAGGACATGGTGGGTCTAGGGAAGGAGTGACTGATGATGAGTCTGACATTGATACCAGGGAAGAGGACGCTTTGGCAGCTGCTTTGCCAGTACCCTGAGCCTGGGTGAGAGAGGATGAGGAGGAGGAGGAGGGCTTGGTCATCCACTCTACCAAGTCTTCGGCATGATGTGGCTCAACATGTCCAGCTGCCGAAAAGAAGGACAAGCGTGTCCCATGGCCATGTGCTGATGACAATGCACCGCGTCCACGACCAGCACTGTTGCCCCCAGACACAGAGCCTGCTTGCCCTCTTTTATTGCCTCCTGACTGTCTGCCTCTCCTTGTTTGCCTTCCAGACATTCTAATGGATGGCCTGCAGGGAGATGGGAAAAAAGCAATAAGGGCTACCTTCAGGTGTCCTTCTCTGTCCCTTTACTTAAGGATTTCTAAATATGGTTGAGGATGATTGCTTTCGCACAGAATAGCACAATGACAATTTCCCTGACTGTCCAAAAAACAAGGATTTCAAAGATGGTTGATGAGGAATGCTTTAGCACAGTATAGCACAATGAGAATTTCCCTCACTGTCCTTCCCTGTCCCTACAAACAAGGATTAGCACAGTAAAACACACTGACACTCTCCCTACCTATAGTTTTCTGTCCCTATAAAAAATGTTTTTTTAAAGATGGTTGCTGATGAATGCTTTAGCACAGTATAGCACAATGAGAATTTCCCTCACTGTCCTTCCCTGTCCCTACAAACAAGGATTAGCACAGTAAAACACACTGACACTCTCCCTACTGTGAGGGGGTTAGCTCGGCAGCGGGTGTGTGTGACCCCCGGGATGGGCTCCCCACACAAAACAGGCCCAGCAAACGGAGGTTGTGGTTTTCAAAATCAAAAAAAGGTGCAGTTTATTTTCTATTTACAGTGACAAAACACAGCAAAGCAAAAGAAACATAACCAAAATAAATCCTGGTCAAGTTGACCTCTGACTAAACATACAGGTTTCCTAACTAACAACTGGGATCAGCCTAGTGCTGTCCTAGTCCCTAAGTCCCTGGTTTTAAATGTCCAAGCAAATAGCCACACAGGCTTTGTCTCACCGCACAGGGGTTCACTCTCCCTAGACAGTCCACACAGGTCTGGTTCCAGGCATGAGCTAACACCTAATGAATCTGGGAGTTTTTATAGAGGCCTAAATGAGCTGACAAGCTTCAGCTGGCCTCATCAACTCCCTGTCTGTAGGACGCCCCACACTCTCCCTAGAGGTATGAGTCATCCATGAGCCCACTAGCCTTATACAACTCTCCACCTAGTTGTATAAGTCGGCGTAAAGCCTGAATCTGGGCGAAATATATCCACCCCCCTGGATGCAACCAGGTGACTTTACCTTCCTGCTGTCACATACCCCCCCCTCTTGTTTTAACCTCGGGGTTGGAACACCAGCAATCAGGCATTCATGTACTCGAGACAAAGCATCCACATTCCCCATTTGAACGCCAGGGCGATGCTTTACTGTGAAGTTGAATTCCTGGAGGGCCAGGAACCACCTATTCACTCTTCTATTTGTTTCCTTGTTTTGAGCCATCCACTTTAACGGAGCGTGATCCGTAACCATGTCAAAGTGCCTACCTAGCAGGTAGTACCGAAGGGAATCTAGAGCCCACTTCACCGCTAAACACTCCTTTTCAACGGTGGCGTAATTTACCTCATGGGACTTCAACTTCCTGCTGAGGTAAATGACTGGGTGCTCTTCCCCGTTCCAGACCTGGGACAATACTGCTCCTAACCCCACATCTGACGCATCACTTTGTACGACAAAGTCTTTAGAGAAGTCGGGTGAGTACAACACTGGCTGGCTACATAAGGCTTGTTTCAAGAATTGGAATGCTGCCTCAGCCTCGGGGGTCCATTTAATCATGACCGACCCTTTCCCCTTCGTCAGGTTGGTTAGGGGCACAGCCTTAGAAGCAAAGTGGGGAATGAATCGCCGATAATACCCAGCGATTCCCAGAAAGGCTCGTACCTGCTTCTTGCTGTTGGGACGTGGCCAACTCTGGATGGCCTCGACTTTGTTGAGTTGGGGTTTTATTACTCCCCTCCCAATGGTGTACCCAAGATATTTGGCCTCCTCCTGCCCAATGGTACACTTCTTGGGGTTAGCCGTAAACCCCGCTTCCCGAACAGAGTCCAGGACTGCTTGCACTTTTGGCAGATGTGAGGCCCAATCTGTGCTATGGACAATTACGTCATCCAGGTAAGCCGCAGCATACTTCCGATGGGGCCTCAGCATCTGGTCCATTTTCCGCTGGAATGTGGCCGGCGCATTCTGTAACCCGAACGGCATTCTTTTATATTGGAACGCCCCGTCTGGGGTTACAAATGCGGTTTTCTCTTTGGCCGACTTGGCCAGGGGGATTTGCCAATACCCTTTTGTGAGGTCAAGAGTCGTCATGTATCGGGCTGTTCCCAGCCGGTCGATCAACTCATCTATACGTGGCATGGGGTAGGTGTCAAATTTTGTAACTTTGTTCAACTGACGAAAATCGTTACAAAATCGCCAGCTCCCATCCGGTTTAGGCACCAACACGATGGGACTAGACCAATCACTTTGGGACTCCTCTATCACCCCTAAGTTCAGCATTTTCTGTACTTCCTCCCGTATTGCCTCCCGTCGAGCCTCTGGGATCCGATAGGGTTTTAACTTCACCCTTTCACCGGGCGGTGTAATGATGTCATGCTCTACCCCAGATGTTTGTCCCGGCAGCTCAGAGAATACCTCCTTGTTGCGAAGCACAAACTCCTTAACCTCCTGTTGTTGGGGTTGTGACAAGGTGGCTGCTATTCCAACCTCAGGAATCACGCAACCAGTTTGAGCTGGTGACCAAGTGTCTGCGACTAGGGACTCTCTATCCCTCCAGGCTTTCAACAGATTAACGTGATAGATCTGTTCGGGCTTTCGCCTTCCTGGTTGTCTGACCTTGTAATTCACTTCGCTCACTTTTTCCATTATCTCGTAGGGGCCTTGCCATTTGGCAAGGAATTTACTTTCAACCGTAGGGACAAGTACCAATATCCTATCCCCCGGGGAAAAGGTACGGGTCTTGGCTCCACGGTTGTACACTCTCTGCTGTGCCAACTGCGCTTGGGCCAAATGTTCCTTCACGATGGGCATTACCTGTGCAATTCGATCTTGCATCAGGGCGACATGCTCAATCACACTCCTGTGGGGAGAACCCTCACTTTCCCAAGTTTCCTTGGCAATATCCAACAGCCCTCTTGGGTGTCTCCCATACAGTAACTCAAAGGGGGAGAATCCCGTAGAGGATTGGGGCACCTCCCTAATAGCAAACATCAAATAAGGAAGTAAACAGTCCCAATCCTTTCCATCTCTATCCACCACTTTCTTCAACATTTGTTTTAGGGTTTTGTTGAATCTTTCAACCAGCCCATCGGTTTGGGGGTGATACACAGACGTACGCAATTGCGTCACTTTGAACAATTTACACAGCTCTTTCATAACCCGGGACATAAAGGGTGTACCTTGGTCCGTAAGCAGTTCTTTACAAATACCCACCCGGCTAAAAACAAGAGATAGCTCTTTGGCTATGGTTTTGGCCGAGGTATTTCGGAGAGGGATCGCTTCTGGATAACGGGTGGCATAGTCCATTATAACTAATATGTACTGGTGCCCCCTAGCGGACTTGATTATAGGACCTACCAAATCCATGGCGATCCTCTCAAACGGGACCTCAATGATGGGTAGAGGGACCAGCGGGCTACGGAAATGTGGCATCGGGGCCAACCTCTGACACACAGGGCAGGAGGAACAATAATTTTCTACGTCCTTCATCACCCCCGGCCAATAGAATCTCTGTAATACCCTCTCTCGGGTTTTCTCTGTCCCCAGATGACCTCCAAGAATGTGCCCATGGGCCAACTCCAACACCAACTTCCTGTAAGGTTTGGGCACCACAAGCTGCTCAACGGTTTCTTCTGCCCTTTTTGCCACCCGATACAGTAGGTCCTTCTCTACGCTGAAGTATGGGTAAGTGCAGGTATTATCTGGGTTCACTAACTCGCCATCTATTTTCACTACGTTTTCCCGTGCCTTTATTAGGGCGGGGTCTTTCAACTGTTCTGTGACAAAGTTTTCCCTGTGAACCTCAAGATCAGAAAACTCAACAGACGGTAGGTTTTCGTCTGAGGAGGTGGGCTCCTCTCCAGTTTCTTAAGTCTCCCCTGCCAATACTGATAAGGGAAATTCCGGAGAGTCCTCACCACTCTCAGGGGAGTTCTGGCTATCACATTCCTGGTACATAGGGGCACCAGTGAGGGGCTCAGGATCATCCCACAGTTCCCAGAACTTCGGAAAATCCCTTCCCACAATGGCGTCATGCGGTAACTGAGATACTAAGCCCACTGGATGAGAGAGGGTACCTTTGGGGGTCTCGAAACACACTGTAGTCACTGGATACTCTCGGGTGTCCCCATGCACACAAATAACAGCTACCTTGCTATTCCCAGAGACCTCTGTTTTAACTAACTCAGCCTTTATCAGGGTCACAAGGCTACCTGAATCCAGCAATACCACAACATTTCTACCATTAACACACATTTTGCATAAATGTTTCTCAGTTCCTCGAATGGCAGTGCATGCGACTGTCGCACACAGCGACTGACGTCTGCCCGTCAGAAAGTCACACTGCATGGGTTCCTCCACAACCGGGCAATTGGCTGCAATATGTCCCGCTTGCCGGCAGCGGTAGCAAACGATCCTTCTTGCCGCCTCTTGAGCCGCTGATTTCCCAGGCTGTTCTCGCCAAACTTGGGGTAGAGCTCCCACCCTCTCACTCTCTCCACCCTCACCCCTTGGAATCCTCTTATCCGCCCCTGGGGATGGTCTGGTCTTAGGGTGGAAAGTCCGAGTGTCTCTGGAAGAGGCCGTCAGGTTCTCTGTAGCCAAGTATTTCTCCACACGATCCACAAGACCATCGGCCGTCTCTGGGTCTCCATGGCTTACCCACTTTTGGATGGCAGTAGGAAGAGCTCTCAAAAACCGATCCATTACAACACGTTCCACAATCTTTGGTGCGGACAAAGTCTCTGGCTGTAGCCACTTTCTGCTCAGGTGAATGAGATCATACATTTGAGACCTGGGGGGTTTTCCAAGCTGGAAAGTCCAGTTATGCACACGCTGAGCCCGGACAGCCTGGGTGACACCCAGCCTTGCCAATATTTCAGCTTTTAGCATCACATAGTCTTTTGCTTGGTTAGGCTCTAGGTCATAGTAAGCTTTCTGCGATTCACCAGTTAACAGAGGAGCCACCAGTCCAGCCCACTGCTCCTCAGGCCACTTTTCTCTTTCAGCGGTCCTTTCAAATGTGGTCAAAAATACCTCTGGATCATCCTCTCCAGTAATTTTTGTCAATAAACGACTCACCCCAAAGGACGCGGTATTAGTGGGACGGCTTTCCTCACTGGTCTGCGGACGTTGCTGCATTACTGCTTCCATCTGTTGTTGTAGTCTCTGCTCTTGCTTCTGCAACAGGTCTATGAAGCGGGCCTCAGATTGCTGCTGGGCTCGTTGCTGAGCCTCCAGACTCTGTTGCAAAGTTGCGTTTGTCTGCTGCTGGGCTGCAAGGCTCCTTTGCAAACCTGCATTTGTCTGCTGTTGATTGGCATTTGCTAGAGCCAGCTGCTTCAGTATCTCCTCCATGCTGGCTTAAAAAAAAACTGCCACTGGTTCTCCACCAACTGTGAGGGGGTTAGCTCGGCAGCGGGTGTGTGTGACCCCCGGGATGGGCTCCCCACACAAAACAGGCCCAGCAAACGGAGGTTGTGGTTTTCAAAATCAAAAAAAGGTGCGGTTTATTTTCTATTTACAGTGACAAAACACAGCAAAGCAAAAGAAACATAACCAAAATAAATCCTGGTCAAGTTGACCTCTGACTAAACATACAGGTTTCCTAACTAACAACTGGGATCAGCCTAGTGCTGTCCTAGTCCCTAAGTCCCTGGTTTTAAATGTCCAAGCAAATAGCCACACAGGCTTTGTCTCACCGCACAGGGGTTCACTCTCCCTAGACAGTCCACACAGGTCTGGTTCCAGGCATGAGCTAACACCTAATGAATCTGGGAGTTTTTATAGAGGCCTAAATGAGCTGACAAGCTTCAGCTGGCCTCATCAACTCCCTGTCTGTACGACGCCCCACACTCTCCCTAGAGGTATGAGTCATCCATGAGCCCACTAGCCTTATACAACTCTCCACCTAGTTGTATAAGTCGGCGTAAAGCCTGAATCTGGGCGAAATATATCTACCCCCCTGGATGCAACCAGGTGACTTTACCTTCCTGCTGTCACACTACCTATAGTTTTCTGTCCCTATAAAAAATGTTTTTTTAAAGATGGTTGATGATGAATGCTTTAGCACAGTATAGCACAATGAGAATTTCCCTCACTGTCCTTCCCTGTCCCTACAAACAAGGATTAGCACAGTAAAACACACTGACACTCTCCCTACCTATAGTTTTCTGTCCCTATAAAAAAAGTTTTTTTAAAGATGGTTGATGATGAATGCTTTAGCACAGTATAGCACAATGAGAATTTCCCTCACTGTCCTTCCCTGTCCCTACAAACAAGGTTTAGCACATTAAAACACACTGACACTCTCCCTACCTATAGTTTTCTGTCCCTATAAAAAAAGTTTTTTTAAAGATGGTTGATGATGAATGCTTTAGCACAGTATAGCACAATGAGAATTTCCCTCACTGTCCTTCCCTGTCCCTACAAACAAGGATTAGCACAGTAAAACACACTGACACTCTCCCTACCTATAGTTTTCATGCGGAGTCACAGTGCATGCTTGGCCAATCACAGCGCCTGGATGACACTGCGATGGCGTAGTGCATTGTGGGCCGCGAATTAGGCGCGAACGGCCCAAATCGTTCGTTGTTCGGCGAACGATCGAACAGCCGATGTTCGAGTCGAACGTATGTTCGACTCGAACACCGAGCTCATCCCTACACAGCACCCTGCATCTCTGGGCCCCTTTACATTACACAGCACCCTGCATCTCTGGACCCCTTTACATTACACAGCACCCTGCATCTCTGGGCCCCTTTACATTACACAGCACCCTGCATTTCTGGGCCCATTTACATTACACAGCACCCTGCATCTCTGGGCCCCTTTACATTACACAGCACCCTGCATCTCTGGACCCCTTTACATTACACAGCACCCTGCATCTCTGGGCCCCTTTACATTACACAGCACCCTGCATTTCTGGGCCCATTTACATTACACAGCACCCTGCATCTCTGGGCCCCTTTACATTACACAGCACCCTGCATCTCTGGGCCCCTTTACATTACACAGCACCCTGCATCTCTGGGCCCCTTTCCATTACACAGCACCCTGCATCTCTGGGCCCCTTTACACTACACAGTCCCCTGCGCCTCTGGGCCCCTATACATTACACATCCCCCTGCGCCTCTGGGTCCCTTTACATTACACAGCAGCCTGCACCTCTGGACCCCTTTACATTATACAGCCCCCTGCACCCCTTTACATTACACAGTACCCTGCATCTCTGGGCCCCTTTACATTACACAGTCCCTTGCACCTCTGGGCCCCTTTACATTACACAGCCCCCTGCACCTCTGGGCCCCTTTACATTACACAGCACCCTGCATCTCTAGACCCCTTTTACATTACACAGCACCCTGCCCTTCTGGACCCCTTTACATTACACAACCCCCTTCACCCCTTTACATTACACAGCACCCTGCACCTCTGGACCCCTTTACATTACACAGCCTCCTGCACCCCTTTACATTACACAACCCCCTGCACCCCTTTACATTACACAGCACCCTGCACTTCTGGACCCCTTTACATTACACAGCCTCCTGCACCCCTTTACATTACACAGCACCCTGCGCCTCTGGCCCCCTTTACATTACACAGCACCCTACACCTCTGGACCCCTTTACATTACACAGCACCCTGCTCCTCTGGACCCCTTTACATTACACAGCACACTGCCCTTCTGGACCCCTTTACATTACATATCACCCTGCACCTCTGGACCCCTTTACATTACACAGCACCCTGCACCCCTGGACCCCTTTACATTACACAGCACCCTGCATCTCTGGACCCCCTGCATGTTACACAGACCCCCTTCAGTGCAGAGCCCCCTTCAGTGTAGCCCCCCTTCAGTGTACCCACCCCTTCAATGCAGACCCCGTTCAGTGCAGACCCCCCTGTTCAGTGCAGACTCCCTGTTTAGTGCAGACCCCCTGTTCAGTGCAGACGCCCCCTTCAGAGTAGCCCCCCCTTTCAGAGTACCCCCCCGTTCAGTGTAGCCCCCGTTCAGTGCAGACGCCCCCGTTCAGTGTAGCCCCCTCATTCACTGTAGCCCCCTCGTTCAGTGTAGCCCCCGTCGTTCAGTGCAGATGCCCCCATTCAGTGCAGCCCCCCTCGCTCATTGTAGCTCCCCCTTATTCAGTGTAGCCCCCCTTGTTCAATGTAGCCCCCGCTCATTGTAGCCCCTCGTTCAGTGTATCCCCCCTCGTTCCGTGTAGCCCCCCTCGTTCCGTGTAGCCTCCCTTGTTCAGTGTAGCCCCCCGCTCAGTGTAGCCCCCTGCTCAGTGTAGCCCCCCTCAGTACCTCAGATCAGTGCAGCGGCACATGCACAGCAGGTCCCCTCCCCCTGTTTACACATAAACAGAGAGGAGGGGGAGGCGGCTTCACTCTGCTGCTCAGCTGTATCTGTGTGACATCCGATATCGCACAGACAGGCAGCCCGCGGCCGCGAGAGGAGAGGAGGGGATGGTAGGTGCAGCAGTGTCACCCTGCACCCCCCCTGCACCCCCTCCCCCTCGCCACTGTAGCTAGCTCGCCTCTCCCTGCCTGTGTGTGCCTGTCACAGTGTGCCGCTGCGGCGCTGCCCAAACCCGCGGCGCTGCCACCGCGGGTGTAGTACAAATGTTGGGAGGTATGCCCAGAGGTGTACTAAGGGGGGGGCGAGGGGGGCGGGCTGCCCCGGGTGCCACACCCTGGGGGGGTGTCAGACCGGCACCCCCCCAGGGTGTGGCACCCGGGGGCAGCCCCCCCTTAGTACACCTCTGGGCATACCTCCCAACATTTTGAGTTGGGAATGAGGGACACCTACTAGCAAACGTATGTAGGCATAGGACACGCCCCCTTAAAGGGGAAATACAATTTAAAAAAAGGTTAATTAAATCCACAAGTGCTTTTTTTTACCACTACTATTCCTTTATATTAGTTTATTAAAATTGGCAAATGCAGCAATTTAGAATTTGAATAAAAGGAGTAGCACTGGGAAACCCCTTTTTTTTTTAAGATAAAAAGTGCATTTTATATACATCTATATAGATCTGACCAAAATGAGGGACAGATGAGGAGGAAAGAGGGACAGAGGGACATTGTTCCAAATCAGGGACAGTAGGGATGTGTGCTGATGGGCACTGCTGGGGCTTTACCTAATCAGGGCACTGATGATCACTGTGCCCTAAATACCTGTACAGGTCTCCCCTGCGAGGAGATGCCGCTGATTGTCTCTCCTCACCACACACTCTGCCAGTGTGAGCCGAGGAGAGACAATAAGGCTACTTTCACACCTAAGCGTTGGGGGGGGGGTCTTTTTTTGCAAAGCTTATCGGTCGCTAGCAGGGCGTTTTTAACCCCCGCTAGTGGCCGAAAAGGGGTTAAAATCGCCCACAATGTGCCGCTACAGCGGCGCTCTGCCAACGGTTCGGCGACGCTGCCCATTGATTTCAAAGGGCAGGGGCGCTTTAGGAGTGGTGTATACACACCGCTCCTACAGCGCTGCAAAGATGCTGCTTGCAGGACTTTTTTTTCTGTCCTGCCAGAGCACCACTCCAGTGTGAAAGCACTCGGGCTTTCACATTGGAGTGAGAGGAGAGGCCTATTTATTTAACAACTTCTATATGAAATAAATAACCATTTAAATAACCGTTTAACCACTTAAGCCCCGGACTATTTGGTAGCTAGAGGACCAGAGGTGATTTCAGAATTTTGCACTGCGCTGTTTTAACTGGAAATTGTGCGGACATGCAATGTTGTACCCAAACAAAATTTGCGTCCTTTTCTTCCCACAAATAGAGCTTTTTTTTAATGGTATTTGATTGCCTCTGCGATTTTTATTTTTTGCGATATAAACGGAAATAGACCGAAATTTTTGAAAAAAAATGATATTTACTACTTTTTGTTATAAGAAAAATCAAATAAACTCAATTTTAGTCATACATTTAGGCCAAAATGTATTCAGCCACATGTCTTTAGTAAAAAAAATGTCAATAAGCGTATATTTATTGGTTTGCGCAAAAGTTATAGCGTCTACAAACTAGGGTACATTTTCTGGAATTTACACAGCTTTTAGTTTATGACTCTCATTTCTTGAGGTGCTAAAATGGCAGGGCAGTACAAACCCCCCCCAAATGACCCCATTTTGGAAAGTAGACATCCCAAGGAAATTGCTGAGAGGCATGTTGAGCCCATTGAATATTTTTTTTTTGTCTCAAGTGATTAAATAATGACTAAAAAAAAAAAAATTACAAAAAGATGTCACTAAATGATATATTGCTCACACATGCCATGGTTATATGTGGAATTGCACCCCAAAAATACATTTTGCTGCTTCTCCTGAGTACGGGGATACCACATGTGTGGGACTTTTTTGGGAGCCTAGCCGCGTACGGGCCCCCGAAAACCAAGCACCGCCTTCAGGATTTCTAAGGGCGCAAATTTTTGATTTCACTCCTCACTACCTATCACTGTTTTGAAGGCCATAAAATGCCAAAATAGCACAAACCCCCCCCCCCCCAAATGACCCCATTTTAGCAAGTAGACACCCCAAGGAAATTGCTGAGAGGCCTGTTGAGCCCATTGAATATTTTATTTTTTTGTCCCAAGTCATTGAATAATGACAAAAAAAAAATATTACAAAAAGTTGTCACTAAATGATATATTGCTCACACATGCCATGGTTATATGTGGAATTACACCCCAAAATACATTTTGCTGCTTCTCCTGAGTACGGGAATACCACATATGTGGGACTTTTTAGGAGCCTAGCCGCGTACGGGACCCCGAAAACCAAGCAGGATTTCTAGGCACAAATTTTTGATTTCACTCCTCACTACCTATCACAGTTTCGAAGGCCATAAAATGCCAAAATAGCACAAAACCCCCCCAAATGACCCCATTTTGGAAAGTAGACACCCCAAGCTATTTGCTGAGAGGCATGGTGAGTATTTTACAGCTCTCATTTGTTTTTGAAAATGAAGAAAGAAAATATATATATATATTTTTTTTTTTCAATTTTCAAAACTTTGTGACAAAAAGCGAGATCTGCAAAATACTCACCATACCTCTCAGCAAATAGCTTGGGGTGTCTACTTTCCAAAATGGGGTCATTTGGGGGGGGGGTTTTGTGCCATCTGGGCATTCCATGGCCTCCGAAACTGTGATAGGCAGTGAGAAGTGAAATCAAAAATTTACACCCTTAGAAAGCCTGAAGGCGGTGCTTGGATTTTGGGGTCCCGTACGCGGCTAGGCTCCCAAAAAGTCTCACACATGTGGTATCCCCGTACTCAGGAGAAGCAGCAGAATGTATTTTGGGGTGTAATTCCACATATACCCATGGCATGTTTGAGCAATATATCATTTAGTGACAACTTTGTGCAAAAAAATAAATAAATAAAAATAAATTGTCTTATTTCCGCAACTTGTGTCAACATATAAAATATTCCATGGACTCGACATGCCTCTCAGTATATAGCTTGGGGTGTCTACTTTCCAAAATGGGGTCATTTGGGGGGGTTTTGAACTTTTCTGGCATTTTATACACAACATTAGGAAGCTTACATCCACTCTTCTAACCACTTGAAGACAAAGCCCTTTTTGACACTTTTTGTTTACATGAAAACATATTTTCTTTTTGCAAGAAAATTATGTTGAACCCCCAAACATTATAGATATTTTTAAAGCAAAGGCCCTACAGATTAAAATGGTGGGTGTTGCATTTTTTTTTCTACACAGTATTTGCGCAGCGATTTTTCAAACGCATTTTTTGGGGTAAAAATACAATTTTTAAATTTTAATGCACTAAAACACACTATATTGCCCAAATGTTTGATGAAATAAAAAAGATGATCTTAGGCCGAGTACATAGATACCAAACACGACATGCTTTAAAATTTCGCACAAACGCGCATTGGCGACAAACTACATACATTTTTAAAAGCCTTTAAAAGCCTTTACAGGTTAACCCGTTAGATTTATAGAGGAGGTCTACTGCTAAAATTACTGCCCTCGATATGACCTTCGCGGTGATACCTCACATGCATGGTGCAATTGCTGTTTACATATGACGCCAGACCGACACTTGCGTTCGCCATTGGGCAAGAGCAGGGCAGGACAGGGGTGCTTTTTCTTTCTTTTTTTTTTTTTTATTATTAATTTTGCTTTTTTATTTTATTTTTAAATGGTTCCTTCCATATTATTTTTTTTTTTTTTCATAAAGTTTTTTAGGTGAGCAAGAGAGTGACAAAGGAACAGTAAAATAATACAGTACATAATTGCATATGTTTACAAGAGTAAAAGCAGTAGAATGTACAATATGTTAGACTGTTGAGACATATCTGGTGATCGTAATAATAGTAAAGCAAGGGTTGAAGATGAGCTAAATATTTAACAAGTATTCCACCGTATTTTTTGTTTTGTTTTTTTGTTTTTTTTTATTGCAATAGGTACTTTAATTATTAAAGTAGATATATTTTCCAAGGGGACTAGGATGGGAGGGAGGGATGAGGGGTTGGGTAAGGTGGGGGGAGGGGGAGCCTGATGTATTCGATTGGGACTGAAGTGAACTATGTGGATAATCCTTTCCATTACCTTATCTGTTTTTTATTCATTTATATATTTTTTTTGTTTTCTCTTTTCTTTTACTTTTGTCTAATCCTCCTCTCTAAACTATCTTCTTATGGCCTCAGAGTGAGGTGTTGGTTCTTATTTAATGGTAGTTTTATATGTCTGGGATTCTTTGAATAGTGTCCAGTTATACCATGTTGCAGAGAAATTCGTTATTCTTTCCTGAGAGATACTTATGAGCTCCTCTATCCTTTCAGTGTTATTGATTCTCCTAAACCATTCCGCTGTGGAAGGCACTGTTGTCGTGCGCCAATGTGATGGAATGCATTGGCGAGCTGCGTTGATCAGGAACATAGTTAGTGACTTTAAATATTGTTTTCTTGGGAAAGAGTTTAGGTGTAGTAGGTATTGTGCTGGGTCATAACTTATGTTTTCTGCTGTGATAGTGATAATGATATTATGAACTGTTTTCCAGAACTTTTGAATCAGTTGGCAGGTCCACCATATATGGAGCATCGAGCCTTCATCCTGTTTGCATCTCCAACAGCGGTCAGAGATTAGTGGTGAAAATTTATGCAAGATTGAAGGGGTCCTGTACCATCTGGTGATAATTTTGTAAGCGCATTCTTGTGTGGCTACGTTTAGGGAGCCTTTGTGAGCATGCATATAAATCTTTTCCCAGGTTTTTTCAGTTATAGTGATATCTAGGTCTTTTTCTCAGTTCTGTCATGACGAGCTGGAGAAGTCCATCAGATCCCCAAAGAGTGAGTTGTAAAGTGTTGAAATAATGTGTCTGTGTGGGGTTTTTTTCGTACAAAGTTTCTCAAGTTCCGTAAGGGGTTTTGTCCATGCTAAAGCTGTTTCTTTTCTAGTTAGAAAATGTCTGATTTGAATGTAGTTCCAGTGTGGGATTTGGTATGGTTCTATGGCTTTATTAAGTTCTTCTCTAGATAATATTTTCCCATTTTTGAAGAAATGTTTGGTCAGCATTTTCTTATATGGCCAGTTGTGTATTAAGAAATTCCTTTCCTGCCCCGGGGGGAACTCTGGATTGTTTCTCAGTGAAGTTAGGGGGCTTAGCCAAGGGGTTGAATTGGAAGGTTTGAAAGTGTTGAGGAATATTCTTAATGTGGGGCCTATAAGAGGATGTGATTTGATAGATTTTGGATGGTGTTTAGGGTGAGTCCATGGAAAAGTGTCGAGCTCTTGGGAAAACTGAATTTGTTCTAGTGATACCCAGTCTTTAACTGTTTGGTGTATATTCCAGTCAACTATTCGTGTCAATAGGGTCGCTTGATGGTATTTTTTCAAATCAGGTACCGCTATTCCACCCTTGTTCTTGGGCAGGTTTAATCTGGAAAATGTAATTCTTGGAGGTTTGCCTCTCCAGATAAAGGTGGAGCAAGCTTTGCGGAACGAGTTGAAAAAGGTAGAGGGTAAATTGATGGGTATGGTCTGCATGACATATAAGAATCTGGGTAAGATTGTCATCTGGATTAGGGATGCTCTCCCAAACCAAGATACATTTAGAGAATTCCATCTTTTTAAGTCATCCTGTGTTTCTTTAAGTATAGGTATGTAGTTTAGTTTGAAGAGATCGTCTAAGTTCGAGGGTATTTCAATCCCTAGATAAGTTATGCTATGATTAGCCCATGTAAATGGAAAATTTAATTTGCATAGATCTATTGAGCTAGGGGGTAACGAGATGTTAAGGGCCACCGACTTTGTGTGATTGATTTTCAGGTTGGAAAGCATGTTGTAATGCTCTAGGTCCTGTAGTAAATTGGGTATGGAGATATGGGGTTCGGAGAGGAAAAGAAGCATGTCGTCGGCAAACGCAGCAATTTTGTAAGTATTTTTTTACATCTCTATCCCCTTGATGTTTTGGTTGGTTCTAATTCTATTTAGCAGTGGTTCTAGGGTTAGAACAAAGAGAAGAGGGGATAAGGGACAGCCCTGTCTAGTACCGTTGCGTAAGTTGAAGGCATTCGATAGGTGGCCATTGACTCTAACTCATGCTGTGGGATTGGTGTACAATGCTTTAATATATGATCTCATTTGGGGCAAGATACCTATGTGTTCCAAAACTGCATCAATGAAGTCCCAGGCCACTCTATCGAATGCCTTTTCAGCGTCCAAGGATAGGAAAAATCCTTTTTTTTTGTTGGTTGTTAGCCAGTGGCTTATATTTAAGGCTTTAGTTGTGTTGTCTCGGCCCTCTCTACCTGGGATGAACCCCACCTGATCTAGTGCTATAAGTGAGTTTAGTAGCGGTAGCAATCTATTGGCTAGTATTTTAGCATATATCTTTACATCTACGTTTATTAGGGATATGGGTCTATAATTTGTAACCTGTGTTATGTCTTTGCCTTCTTTAGGTATCACTGTGATGTGGGCTTCTAGTAGTTGTCTGGGGGGTTGTTGGATGGAATTTAGAGATTAGAAAGTATTCAAGAATCTTGGTTTCAATATGTCGTTAAATGTTTTATAGTATTGTAGGGGTAGACCATCGGGGCCGGGAGCTTTGCCTAATTTCATCTCTTTGATTGCCCTGTCGAATTCAGGGCCTGAAATAGGGGCTTCAAGTTCTTGGGCTTTGTCTTTTGCTAGTTGGGGAGGACTGTATTTCTCTAAAAATTCTTGGATGAGTTTCGCCCTTTTATCTGAGTTAGGGGGGCACTTTGGGTTGGGTGGGATGTTGTATAGGGATTGGTAGTATTCTTCAAACTGTTTTGCTATTTCCTCGTTTGAAGATAATGGCTTACCTTGTTTGTCTCTTATTTGGTGGATTGTAGAAGCTATTTTTTTTACTTTGGACTGCTTTAGCAAGCAATTTCCTGCTTTTATTTCCCTGTTCATAGAAGATCTTGTGTCTCAGTATGTATTGTCTTTTAATTTTAATGTTCAGTTCCTCTGCTAGTAGTGTTCTTGCTTTAGTTAGTTCTTCAAGTGTAGAAACCGCCACTGTTCTTTTATGTGTTATTTCTAATCTATATGAATTTGGTCCACTAGGGTTTTTATTTTGGATTGTTGGTCTTTCTTTAATTAAGCTAGTTTTGTGATAAATTCCCCCCTAATGACACATTTATGGGCCTCCCATTGAGTGATGGTCGAGGTCTCGTTATTTTCATTTCTTGAAAAATAGTCTTGCAGTTTTTCTTTAAACTCAAGAACATCTACGCGGTCTTTAAGAAGGACTGAGTTGAGTCTCTAGGTTTTAGTCACATTTTTTTTCTCAGGGAAGGTCAGTGTTAAGGTGATTGGATGATGGTCTGATATCGTCATGGGTTCAATCGTTGAGTTTTGTAAGTAGGGCAGATCGGGTTGTGTTAAAAAAAAGTAGTCAATTCTAGAGTACTTCTGATGGATAGTGGAAAAGAAAGTATAGTCCTTGGTTTGAGGATAGAGGGTTCTCCAGGCGTCATGCAACATTAAGTCTTTTATCTGGGTTTAAGTTTGCTTCAGTGCTCTGTACGGAAGGCTCGATGCTCCATTCGAGGTATCTATAAGTGGGTTCATGGGAGTGTTGAAGTCGCCTCCTAGGATTAAGATGCCTGAGGCAAAGGTCATTAGTAATTCTTTGATTTTACGAAAAAAAGGTACTTGTCTCGAGTTCGGAGCATATATGTTTGCAACTGTTATTGGGTGATTTTCTAGTTTCCCTTTTATGAATATGAATCTCCCACTGGGGTCTATCAGAATGTCGTGTATCTGGAGAGGAGTCTGGTTAGAAATCAGTATAGAAACACCCTTTGTTTTCCCTTCCGGGTTGGTGGAGTGGAATGCTGTAGGAAATCTCCTGTCGTGTAATTTCGGGATTTTATCAGACTTAAAGTGAGTTTCTTGTATGAAGATAATGTTTGCTTTTTGTCTGCGGCCTTCATTTAAAAGTTTAGTTCTTTTTTCAGGTATATTTAAACCTTTAGCGTTAAGAGAGAGTAACTTTATGGATAATGGTGTGGATTGTTGTGTATTGGCCGACATCTCGTATTATGTGCGTATTCCTTATCTTAATAGTCTGTCTTTAGGGGTTTGGAAGTATGCTTGGTTCAGTCCGTTTTTTCTTCTTCCACTCTTCTCTCTGTCAGAGAGAAAAAGGGAAAAACACAAAGGAAAGTGGTAGCAAGACAAGGAAAAAGTAGTATTGGGGAAAGGAGGGGGGGAAAGGAGGGGGGGGGGAAAGGGGAAGATTAATCCGGGGGCAGAAATAGACCAGCTAGTCTACCCGAATTGTGAACTTCCGGATAGTTCAAGGGACAAAAATTCACAAATAGTCAATTCCTGTCCCTTGTGCGGGTTTGTGGTCCAAGTGGGTCACGAGATGAATTCTACTATTCTTTCTTTCTATCTTTTTTTTTTTTTCTTTTCCTTTTTCTTTATTTTGCGGTCTAGCACTTCGGAGAAGCTATCTAAGTAGAATAATTGGATGGTACAGGGCTTTAAACAAAAATTAATGAGCGTACCGAGGGAGAATAAGGTTATGGCTTGTAAATGTATATCAGTATTGTTGAGATGGAGACATTAAAGTTGTAAGCTATGGGGCGGTATCTAGATGGAATCCATGTAATTACTTAGCATTTATAAGTTGTTACTTAGATGGGGGAATAGCTATTCCCTTGAGTTCTGTGTTGTAAAAACCTATATCTAAATGGAAGATTTTATGATGGTATTAATATTAAACCACCACTAGATGGAGCCTTTGTGTTGGTAAATTAAAGATAGCTTGATAAGCATCTACTTCCTGAGCTTCACATATGAAATTGTGCATTTGAAGAGAAAAAAAAACATGTTAACAATAGGAGAACACCAAGAAAAACTATTAAACTGTTAAACAGAGATTAATTGATATGTAAATCAACTTGTACAGCTCTTTGATGCATGTTATCTATAAGGTATCATTAAATTCAGCTTTGAGCCTCCCGTTGGGTTCTGAGTTGAATGCGAGACTTCCTGGTAATCAAGGACGCATACAAATTGTTTAACTTGTGCGAGGAGCACTTCTAGAACTGGGGCTGCCTCCGCCCCAAACACCTGAGTATTGAACAACCTAAATAATTAGGAATGAGAGAGGCTAATTCTTACGATATCCATTATAGTTATTCTGCAGAAGGATTTAAAGGGTGTTGGTCACCGCCCTCCCTGATAATGGTGTATCTAAGAATATGTAAGGTAATTTTCCTTATTTATTTTTTTTATCTATATATATATTTTTTTTTTCCCCTCTCTTTTTCTTTCTTCCCTTATCTCTTCACGAGAGAAGGGAAGAGTAAAAGGTAGCTTCATTCCTTCGCAACGTGACCATAGTTGAGGAAGGATCCCCTAAATAACCGAGAACTGGTAACGTGGTCTAAAGGCCAAACACAAAAAACAAACAAAAAAGAGACCCTGTGTAAACAGACATAAACGTATCTGTGTTGTGAGCGGTTCTGTGATCAAGCTGTGTAGATCTTACAAGCCGCCTCAAGAGTCACATCCAGTCTTGTATGGTTTATGGGTCGGATCTCAAGAAGAAGACCGTATGATAGTAGTTCCTCATGACTCTGTATCAAAGGGAACAACCGGTCTCGAAATGACAACAGTATGTTGATTGTTTTCCCCATGATAAGGTCACAGCTCCTTGTGAAGTGGAATAAAGGTACCAGTACTTACAGACGTCGGGATAGGTCCAATCTTATGTGATCATACCTGTATGTTGTGAGAGAGGACATGTGTTGTTCACATTTATGTTAACGCATAGGGGCAATTTACTCCGAGCTCTTTTTTAGGAAGTCGAAACAGTTTTTTCAGGTGTCCATTCGATCCTGATGATCCAAGCGATCTCTGCGTCTAGGTGGAGAATTGCTTGGTCCTCCTTGGACATCTTCTCTCCTACTGTGCTGAGGTGACGGTGATCTACGGTGTCGATCTCTCTGCCTCTGGGCTCTAGGAGTGAGGTTGTTGGAAACTGCAATCCATGGTTCATTAAGCGTAAATGATTCATACCACTCTGGAACTTCAGTCCTGGGGATGTTCATGGATTCGCAGAATGATCGTAAGTCATCAGGTGTTCGAAGTAGTGCCGTGTGGCCCCTCCATGAAGCTGAAAGGCAGAACGGAAACTTCCACCTATAGGGGATTCCTCTTGATTGTAGTTGTTCTGTGATTGGGCGCAGTGCTCTGCGTTGCTGCAAAGTTATGTTAGAAAGGTCCTGATATAGTTTAATTTCATTACCGTTGAATATTATTCTGTTTTTTTCCCTCGCCTTTTTCAAAATAGCTTCTTTCAGTGGAAAATTCACCAGGCAACAGATGATATCTCTAGG
Source organism: Rana muscosa (assembly GCA_029206835.1). Lineage (NCBI taxonomy): Eukaryota > Metazoa > Chordata > Amphibia > Anura > Ranidae > Rana > Rana muscosa. Next base: position 341,693,369 of record CM055118.1, on the reverse strand, counting down.
GGGTTCGTTATCTCTTCCTCTTGGTCTGAGGGCTCTGTGAACCCTCTCAAACTCAATGGGGGAGTCAGGGGGTCTATCCAGTATATCATTGAAGATAGCTTCCGCTGTGCGTTCTACCGGAATCTGTTCAGGCATTTCTGGGACCCCTCTAATTCTCACATTATGGCGCCTCCCCCTATTGTCTAAATCTTCCAAATGGCGCTTTATTTCGATCAGATGGGTTAGATGGGAATCAGCATTTTTCTGTATTTGTTTTATGGCATCTGAGTGACGAGCTGTGGCCTGTTCCATTGCTCCAGTCCTCACTGCTATCCCCTGAATGTCCGCCCTGATATCTGTAATGGCTGCTGCAAAAGACGATTTTATGTCCATTGCCATTGCCTGGAGGTTTGCCTGTAGGTCTGCCAAGCTTAGGGTATGGGATGGCTGTGCTGGCGGAAACGCTGTGTTAGTATCATTGTTTCCGCCGTCCGCGAGTGGGCTGGAGCCGCTGGGCGGGATGAGGGGCTTAGGCAAGGCCACGGCTTTCAGGCCTTCTCCCTGCGCCCACGGAACATAGCAGTGATGATGGGGCCTGACTGCTGATTAGGCTCCATCAATTCCCGGGTGTGTGGGGAGCCTTGGGCACTTACTTTGCCGCTCGTTTAGGGTGTATTTAGCCCTGAATCGCAACTTAGCTTCTCCTTTGTGCCGGAGGAAAGGGATCAGGCATCCATCTCGGTCCGGAGTTAGGCCACGCCCCCTTTTTTTAAAATCATTTTTATTGTTATCTCAGGGAATGTAAATATCCCCTATGATAGCAATAGGTAGTGACAGGTACTCTTTTTTGAAAAAAAATGGGGTCTTCTAGACCCTAGATCTTTCCTCTGCCCTCAAATCATCTGACCACACCAAGATCGGTGTGATAAAATGCTTTCCCAATTTCCCAATGGCGCTTTTTATATCCGGGGGGGGGACATTCCCTCCCACTGCTTGTAAAAGCAGTCCAGAGGCTAATTAGCCACTAGGATTGCTTTTACATGAAAGCCGGCCGCTGGCTGAAAAGTATGATACCAAGATGATACCTAAAAAAAAGGGGCCTCTCGGGCCCCTTCAGGGGTATATATTGGAGGTTTGCACAGCATGGATCTCATTGTTTGCTTTCTTTCACTGAGGACAGACACACAAGTGCAGGTCCTTCCCTTGGAATTTACTACTCTTAGACCTACTTCACCAAGGTATACTTTTATATGTTTATATATTACTCGCTGCAAGCATTTACATGCAACTTGTTTTCTCATCACAGTCCTCATTACACACCTGTATTTCATTCCATTCACACTCTCTTTCACTTATTACTTTCCTCTCTGATCTTTCCTTAATCATACTAGTCAATCTGGTATTTTTTCACTCTCCCCCTCAGTCTCCATACTCTAACCATTCTTGGCTCATGTCTTTTATACATGCAAAGACACATATGTTACCATATACTCCCATATTTTAATTATTCAATATACATATTTATATTTAGAGCCAACATTCCTCTTGGATTCACTGACACTCTTGGGGTTACACCTATTCCATCCATGCTGGGCCTTCCTTCCGTTTGACTCCGATTTGGAGCTTTGTTTGGCTCCGCCTCCTCAGCTCCCTGGTGAGACAGTCGCTGCCGCCGTTTGAGCTTCACCCCCGCTGTCTTTTGGCAATGTCCAGTGGTGAGTATGGGGTTTTCCATATTCAAGGCCCCCCCCCCCTGTGCCTTCATATCATGCTTTATACTATATCACTCTCATTTTAGGTACACTACGTGCATCCACCCCTGAAGAGCGAGCCAAGCCTCGCGAAACGCGTCGGGTTACTTTTGATGCCTATGTGTTTACATAATTACTGTCAGATACTCGTAATATCATTTTACCTAATTTATATTGGTCTTGTATTTTGTATGAATTGGCCCATGTTCATGACATTAATGTATGTACTGCTTTTTACCTGAATAAATATACACTGCAATTATTCTTGCGATTTTTTTTTTTTATTGGCCTAACAGTGCTCACCTCACTCAAAGTCCCAAGGGCGAATCTCTCTTTTTTTCATGAAATTCAGGGATGGAGGTGTGTCACTGGTGACACCAGACCCTTCTTTTTTCTTTTTTCTCAAAGATACCCGGGTGGAAGACACCCAATAGCCCAAAACTGGTCTGCGGTCACACTCGCCAATAAAAACAAAAACATACATATATGTATGGATTTTACATTTTTATCATGCACTAGCCATTTGTTATTCCAACATATCCAATAACATCTCGCATTGGACTTTTATCCCAATCCAGCTGGTGTGGTGTTCTCTGTTGGCGGCAGTGCTACTTCATTTCTCCCTGGGAGCTGCGATGTGCATTACAAGGGGGACCTTTGTCCCCTGCTGTCCCCGCCTGCCCTTTTTGAGCGGACGGGGCCACTTGCACATCGGCACCATGTTAATGCGTCGGCCGCGCGATGTCTGCGATTTTGCAGCATCGCTGTGGCTGCAGGCATTACTACCATCAAGATGGTCCTGGGAGTGTCTTGGCTCACACACCGCCTTTTTGATGGTTGGTGGGTTTAGGCACTCGTTTGCTGGTCATTTGCACATGGTGTTGGGGGCGGAGCCTCTCGGGCCCCTTCAGGGGTATATATTGGAGGTTTGCACAGCATGGATCTCATTGTTTGCTTTCTTTCACTGAGGACAGACACACAAGTGCAGGTCCTTCCCTTGGAATTTACTACTCTTAGACCTACTTCACCAAGGTATACTTTTATATGTTTATATATTACTCGCTGCAAGCATTTACATGCAACTTGTTTTCTCATCACAGTCCTCATTACACACCTGTATTTCATTCCATTCACACTCTCTTTCACTTATTACTTTCCTCTCTGATCTTTCCTTAATCATACTAGTCAATCTGGTATTTTTTCACTCTCCCCCTCAGTCTCCATACTCTAACCATTCTTGGCTCATGTCTTTTATACATGCAAAGACACATATGTTACCATATACTCCCATATTTTAATTATTCAATATACATATTTATATTTAGAGCCAACATTCCTCTTGGATTCACTGACACTCTTGGGGTTACACCTATTCCATCCATGCTGGGCCTTCCTTCCGTTTGACTCCGATTTGGAGCTTTGTTTGGCTCCGCCTCCTCAGCTCCCTGGTGAGACAGTCGCTGCCGCCGTTTGAGCTTCACCCCCGCTGTCTTTTGGCAATGTCCAGTGGTGAGTATGGGGTTTTCCATATTCAAGCCCCCCCCCCCCCTGTGCCTTCATATCATGCTTTATACTATATCACTCTCATTTTAGGTACACTACGTGCATCCACCCCTGAAGAGCGAGCCAAGCCTCGTGAAACGCGTCGGGTTACTTTTGATGCCTATGTGTTTACATAATTACTGTCAGATACTCGTAATATCATTTTACCTAATTTATATTGGTCTTGTATTTTGTATGAATTGGCCCATGTTCATGACATTAATGTATGTACTGCTTTTTACCTGAATAAATATACACTGCAATTATTCTTGCGATTTTTTTTTTATTGGCCTAACAGTGCTCACCTCACTCAAAGTCCCAAGGGCGAATCTCTCTTTTTTTCATGAAATTCAGGGATGGAGGTGTGTCACTGGTGACACCAGACCCTTCTTTTTTCTTTTTTCTCAAAGATACCCGGGTGGAAGACACCCAATAGCCCAAAACTGGTCTGCGGTCACACTCGCCAATAAAAACAAAAACATACATATATGTATGGAATTTACATTTTTATCATGCACTAGCCATTTGTTATTCCAACATATCCAATAACATCTCGCATTGGACTTTTATCCCAATCCAGCTGGTGTGGTGTTCTCTGTTGGCGGCGGTGCTACTTCATTTCTCCCTGGGAGCTGCGATGTGCATTACAAGGGGGACCTTTGTCCCCTGCTGTCCCCGCCTGCCCTTTTTGAGCGGACGGGGCCACTTGCACATCGGCACCATGTTAATGCGTCGGCCGCGCGATGTCTGCGATTTTGCAGCATCGCTGTGGCTGCAGGCATTACTACCATCAAGATGGTCCTGGGAGTGTCTTGGCTCACACACCGCCTTTTTGATGGTTGGTGGGTTTAGGCACTCGTTTGCTGGTCATTTGCACATGGTGTTGGGGGCGGAGCCTCTCGGGCCCCTTCAGGGGTATATATTGGAGGTTTGCACAGCATGGATCTCATTGTTTGCTTTCTTTCACTGAGGACAGACACACAAGTGCAGGTCCTTCCCTTGGAATTTACTACTCTTAGACCTACTTCACCAAGGTATACTTTTATATGTTTATATATTACTCGCTGCAAGCATTTACATGCAACTTGTTTTCTCATCACAGTCCTCATTACACACCTGTATTTCATTCCATTCACACTCTCTTTCACTTATTACTTTCCTCTCTGATCTTTCCTTAATCATACTAGTCAATCTGGTATTTTTTCACTCTCCCCCTCAGTCTCCATACTCTAACCATTCTTGGCTCATGTCTTTTATACATGCAAAGACATATATGTTACCATATACTCGTATACTCCCATATTTTAATTATTCAATATACATATTTATATTTAGAGCCAACATTCCTCTTGGATTCACTGACACTCTTGGGGTTACACCTATTCCATCCATGCTGGGCCTTCCTTCCGTTTGACTCCGATTTGGAGCTTTGTTTGGCTCCGCCTCCTCAGCTCCCTGGTGAGACAGTCGCTGCCGCCGTTTGAGCTTCACCCCCGCTGTCTTTTGGCAATGTCCAGTGGTGAGTATGGGGTTTTCCATATTCAAGGCCCCCCCCCTGTGCCTTCATATCATGCTTTATACTATATCACTCTCATTTTAGGTACACTACGTGCATCCACCCCTGAAGAGCGAGCCAAGCCTCGCGAAACGCGTCGGGTTACTTTTGATGCCTATGTGTTTACATAATTACTGTCAGATACTCGTAATATCATTTTACCTAATTTATATTGGTCTTGTATTTTGTATGAATTGGCCCATGTTCATGACATTAATGTATGTACTGCTTTTTACCTGAATAAATATACACTGCAATTATTCTTGCGATTTTTTTTTTATTGGCCTAACAGTGCTCACCTCACTCAAAGTCCCAAGGGCGAATCTCTCTTTTTTTCATGAAATTCAGGGATGGAGGTGTGTCACTGGTGACACCAGACCCTTCTTTTTTCTTTTTTCTCCAAGATGATACCTAAACCCTCAGGCATCATTCTGGTATAAACATTCAAAGTCCAGCAACATACCAGTACGTTGCTGGTCCTTGTTGGACATGTATTGTAATCTTTTTTTTTCATGCAGCCAGTTGGCTGAACGAAAAAAGAGATTGATCGGTGGGTATGCCCACCATTAGAATACCGCCCTTCATCCACCCACTTCTAATGATGGGCATACACGCACCATTTATATATGCCGAAGCATGGGGGCATCCTCCCGCAAAAAAGTTATGCCGCACACACATGGTCGGACTTTTCCACGGGCAAGCCTCCGTCGGAATTTCGACCGTATGTACGCGGCATTAGGAGCAAAATCGCTCCTCCGCCCCTGCTGCCCCAATGCTTCGGCATATATGCTTTTTTTTTTAACTGTGGTGGTGAAATCACCTCCTACAGCACTGGAGTCACAGGGATCAGGCCTGTCTCTGCGAACGCTGCAGTTATGTGTGTTGTGTTTTGTAAGTGACAGTGATCGATCGATACTGCACTTGGGTGGCCTGGGCTGGACGAAGGGGCAAAACGCAGGTGCTAGCAGGTATCTGGGCTGATCCCGCTAACACTGCGTTTTTGGGAACCCTAAACTGCTGGGGACGCTAGTATAGATCTGATCAGATCAGATATTGATCTGATCAGATACTATACCACTAAGGGGGGTGTATGCTTCACGCGTGGGTGTTAGCGTTACTGGCACTAACCTGACGCTGCCTGGGGTGTGACGCAGACCCTTTCTGACGCTAAAACCTAATTGATATCACCCGCCGGGCGATCAGGGGGTTAAACCTTTATTGGGTTATATATACGGCGGGTGCCCTGACACTATAAAAAGCAAACTAACTAACCAGCGTCACCCGTAACACTTATATGGTGATCACTGGTGAAAGGGTTAACTAGGGGCAATTAGGGGGTTAAAACCTTTATTAGATAATATATGGGGGTACCTGACGCTATAAAAACCTGCGGCGAACCTAAAAAAAATTACTGGTTACCGATCTGCATCACCGACGCTAAGACAGCGATCAGAAAAATGTTCGCTTAGCGACAGTGGTGATAGGGGGTGAAAGGGTTACCTGGGGGGCGATCAAGGGGGTTAAACCTTTATTAGATAATTTATGGGGGTACCTGACGCTATAAAAACCTGCGGCGAACCTAAAAAAAATTACTGGCTACCGATCTGCATCACCGACACTAAGACAGCGATCAGAAAAATGATCGCTTAGCGACAGTGGTAATAGGGGGTGAAAGGGTTACCTGGGGGGCGATCAAGGGGGTTAAACCTTTATTAGGTAATATATGGGGGTACCTGACGCTATAAAAACCTGCGGCGAACCTAAAAAAAATAACTGGCTACCGATCGGCATCATCGACAATAAGACAGCGATCAGAAAAACGATCGCTTAGCGACAGTGGTGATAGGGGGTGAAAGGGTTACCTGGGGGCGATCAAGGGGGTTAAACCTTTATTAGGTAATATATGGGGGTACCTGACGCTATAAAAACCTGCGGCAAACCTAAAAAAAACTGGCTACCGATTGGCATCACCGACGCTAAGACGGCGATCAGAAAAATAATCGCTTAGCGACAGTGGTGATAGGAGGTGAAAGGGTTATCTGGGGGGCGATCAGGGGGTTAAACCTTTATTAGGGGGGTTAGGGGGCTACACTGGACCAAAAACTAAACTTTGGTGACACTTTTACAGTCACAAATGTCACTGATTGTGATCAGTAAATAAATGGTCACTGCAATCAGTGACACTGTGGCTGGGGGCTGGGGGGTGATCTGGGGGTGTCTGGGGGGGGGGGTGATTTATGTACCTATGTGTCCTGGTGTCAGTGTAGTGTTTTGTGCACTAACCTGGCATCTTCTCCTGTACGGCGCTCGGTATATGTGAGCGCCGCAGGAGAGATGACATCACTTCCTCTGCCTGTGTAAACATTACACAGGCAGGGGAAGCTCTCTCATTCGCCGGGAGCGATCGAGAGGGGGTGGCCGGAATCGAACGGCCGTCCCCTCATGCCTGATCGCTCCCGATCAGTTAACCACCGCTCACTGTAAAGAAGGGGGGTCCGATCGGACCCCCCAACTATACAAAGGCAGTCACATAGATATACGTGATTCTGCCTGTCGGTGCCATTCTGCCGACGTATATTTACAGTGGGCGGTCGTTAAGTGGTTAAATAACATTTTAACACTTACAATACCCCTGGTGGTCTTATAGACCACCAACTCCCAACTTGGGCACTGGGACTAACATATCCCTTAGGCCTCCAGTCGCAAGACACCGACTCGGAGGCGGTACACCTGGCCGCAGTGCCCTACCATTTTTCCCCCTTCCTGGTTAACCCTTGTTGACCGGAAGGTACTCAATAACCCCATACCACCTATGGGTACCACCTTTTTCTCCAGAACTTCCACTTTTACCTCCTCTTCCAGCAACCAAACACCGCCACAGCTCGCAAGGGGTAAAGCCTTACCCTTGCGTGCAACCCAACACCCTCAGGGCCCGCTGAATTCCCTCCTGCAAACCCAGGTTCCACAGGTCAATGCCCACGGCATTCAGGTGGACCCCGTCTCCCCTTAGGTACCTCCAAGTATCAACTTCCAACTCTCGTTGGCGCACCACGAGGCCACCATTCCTCATAAAAAATCTCCCCACTTCTTTGTTAACTTTTATCAGGGCCTTGTTAACTTTTTCCACCGACCATGCCCAACACCAAGACGTCCTGCCCACCATATCCGACCAAATAACAACCATACCCAGGAATGCTGTGCGCAATGTTAAAAAATCATATTTTAGAACCCGTATCAGTTGGTGCATTGATCTGGCCCCCATGTCGTTACCTCCCGCATGCAGCACCAGGATATCCGGTGCCCTCTCCCGACCTGCGAACCTCTGTATTTCCGGCATAACCCCACTCCACGTCATGCCCGGCACCCCGATCCAACGGACCTGGGCTTCTCGTAGGGGAATCCCCAACTGCCTTCCATTGGGCCGAACATCGGCCCGTCTTGCCCCCCAGAACACGTACGAGTGACCCAGAATCCAAACAAGTCTGGGTTCACCACCTGAAAAACATGGAAATAGAATAAAACAACAATTTATTGGCACGTACAGTCAGTCCACCACACCGTCCCCACACAACCCCTACCCAATGCACCTTACTCCTGTAACAGCTGTGGGCGAATATAAAGTCGAAACCTATCAGACTCCCACCTCCCAATCCTCCTCACCGTGTCCGCCTTCAGTCCCGCCCGAGCCGCCTCTGTAGCTGCCCCAATGCGGAAGGAGTGAGAGGCATAACCCCTCGGGTCATACCCCGCTGCCATTAAACATTTTTTGAACACCGCTATAAATTGAAACTTAGACAGCGCTGACCCATCCCGATGCATAAGAAAAGAACCCTCAAGTCCCGGACGCATGGAACAAAAGGATTCCACCGCCCGTACAGGACAGATTGACGCATCAGGGATGCGAAACAACTGAAGCCGCATACCCTTTCCAACTTGATCCATTTTGGACCTGCTCACCCATATCCCCACCGAGTCTCCCGAACACTCCACATCCTGGGCCAACAAGCCCCCCGGCGCCCGTCTGGAAGAACTGACCAGCTCTCCTACCCTTAGGGCCCCAAAAAAGGCAAGCGCGAATGCTGCCCGGAACAACTGACACTCATATTCCGAACTGCACACGGAATGTAAATGCAGGAACAATTTCTGCAACATTACGAACGAGACCGGCCTGCGGCTATCAGCCGCCTTCCGGCCTTTCCTGTACCCCTTCACTGCCTGTTTTACCCAAAATTCTTTTGTATGGTCCATGCAACCATGCCATTTGAAAAGAAAAGCCAAACCCGCTAGTGTAAGGTCCACCGCGGACACAGAAACGCCTTGCTCCATTTTCAATGTAAGAAAATAAAGCAGAGCCACTCCCGCTTCACCTCCCACCGGGGAAACTCCCAACCCCTGCACAATTGACCTCCACTCCTGCCAAACCTTAGCATAGGCTTTCCACGTGACCCCACTCACCGACCGTTTAATCCACTGTGCTGCGCTGTCAAAGCAATGTCCCACATCCAGTCGGGACAGGTAACCACGCGTTGCTCCGCTGCTGGTGCCAACTCCCGGAACCTGTCCCACTGAAAACGAGACAAAGCGTCAGCCAGAGTGTTCTCCACGCCAGGAAGATGTACTACATAAACAAATACATTCAAATGCAAGCAGCGCAAAACCAAATGTCTCAGCAAATGCACCACTGGCTGTGATGCGGCCGACACTCGATTTACTACCTGAACCACTCCCATGTTGTCGCAGTTTAGGCGTACCTTGAGATTCTGGAAGGAATCCCCCCAAAGTTCAAACGCCATCACAATTGGGAAAAGTTCCAATAGTACCAGGTTCTTCAAGAACCCCGCTTCCTCCCACTCCTTTGGCCACGGAGCCGCGCTCCATTTGCCCTGACAGAACGCCCCATACCCCGTGGAGCCAGCCGCATCCGTAAACAAGTCCAGATCGAAATTGCTAATGGGCCCAGCCATCCACAAAGCCCGCCCATTGAAAGATTCCAAGAATCCATGCCACACTTCCAAATCCTCACGAAAGCTCTCTAGTTAGGCTTACAAAATGAGTAGGAACCCGCACCCCAGCTGTCGCAACCGACAGCCTGCGGCTAAAGACCCTGCCCATAGGCATTATCCTGCAGGTGAAACACAACTTACCCAATAGTGACTGCATCTGGCGCAGCTGAATTTTACGCCGGCCGATAACACCATGCACTTCCGCCTTCAACGCTTCCAGCTTATCCTCCGGCAGTCGGCATTCCATTTTCACAGAATCCAGCTCTATGCTCAGAAAAACTAAGGATGACGTGGGGCCCTCCGTCTTCTCAGGGGCCAAAGGGACCCCAAAACGATCGGCGACGTATTGCAGCGTCCCCAGCAGGACATTGCAGACGTTAGACCCCGGAGGGCCCACACACAAAAAATCATCCAGATAATGGATGATCGAACTGATCCCCGACACGTCCCGGACCACCCATTCTAGGAACGAACTAAAAGTCTCAAAGAGCGCGCAAGAGATGGAGCAACCCATGGGCAAACAACGGTCCACGTAGTAAGCCCCCCCCCCACATGCAGCCCAAGAAACGAAAGCTGTCCGGGTGTACCGGTAGCAACCGAAAAGCCAATTGAACATCAGCTTTTGCCAACAATGCTCCCCGTCCACACCTGCGGACCCATGCCACTGCCGCGTCGAAGGAGGTGTACGATACTACCAAATCAGGCATAGGCGCATCCGCGAACGGTCCAGCCATGCGCCCCAACTGTACTTCCTTAGCCAGCTTCTCAGAAACTACCAAGGGGTGGAGCATGGTGGACCAGAGGTTCTTGGCTGCCGGGGGAACTGCAAAAGGCGCACAAGGAATCCTGAAACCACTGCCGAAACCCTCCTCTAACAGCTTAGCTGCACCCCTGTCGGGATACCTTTTGAGAAAGGGAAGCCTCCTTTCCACCCGAATTGGCATCGTTCCCTTTTCCCGCAGAATCTCCGGGGCGACCCTTGCCTCGCTTAAAGCATTTGGCAAAGGCATGACTACCCCCACATCCTGAACACACGTGCTTGAAGCGACAGCTTGTTCCGTACTTGCACGTGCCCTCATTGAACTGCCAGCAGTAGCCCCATCTTTTTTCGGTCGGTTGTCCTGAGGCCGCAGCACCTCCGACCCCCCCCTGAAAAAACTGAGTGGAGGCCCGCGACGCTGTCATCAGCCGCATCCACAAGTTGATGTCCTTGTGATCCCATCGCATTTCCGGTCTCATGGCCATCCTCTGCCGGAACTGTTCATCATACCTCAACCAAGCTACGCCACCATACGTCCTGTACGCTTTGCTAACCGCCTCCAAATAAATGAACAGCCCAGAACAATGTTCCGGGGCCTTCTCCCCTATCACGCAGGCCATGATCGCAAATGCTTGTAACCAATTGCTGAAAGTACGGGGTATAAGACGATAATGCCTCTTTTCTTCATCCTCCTTCTTGCTCTCCTCCGGCCTCACCCTATCCAGGTTGAATTTGTCCAAAGGGAGCAACGTGAAGATCTCCACATACTCACCCTTCCAAAGCTTTTCTCTGACTTCCGGCTTGAGTTGAGCTCCTAACGGTGCCTCAAAACAAATATACATCTCGTTCTTAGCGGCATCCGCCAGCCTGATTGCCTCCTTGTTCTTCTCCCCCGCAACAACTTGCCCACTAGCCGTGGCAGCCCCCCTTCTAATGGGGCCTGCACCTCCCCTGACACCTCCACCACTTGTACGCCCGGGGCTAACGTTGCCGCCGCAGGCCCCGCTACCTGAGACGAACCCCCTGTTTCCCCCCACGCCGCCGCGGGCGACGTCGTGTCGCCCCCGCCCGGCTTAAAATGCCTGACCAAATCCTCCAACCCAGACCACAAATCCTGCGTCTCCCCTGCTGCCCTCTGCCTCGGCGGGGAAGAACGCGCCCCAGGTGACCCCCCCGTGCTTAAACCCCCCCCAACACCACCTTGACCCAGTAAATCTTGCAATAGTGAACAAATAACAGCAGAAGAGTTAGACTTACCGGGCTGCCTAGGACTGGGTCCGCCAGCCGCAGAACTGGTCTCCATCAAAGCCCGTTGTCCCGAGTCCTCGCCACCGTCTGACCCGGACAGCTCCCCCTCTGACCTGTCGTCATCCGATTCTGCCGAAACAAGCGCTGGCTGCACACCGTGCGGACGCGACCCGCGTGGCAAGGGCTGTCGTGGCCGTGCATCACACCCTCTTGATCCTGGCACACCTGACCCACTCGCGACCTCCACCGACGGACTGCGGGTCCGCCCCCTGGCACGGGTGTCATCCGCTCGACTCCCATCCGTCACTCTTGGCGCCGAACCCCTCACCGATCATCCCGCTGACTCTGCCGGACCCCTGACCGCCACTGACTACCGGCCACTGGCCCGAAAACTTGGTCCTCCATGCTGGGCCGCACGGCTGTTCCGGGCATCACCCGCAGCCTCGGCCGCGATGTCACCCCATCTCCGACGCGCGGGAGGGGGAGGGGCAAGAGGGACACTCGTCTCCCCCACCGCCGAACTCCGTCCACGGCGCAGATTCCCCCCCCACCAACACCGGCTGCGTGCGGCAAGGGGATGCAGCCGGAGGGCCCCTTTCGGGTCTCCGGACGGAACTCGCCAAACTCGGGGATGCGTCCGGACTGTACCGCTCAGGCGGCCTAGACCGCCTAGCGCGCGCTGGAGCGACCCCCCCCCCGGCGGGCGCCGCCGCCCGCTCTTCTAATACTGTAGCCACTTGATCCTGCAGCCACTCTGCCCCTTGCGCGGCCCGCAATTGCTCCAACAGCTCAGACACAGCAGCCATAGCACAGGCAGTGAAGCTTTCTACCTCGTGAGTGATGGAGGAAGTGAGAAACGTCACTTCCTCCCTGACTGAACTGTGCTCCCCCTCCCCTTTCACCCCACGACCACCCCCCTTTTCTTAAAGGGACCACAGCCCTATTAGGCTGCTGCCTGTCCCACCTGTCATGCCGTCCCTCCGCTCATTTCCTTTTTGTCTTTGCTCCAGGACTCTCTTTACAGGTGCTATTTTTAGCGCCATAGCGCCTGCAATGTGCCTCAGTGTGAAAGTAGCCTAAAAGGCACTTCCTTGTTTACATGTGACCGGCTGTGATTGGACACAGCCGATCACATGGTTAAAGAGCCACATCATTGGCTCTTTACAGGAATCCGGGTTGTCCTAGGAACACGGCGCAGTCATGATATCCGCACGGCGCGCCTCCGTGCAAGAGCAGGCTTTCTTGGGCGCGGTCATATGATATTGTCCAAGAACGAGAGCGCATCCCGCCTGCCATCATGTTACTATACGGTGGGTGGGAAGAGGTTAAAGCACCCAGAAAGTTCCTTAAGATTTCTATGATCAACATATCATTTGATGTTAAAAACGGAAAATATCTTACCTGCTATGACTACCTGGGTGCCGTGTGTAGATGACCGTTCAACTGATCTTGTTTTTGTGTCTACTTCACAGCAGTATCGCCGACTGTCAGAATCTGTAACACTCTCTATGTGTAATAAGAAGCTTTTCTCAGATTTCTGTACTCTCCATCGTCCAACCTTTTGTGTTATATTTTCTGTATTCCATATTAAAAATTCAGCATTTTCAAAACACAGATCACTTGTTCCTACCCTCCAGATAATCTCCTTTATAGAATCAGATAATTTATTATGAAGAGCACACGGTATGGAGATATCTTCTCCTATCACAGCAGGGACAACATCCGGTTGTTCTACATAAAGCTGGTCTGCAGAAAAAGAAAAAAAAAACATTATCTATTGAAGCTGAACTCCAAGCCAACAGCCAAGAACACAGATTTTATATATATATATACGGTTTTGCCTGCCGAGTAATTTATATTTCTGGTTATCCAGTTCCGAGATTTGCACAGTTCTTCCACACCGCACAGTCCTGTCTGACAGAGCGGAAAATTTTATTTTCCTTTGCTTGCGTTTACTAGATCACACCTCCGTATTGTGACAGTATAGTGAAAGGAGAAGCAGCAGCCTGATAAATTCATCTCTCACTCTGCTCTCTTCTCCTGTCAGCATTTACCTTGTTGAAATGTAAGGACTGCAGTACAACTGGGTGGCTCCTTGTGCTGCAACTCCCTCATGCAATTTGAGCTCCACTGTACAGGTGATTGCAATTGAAAAATACATATCTTACTTCCTTGCTACTTGTATGTACTTACACTGTTTGTGTTTTTAAAAAAAAAATCATCTGATGGTGTATTAAAGTGATTACATAAACTGTACCTCTTTATCTGCAGCCCTCTCTTCTCCAGAGCCATTCAAAGTAGACATATCAAAGGGTTTTTCTGAGCTTTCAGGACTCAAGGGGAGGGGATCTGATGTCTCACACTGCACAGTATAGAGAGGAGAGCTGAGTGCAATCTGAGACTTGAGAAGAGGTAATGGACACATCCTCTCTAAACTGTCTCATATGGAAAAAGGGCTGCCAATCACCTGTCATGTACTATAGGGGGGCAGGATCATCATGTGGGATTCTGTGGTGTCCTGATAACCTGTCAGATGTGGCTTATGCCACTAGCATGATAAATATGGGCTGACCAAGTCCCTCCTCCTGCAGGGTGATACAGACAGAAGGGAGCTATGAGTCTGTCCTCCTCCTGCAGGGTGATACAGACAGAAGGGAGCTATGAGTCTGTCCTCCTCCTGCAGGGTAATACAGACAGAAGGGAGCTATCAGTCTGTCCTCCTCCTGCAGGGTGATACAGACAGAAGGGAGCTATGAGTCTGTCCTCCTCCTGCAGGGTGATACAGACAGAAGGGAGCTATGAGTCTGTCCTCCTCCTGCAGGGTGATGCAGACAGAAGGGGGTATGAGACTGTCCTCCTCCTGCAGGGTGATAGAGACAGAAGGGAGCTATGAATCTGACCTCCTCCTGCAGGCTGATAGATACAGAAGGGAGCTACGAGTCTGTCCTCCTCCTGCAGGGTGATACAGACAGAAGGGAGCTATGAGTCTGTCCTCCTCCTGCAGGGTGATACAGACAGAAGGGAGCTATGAGTCTGTCCTCCTCCTGCAGGGTGATAGAGACAGAAGGGAGCTATGAGTCTGTCCTCCTGCAGGGTGATACAGACAGAAGGGAGCTATGATTCTGTCCTCCTCCTGCAGGGTGATACAGACAGAAGGGAGCTACGAGTATGTTCTCCTCTTCCTGCAGAGTGATACAAACAGAAGGGAGCTATGAGTCTGTCCTCCTCCTGCAGGGTGATACAGACAGAAGGGAGCTATGAGTCTGTCCTCCTCCTGCAGGGTGATACAGACAGAAGGGAGCTATGAGTCTGTTCTCCTCCTGCAGGGTGATAGAGACAGAAGGGAGCTATGAGTCTGTCCTCCTCCTGCAGGCTGATAGAGACAGAAGGGAGCTACGAGTCTGTCCTCCTCCTGCAGGGTGATACAGACAGAAGGGAGCTATGAGTCTGTCCTCCTCCTGCAGGGTGATACAGACAGAAGGGAGCTATGAGTCTGTCCTCCTCCTGCAGGGTGATACAGACAGGAGGGAGCTATGAGCCTGTCCTCCTCCTGCAGGGTGATACAGACAGAAGGGGGCTATGAGTCTGTCCTCCTCCTGCAGGGTGATACAGACAGAAGGGAGCCATGAGTCTGTCCTTCTCCTGCAGGGTGATACAGACAGAAGGGAGCTATGAGTCTGTCGTCCTCCTGCAGGGTGATACAGACAGAAGGGAGCTATGAGTCTGTCCTATTCCTGCAGGGTGATAGAGACAGAAGGGAGACATGAGTCTGTCCTCCTGCAGGGTGATACAGACAGAAGGGAGCTATGATTCTGTCCTCCTGCAGGGTGATACAGACAGAAGGGAGCTATGATTCTGTACTCCTCCTGCAGGGTGATACAGACAGAAGGGAGCTACGAGTATGTTCTCCTCTTCCTGCAGAGTGATACAGACAGAAGGGAGCTATGAGTCTGTCCTCCTCCTGCAGGGTGATACAGACAGAAGGGAGCTATGAGTCTGTCCTCCTCCTGCAGGGTGATACAAACAGAAGGGGGCTATGAGTCTGTCCTCCTCCTGCAGGGTGATACAGATAGAAGGGGCTATGAGTCTGTCCTCCTCCTGCAGGGTGATACAGACAGAAGGGAGCTATGAGTCTGTCCTCCTCCTGCAGGATGGTACAGACAGAAGGGAGCTATGAGCCTGTCCTCCTCCTGCAGGGTGATACAGACAGAAGGGAGCTATGAGCCTGTCCTCCTCCTGCAGGGTGATACAGACAGAAGGGAGCTATGAGCCTGTCCTCCTCCTGCAGGATGATACAGACAGAGGGGAGCTATGAGTCTGTCCTCCTGCAGGGTGATACAGACAGAAGGGAGCTATGAGTCTGTCCTCCTCCTGCAGGATGATATATGAAACGTACTTCATTTATACATTTTACCTTTGAACTTTATATAGGTCCCGTGTTGGTTCTGCCATGTTTCCTTTGGTTGTCCATTATAGTAAGCTGAGATCTTACAGCAGAACATGGGTCCATCCTTTTCCTTCAGCTTCTGGATTCTGATTGTTGCTGTTCTCTCCAGCTTTGGATTTCCCTCCATACTGATCCGTCCTCTATAGTCTGTATGTGTCCTCCTCTCAGTGTGACTGTAAATGATTTCATTATTTCCACATCTACCTCCTGTTGCCTGTCTCCAGTACACTCTCACCTCTGCTGGTTCATCATTCTTAGGATAGGAGAAGTGACAAGGGATGGTCACCGATCCCCCCTTATCTACCATTATGGAGTCAGGTTGCTCTGTACAGTAGG
This sequence comes from Rana muscosa, assembly GCA_029206835.1. Taxonomy (NCBI): domain Eukaryota; kingdom Metazoa; phylum Chordata; class Amphibia; order Anura; family Ranidae; genus Rana; species Rana muscosa. The sequence goes on along the minus strand of CM055118.1, from coordinate 341,676,748 downwards.
TCTTGTCTTCTTCACTGTAGACTTCTCCTAAGGGTATTTAAATCATATTTATATTTAGTCCTCATGATGCACCGGGCATAAAAAAAATACTTACACAGGCTTTTGGTGTTTTTTTCTTTCAGCCTGTAGAAGCAACTCTTTGTTAGCCTATAGTGTCCATGCACACTTGGGCGTTTACAGGCAAATATGAAGAGGAGCATTATGCCGCGTACACAAAGCCGTTTTTAATGTCATTGAAAAAAACTACGCTTTTCTCGACGTGACTTTTCGTGTTTCCTCTCAAGCCTGCCTTGCCTACACACTATCGTAAAAAAAAATGCTTGAGTAAAGCGCGGGGACGAACAACAAGTACGACGGCACTATAAAGGGGACGTTCTATTCGGATGGCGCCACCCTTTGGGCTGCTTTTGCTGATCCTTGTGTTAGTAAAGTGTGGTGAGAGCCGATTCGCGCTTTTCAGCCTCGTGCTTTTCAGTCCGTTACAGCGTGACGAAGGTGCTATCTCCATTATGAACGTTAGTTTTACCAGAAGGAGCGCTCCCGTCTCATACTTGATTCTGAGCATGCCCATTTTTTTTCCCCTCGTAAAAGCATACACACTACCGTTTTTCACGACGTTAAAAAGAACGACGTGAAAAAATAGAGCAGGTTCTAATTTTTTTAGGCCATTTTTCACGTCATTAAAAATGCTCTGGAGCCTACACACGATCGTTTTTAATGACCAATTTAAAAAATTGCATTTTTCACGTCATGAAAAACGGTCGTGTGTATGCGGCATTAGAGGGTGAAAAAGGAAAACCATCACAAGCAAATTCTGGAGAGGAGCTTTTGGGCACTTACATAACTTTAGTAAATCTGAAAGAGATTGTAAAGTCAGATTATGGAGGTAAAAATTTAAAGAGACAGTAACACAACCAATGCGTGAAGAATAGAAAGAATAAAAACACCATACATAAGAACAAAAACTGGAAACAAAATCCCATTTTGGGTGGATATTTTTATTTCTATGTTCTTGGCACATAATTTGTGTTCATCATTAATGTTCATGTAAGCTGCACTGAAAAAAAAAAATAATTAGTAAAAATACAAAAAAATATTTTTGGACCTTTTACTTGAGCTTTTTTTCTTTGTTGTGTGTGTTTGATGGATTTTTTTTAGACACCGAGTTAAAAAAAAAGGGATTTTTATAACAGCTTACCTGTAAAATCCTTTTCTTGGAGTACATCACGGGACACAGAGCGACTTAGTCATTACTAATGGGTTATATAGATTACCTTCAGGTGTTGGCACTGGCCAATTCCAAACCGGAAGTACCCTCCCCTATATAAGCCCCTCCCATCCGGGAGCACCTCAGTTTTGTAGCCAAGCAATAAGTGTCCCAAAAAGAGGGGTGGGAGCTCTGTGTCCCGTGATGTACTCCAAGAAAAGGATTTTACAGGTAAGCTGTTATAAAAATCCCTTTTTCTTTTTCGTACATCACGGGACACAGAGCGACTTAGTCATTACTAATGGGACGTCCCAAAGCAATGCCAAATGAGGGGAGGGATACATAAGCTGGGCGCCATCAGGCATGAGGATCTTTTGCGGCCTGCAACACACTGCGCCCAAAGGCGACATCCTCCTGACTTCTAACGTCTACCTGGTAGAATCTAGTAAACGTGTGTACCGAAGACCATGTTGCGGCCTTACATACTTGAGCCAGGGAGGCCTGGTGATGCACTGCCCATGAAGTTCCAACTGCTCTTGTGGAGTGCGCCCTAACTTTGAACGGAGGCGGTCTCTTTCTCAAGCCATAGGCTTGTATTATGACCTGTCGAATCCACTTGGCTAAAGTGGATTTTGATGCTGCCTGACCCTTTTTAGGGCCTTCCGGCAGAATAAACAAAGTATCCGTTCTGCGAATCTGAGCAGTGGCTTTTAGATAAGCTTTAACTGCTCTTACTACATCCAAAGAATGTAATAACTTTTCCTCTACCGAGCTAGGTTTGGGGAAAAAAGAAGGAAGAACCACATCTTGGTTCAAATGAAACCTCGATACCACCTTGGGAAGAAAGGCTGGATGAGGACGTAATACTACTCTGTCCTTATGGACAACCAGATATGGCTCCTTACAGGACAAGGCGGCTAATTCCGATACTCTTTTAGCTGAACAAACGGCTACTAAGAAAATCAATTTCCTGGTGAGAAGAACCAAGGAAATGTGTTGCAATGGTTCAAACGGTTGTTTCTGTAGAACTGACAGAACCAGGTTTAAGTCCCAAGGACATATGGGAATACTAACCGGAGGGCTAATACGCATCACTCCTTGTATGAAAGCTTTGACTAGTGAATGCGAAGCCAAGGGCCTTTGAAAAAATATTGACAAGGCCGAAATCTGACCCTTGATAGTACTCAAGGCCAGCTTCCTATCTACAGCCCACTGTAGGAAGTCCAAAATCCTCCCTATCACGTACTTACGTGGATGCCATTTCTTGGCCTCACACCACGTAATGTACGCTTTCCAGATCCTATAATAGATCTGCCTGGATACCGGCTTCCTGGCATTGATCATGGTAGATACCACAGAATTAGAGAGCCCTCTCTTTTTCAGAATGTGGGCTTCAATAGCCAGGCCGTCAAACCTAGGGCTGGTAAGGAAGGGTGGTATATCGGTCCCTGCGACAGCAGGTCCGGACGATGTGGGAGGGTCCAAGGACTCCTCACTGACATTTTTACAATCTCCGCGTACCATGCCCTTCGGGGCCATGCTGGAGCCACCAGAATCACTGGTTTCTTTTCTACCCTGATTCTGCGGAGTAATCGCGGTAACAATTGTGGCGGTGGGAATGCATATATCAGCTTGAACTGATCCCAAGGGAACACTAGGGCATCCGAGCCGCAAGCTAGAGGATCCCTTGTGCGAGACACAAATCTGTCCACCTTTGCGTTGAATCTGGATGCTAGCAGATCTACATCCGGTGTTCCCCACCGCTGGCATATTGCCTGGAAAACCTCGGGGTGAAGAGACCATTCCCCCGGGCATAATTGTTGGCGACTTAAAAAGTCTGCTCTCCAATTTTCCACTCCTGGGATGAAAACCGCGGATATGGCTGGGACATATTTTTCTGCCCACTCCAGGATGCAATTTGCTTCCCTCTGGGCTGCACGACTCCTGGTGCCACCCTGGTGATTGATATATGCCACTGCTGTGGCATTGTCTGATTGAATTCTGACAGGGGACCCTTGGAGTTTGGATGTCCATGCTACTAGGGCATACCGGGCTGCTCGTATCTCTAAGAGATTGATGGGCAGGGCCTTTTCTTCTTCTGACCACTTGCCCTGGAGAGACCATTGCTCCAGTACTGCCCCCCAGCCTATGAGGCTGGCATCTGTAGTGACTACCTTCCAAGAAACCGGACTGAAGGGTTTCCCTTTTTCCAGATTCTGGGGCACCAACCACCAATGGAGGCTCTTGCGAACGGAAGGGGACAGGGACATTGGTAAGTCTAAAGCCTGAACTTTTTTGTTCCAGGCTGACAGTATGGCCCTTTGCAAATTCCTTGAATGGAATTGACCGTAGGGTACCGCTTCGAATGAAGCCACCATTTTTCCCAGCAGCCTCATGCAGAGGCGTATGGATGGTTTTCTTTTTGTACCCACTAAGTGGGTCAAATCTTTTAAAGACGACACCTTCTCTGGAGGTAAGAAAATCTTTCTCTGATTTGAATCCAGCCTTAGCCCTAAGTATTCCAGACTTTTGACTGGTCTTAGAGCTGACTTGTCCCGGTTGATAATCCAACCGTGATATTCCAGATACTTGATTGTCTTGTGAATAGCTACTTCCAGCTTTTCCACTGAGTGGTCTATTAGTAGCAGGTCGTCTAGATATGCCATTATCGTTACACCCTGTGTTCTTAGATTGGCCAATAATGGGGCCAGAATTTTTGTGAACACTCGTGGTGCTGTGGCCAGACCGAAAGGTAAGGCTCTGAACTGAAAATGGCGCCCTTCTACTGCAAAGCGTAGAAATTTCTGGTGGGCCGGAAAGATGGGAATATGCAGATAAGCATCCTTTATGTCGATCGAGGCTAACCATTCCTGCCCTTGTAGGGCGGTGGCTACCGATCGGATCGACTCCATCCGAAAAGTCCTGATATTTAGGAACTTGTTTAGCCCTTTTAGATTTAATATGGGCCTCACGTCCCCATTTGGTTTGGGGACTGTGAAAAGGTTCGAGTAAAACCCGAATCCGCTTTCTTCCAGGGGAACCTTCATGATTACACCTTGGAGCAATAGTTGTTCTAGTGCCAGAAGGAGGGATCCTCTCTTTTGGGGATCTCTTGGCACGTTTGACCTCATAAATTGGGCAGGAGGAGTGCCTTTTAACTCCAGCTTGTATCCCAGACTTACTGCGGAGAGCACCCATCTGTCTCTGATGGTGTCCCGCCAGGTCTCTGTGAACAACTGAAGTCTTCCCCCCACCCGATTGAGTGGGGGCAACGCTTCATGCCTTGGGGGGAGGTTTTGTACCTCTCTTGATCCAGGGCTTCTTGTTACCCTGTGATTGTCCCTGATTTCTGCCCCCTGAATTTGACCGCGGAGGCCGTCGGAACTGCTTCACAGCCGATGTGCCCGGGACTGGAGAAGTAGGCCTCTTAAAAGAAGGACTTCTACCCTTGTTCTTAACCGGTAAGAGTGAACTTTTACCGGCAGAAATTTTCTGGATATATTTGTCCAGATCTTCTCCAAATAAGCGTTCTCCATGAAATGGGAAGCTAACCAGCAGTTTTTTACAGGGAGCTTCAGCAGACCAGTTTTTGAGCCACAGAAGCCTACGCATATGTACTATAGACAGCGTAAAGTGGGAGGCCTGTTGGATTGTATCCTTTATGGCGTCCACCGCAAAACACAAGGCTCTAGGCAGGTCAGCTAGGGCAAGAGCCTGCTGATCTGGTAAGTCCCTTAAGACCTGTTTCAACTGATCTTTCACTGCTTGGCAGACTCCAATCGCTGCTACCACAGGTTGTGTCACCATGCTTGCTGTAGAGAAAGCAGATTTTAGTAAAGACTCCAATTTTTTATCTATTGGGTCTTTGAACATTGGAACATAATCTACTGGACATGTCAGTGATTTGTTAACAGAAGAGATGGCTGCGTCCACTGTAGGGACCCTCCATTTTTTTATGAACTTATCCTCCATGGGATAGATCACCGGAAATCTCTTGGGGGGAGCAAATATTTTATCAGGATGCTCCCAATCCTGGTAAATAAGCCCTTCTAATAAAGGGTGGATTGGGAAGGAACAGACAGCCTGGGGAGCTTTTAGCGACCCCAGCGAGGAAACCGTAGTGGATGGTGGTTCCGCCAGAGGCATTTTAAATGCTGATCGGACCATATTAGTCAGAGACTGAACCCATAATCTTTCAGCCTGAGATGCTGAGAAAGGTTCTTCCACTGTTGATTCCTCCATAACTGAATCAACCTCATCCTGATCCCCTTCAGGTAGGTCGATCTCTGTGTGGGGCTGTTCCTCCACTAACAGGCACTCTGAAGGAGGAGACGGAGATCGGACGCGCTTTTCCTGTGACAGGGAAGCAGCGATCAATGCTGTTAATCTCTCTTCCAATCCTCCCAGAGTTGAGGATAAAACCTCCAACGGAGTGTTTTCCTTTCAGCACTTCCGCCCTTTTTGTTTGTGCTGGCGGTCGGGTCGACGTCTGACGTCACCGCGCCGGCGTTTTGGACGTCTTCCACGTCTGCGTGGGTGCGCGATGATGCCGGACGCCGCTGGGATCGAGGGCGGCCTCTGTATGCGGTGCCTGTCCTGTAAGAGCCTCTCCATCTATCTCAATACGCAGCTAATTGGGTTCCCTACCCGGACGCATACTCTAGCCCTATTGTGGCCTCCCACGCTCTACCCTATTGGTTGAATCCCATTAGCTTTACCTTTTGGCGCCATTTGAGCTGATTGGCTGCAATACAAGCCACAGCTCTATATAAAGTCCCACCTGACTTGGCCAATTGCTGCACAGCCAGAGTGTGGATGTCCTTGCGCCATATCTACAGGTACTAAGCTTTCTTTTAAACACTTGATTAGAGTTATGGGATGCCTGCTTACCGGGCTAGCCTGCGATCTAGAAACTATAATCTATATATGTATGTTTTTGCAGAGAGGCCGTGGCATTTCTTCCGCTGCAATTTGGGGCTTCCCTGTGAGCTTTGAGGGGCGTTTTGGGTTGGTCCTCTTATACATATCCCCGTGGCTCTGTCATCTTGCCTGTAGTGCCTCTTTGGCCGCTGCATTTGCTTTTATGCGACCATTAAACTCGCACCATATCCATTTGGGCTCCATATCACCGGGACAATTCCTCCAAGCGGCTGATGTTTATGTTACCATTGGAAATGTATGTATGCAACACTATTTGATATAGATGTACTGTATTCTGTAGACATACAATTATATAATGCATATATGCATCCATGGTCCATGCATTCTTAATGAACTTTCATGTATATATATATATATATTTTTTTTTTTTCCCCCCCTGGCTTTTTTCTCCTTCTTTCCCCTCTCTCTCTCCCCCCCCTCCCCTCTCCTTCCTTCACTTCTTCCAATCCCTTCCCCCCCCCTCCCCCCCTTTCCCCTTTTTCTTTTCCTTCTTTGTTTTTATCTCTCTCTATTTTTTATTCGATCTTTCTTCTTTTCTCCCATTGCTCACTTTCTCTTTGCAACAATGTCTATCTTCTAGCTGCCCACATATGGGAGAAATTCAAAATATTGTGATTATGCCAATACACTGTTATGTATTATACAGCTATTATATACTATGTTGTTCTTCTCTTATATAGAGACCAATTTGTCTTCAAACTATTGCATGAACCTTGAAGAAGGAAATAATGGAGGCTATCACAGATATAGCTCGAGTATCCGAAACATGTCGGTTGTGTCACCACTAGTTATATGACTTGTATGTCTTAAGTAGTAAGGTGCCTTCATGCAATTGTTTTTCAATGACTGTATATGTCTGTTCCTCTCTTTGATCTTAAACAAATTTTGATATATATGTGTATTATGTATAAATAAAATTCCTTATATTTTTCTTTTATATATACTTGGTGGCAATCCATAATTTATTCCAATCCACACAATCCCAGGGGCACCCCTCTTCCAATTTTTTCAAAAATTACCGGGATGTGATTGGAAATAATGGTAACTTGCCCTGTGTCTGCTGGTTAATGGCTTCATCTCCCCCCAATCAATATATCCAATCCTGGTAAATAAGCCCTTCTAATAAAGGGTGGATTGGGAAGGAACAGACAGCCTGGGGAGCTTTTAGCGACCCCAGCGAGGAAACCGTAGTGGATGGTGGTTCCGCCAGAGGCATTTTAAATGCTGATCGGACCATATTAGTCAGAGACTGAACCCATAATCTTTCAGCCTGAGATGCTGAGAAAGGTTCTTCCACTGTTGATTCCTCCATAACTGAATCAACCTCATCCTGATCCCCTTCAGGTAGGTCGATCTCTGTGTGGGGCTGTTCCTCCACTAACAGGCACTCTGAAGGAGGAGACGGAGATCGGACGCGCTTTTCCTGTGACAGGGAAGCAGCGATCAATGCTGTTAATCTCTCTTCCAATCCTCCCAGAGTTGAGGATAAAACCTCCTCTGTTATATATACAGGAGCAGGTGGACTGGGGACAGCCGCAGCACCAGGCATTCCTGCGGGGTTTCTACGGCTACTGACCTCTGAATTCTCAGGGGAGATTGGTGCAGTACAAGCATGCCCAATATCCTCAGAGCCCGATGGAGACCCCTTTGGCTTCCTGGAAGATCTATTTCCGGAGCGTCTGGACGACATATCCTTTAAGCACAAAGCTGAGGTATTCCCGTCGTCATACACCAATTTTGCTGGTAATAGTCTAACAAAGTTGCTGGTGTCCACTAAAGTGCCTTTCTATGGGGATGCCTGCATCAACCGCCTCTGTGTGCCACTGTTTGTTGCTAGCTCTGTTTGCATCCAGCTGACACTTGTACTGTGTCTTTTAACCATGCTGGGACGCCCGCACATGCGCAGAAGCGCCGCGCCGCGCATCGAGCGTCATCCACCCGCCCCGCCCCTTTTTTTCATAGGAGGCGCGCGCCCGTGCGCCATTGGCGCCCTTTTCGAAATCAAACAGGGGACTAGGAGCCAGGGCCCTTTTTGCCGGAGGGCCTGTGCGGTGGATGAGCGCAGCAACAGGGCAGAGGAAGTGGATTCCCACAGAGAAACTTACCAGCTGCCTGGATCTTTTGACTTGAGAAAACCAAAGATCCACATGACAAGAAAAATGGACTACAGCGGCCTCTAGTGGTTTAACACAGGTACCGCGGTCCCTTTTTTTTTTTTTTTTTTCTTGACTACTATTAAAATTTTACATTTTCAGTAGTTACAGGCAAACACAGATATTTAGCGGGAATACCGTTAGGTAACAGACAGAAAGACAAATTAGGCTTGGGGGTCCCCCAATAGAACCAAGTTCCTGGGGGCCCCCACTTACCTGATCCCTGCCGCAGGACTTTGTTTGGTCCACAGAAGTCCAAACTTCACCTATCACGGCAGGCATTGTAATTAAACCTTCAGGGACCGGGTTCCCAAGGATTCCACTCCCCTGGACCTGTATAGCACCCTGCACAGACAACATCTTGGTCGTGGGTATGACCAGAGCTCTGGATCCCAGGGTCCAGCCCTCCTAAGAGAAGCATTACAGGCAAAACCTTGCTCTTCTGCTGCAAGGCCCGGGTACCGACCGTTTAGCTATGAAGCTTTTTTGGTGGGATCCGGAACAGCTTACTAAGGCCCAAAAGAACCTGTACGCAAGCCCAGTGAAAACACATGTTACTCTTTGGCCAACACCTTAGACACTGGCAAAAAACTGAGGTGCTCCCGGATGGGAGGGGCTTATATAGGGGAGGGTACTTCCGGTTTGGAATTGGCCAGTGCCAACACCTGAAGGTAATCTATATAACCCATTAGTAATGACTAAGTCGCTCTGTGTCCCGTGATGTACGAAAAAGAAAATAAAAAAAATAGCAACTTGAAGATTTTAAGAGAAAGTACAAATTTTTCCTATTGTTGTGGTATATTTTATTGATATATCATCATGAGAAATGATCAAATAACCACAATAAAGCTCATACGATACACTGATGTGTCATGGTGGGTTGCAGTGCCACTATTTTTGAATTGCAATCCCAAAGCATATTACAGTAGTCATCAATTGACTCAAAATTGACCTGCATCAGTGCACCACATACAGTGCATTGCAGAGCACTACATAAAAATAAGGCACAGGTATAATTTTGTATGTATCAATATCAATAGATGGTGCTGCGCAAAACAATGTGCAAAATTAAAGTGATGAGTGCTACAAGGAAAATAAATAATAAATATGTAATGTGCCGCGTGCTTAAAGACAATGAAAACCTCAATTGGTTAATTCATATAAACATCACAAAGTCTAAAAGAATTAAAGTAAAAGGAAATACCAAAAGAACAGCGTTTTCGCGGCCGCGATTTCAGGGAATGCCAGTCTATAGAGCTGAATTCGCATTGCACAAGGATCAAACTCGCACAGGACCCTTTTTTAACGCAGCTTAGATTCGCAATGCATTGATGTGAACGGCACTCATGGAAAACTATGTTAGGCCCGGTTCACACTTGTGCGTTGCGAGAACACAGCGAATCCACTGCGGGTTCCCGCATCGCACCCGACACGCACGGCAGTTCACACTGCCATATGCGAACTGCTGGGGAGTGTCATTATATATCTCAACGACACCCTCATGTCAGCTCGCGTATCGCAGTGCGAACTGACAGTTCAGACATGAATCGGATCGCATATGTGTGAACACACATGCGATCCTATTCTTGTCTAAACAGAAAAAAGGGTCCTGTGCGTCTTTGGACCGAATGCGGTGCCATATCAGCCATACTATCTGTATGGCTGATATCGCACCGCACAGACATTGCATGTAATGTGAACAGCAGTGCGCTGCGGATTACATCCGAATTAAATGCGATGTCTGGCATCGCACAAGTGTGAACCGGGCCTTAGTAAAATGACTTGTGAATTTGAGCAATCGCAATGGATCAATTTCGCAATAGAATTCGCAGCAGTGTGAACCGGCCCTAAGCCCAGGTTCACACTGGGCTGCGGGAGTGAAGCCGTGCAATTTCACTACAGCTTGTCAGTCCCGATTTCGGCCGCGATTACAGAGACATCTGTGCAGGTTTCTGCACAGATGTCAATGTAAATTGCGGGCTGAAATTGCAAAAAGTAGTACAGAAACAACTTTTTTAAATCGGTGCAGCGCCGCAGAAGCGGCGTCGCACCGATTAGGACGGTGCCATTGCTGACAATTGCCGGCAAATGCCGCCATTTGACATGCGATTTGACATGTCAAATTGCATGTCAAAACGTACCAGTGTGAACCAGGGCTTAGGCTCGGTTCACACTGCTGCGCTGTGAATTTGTTCCGTTTTTTATCCTGTGTGAGGTGCGAATTTACTGCGAATTTACCGGGATTTTACCATGATTTTACCGCGTATTTCAGGAGTTGGACATAGCTGTGATTGATGTTCTAGCCAATGGAATCATAATGTAAAAAAAAAAAAAAAGTGTTAACTTCCTGTGTACTTCCTGGTTTTTGTGTTGAGTAGTGTGGTGGAATTCGCACATATGTGAACCTTCAATACGATTCCAGAACGATTTACATTGATGTCTATGGAGAATAAATTCGCAACGCAATGCTGTAAAATCGCACAAGATCCTTTTTTTTATCGCGTCACATTCGTAGAGGAATCGCAACGCATGTATGTGAACGACCATCATTGAAAACAATGACTTTATCTGCCTCAGGTGTTCACTGGATCCATTGTTTTATGTCCTTACCTGTTGTTAAAATGCTACATTACTGGCAACGCGGAGTGTTTCCTGTTGCGCGCGAATTTATTATCTGTATGTTTAATTCTACAATAAATTCTTTTGAAAAAAAAAAAGAAAAAACAATGACTTTATCGATGACATGCGAATTTTACATGTTTTTGACGCATCACATTCGTTATGAACTCGCATCAGTGTGATTCGGGCCTAATAATCCCAAAAAAATAAATGTCCTTATTTGATAATAATGAAAACAGGAAAATTGCCCCAAGGGGATAGTGTGGGCAGGAAACCAATACAGGAAGACAATAAGGAGTAAATAATTATAAAAAAATATATAACAATTTTAATGGTAGAAAAAGTATAAACATTAAAAACAATCATGGAACATGATTCAAAAATGCAGCTGCTTGATGGGGGCGGAGCCGGCAGCCGGAGCGGATGGTGGTGTGAGAGGAGAGCTCTGACACATCAGGAGGCATAAAGCAACTTAAAAGCAGCATACAAGGCTATAAAACTACCCATCCGGGCGGCGGAACACAGGGGGAACACGGCTGGCAAGATGCACAAAAGAAAGGAGAGAGAGGGGCCCAGAAAACTGACGGACTTCTTCCCTCCCATGTCAGGCCGGACTGTCCAAGATGGCGCCGCTGCGGGAATGTCGGCGCCACAGAGCCATGAGGGGAAGAACAGCGCGGTCTTCACTGTGCAGGGTGAGTCACATGAAAGCACCCTATATCAGATCCCTTACCCATCCCCATCTAACAGCCCTATCAAACAAAAACGGAGGATCAGCGCTCCAGGAGAAGAAAACACTGAACAGGGTGAGGGGAGAAATGATGTGGAGCAGCCTGACTCCTACACCCAGAAGCTGGACGCTATCCCTGTATCAGGCCAGCCCATGACTGATATATTAATGAAGGATATGATTCTGACGCTGAGAGGGGCTATACAGCAAGATATAGTTCACCTCTCCCACTCTACACACAAAGAGCTGACTGCTATGGGAGACAGGATCCTGTATGTGGAAACTAAGATGGGGGATTTTTCTGCAGCCCATAATGAGCTGGTGGATGCTCATGTTGACCTAGAAGAGGAGCTTAAGGCCCTCCGTCTAAAAGTATCAGATCTTGAGGACCGAGCACGCAGGAACAATGTGAAGTTCAGAGGAATCCCTGAATCAATTAAACCTGCCGAGCTGAGCACATTCCTCCAACAACTGATGAAAAAAGCTATCCCCTCTCTCACTGCGTCGGACGTCATTATAGACAGAGCCCACAGATTGCATAAACCACAACATCTCCCTGAGAAGATCCCCAGGGATGTTATAGCCAGAATTCATTTCTTTCATGTGAAAGATCAACTTATGAGATTTTCCAGACAAAACGGCAATCTCCCGGACCCATATGCTGGGATCACAATATATGCTGACCTATCACAGGCTACCATGAAAGCCAGAAATAATTTGATTCCTGTAACCAAAATGCTGAGGAACCACAAGATTCTCTATAGATGGGGTTTTCCGGCAAAAATCATTTTGGAGAAAAACAACGAATGGTTCACCATCTCCTCTCTGGAAAAAGGTCTGGAGCTTCTCCGCAAGTGGGGACTCCTTCCCCAGGAAGAACACTCGGAATCTATGGACCAGACGCCGCTCAGAGCAAACTCTACTGCCTACAGCAGTGCCAGGAACAACCGTGAAAAATAGCCGCACCCAATCTACTCCAGAAAAATTTCTGCTATGTTGAACTTCCTGTTTTTCCCTTGAACCTATCTGCACCTCGTATGTCTTAGGAAACTGAAGAATACGTCTCCTGATGTTCGGCTGATAAGGTAATTACCTTAATGACTTTACCCCAACACTGCTTTTGGGATTATCCCGAATTCATCCTGTTGATGATGTCGGATCTACGGTTTAATTTCTTGACCATTGACGTTGCGATGGTTATTTGCTGTTCTATATTTTGGACACTCCAGATTGCTGATGTCAAATCCAATTCACAGCTTCTCACTGCTAAGGTTATAATTCTATGCTCCAGTCAATTACCATTTTGCGCCACTAGATGTCACCGAAGCACCACAAATGAATATAATGTCACTTAAACTCTTATCTCTCAATGCTAGAGGGATGAACAGTCCGTACAAACGCAGATCCCTCTGGAAAACTGCCATGGACAACCACTGTGACGTGGTATGTGTGCAAGAGACCCACTTTTTGGACAACAATACACCAAAGTGCTCCCATAAGAAATTCCAACATGTCTTTAGGGCAAATAACAGTAGCAAAAAGAATGGAGTGTTAATAGCTATCAGGGACTCTGTATCTTTTAAGCTTATAGAAGAACAATGTGATAGTAATGGTAGGTATATAATCCTTGTGTCCGAAATCAATAATGAAGTATATACACTGGTTAATATATATGCTCCTAACAAAAGTCCAATGAAATTTATTCGCAAAATTATAAAGAAAGCTAAAGCAATGAAAAGGGGCAACTTAGTAATATGTGGAGACTTCAATGTCATCATGAATGATATCCTTGACTCCTCCTCCGGGGGACGGAGACAGAGACCATCCCTGGGTGAATTCTGCCTAGGAGAAGACCTTTATGACCCTTGGCGCTGTCTCCGGTCCACAGAGAGGGACTACACCTACTACTCACCGGTGCACAAATCTTATTCTAGGATTGATTTCTTCCTGACGGACAAATACACCTTACAAAAAGTAATTAAAGCAGACATTCATTCTATCACCTGGTCAGACCACGCCCCCGTCACTATTGATATAACTTCTGCTGATAAAACTAACGTCTTGCCCTTATGGCGTAATAACACCTACCTACTCTCCCAGCCCCATGTTAAAGAGGAACTCCACAAGACATTAATGGAATTCTTTGAACTCAATGAGACCCCCGATGCCTCCCCTTCCACAGTATGGTGCGCTCATAAAGCATTCTCAAGAGGCTCCCTGATACAAATAGCAGCTAGAGAGAAAAGGAAAAGAAACAAACTTATAATGCAATTTCATAACCGTATAGCTGAATTAGAAGGTTCACACAAGCAAACTGGGGACCACTCCTTATTAGATCAACTGAACTCTACTAGGGAAGAACTGAGACAGGCCCTAAAATCAGATTTTGACACTTACTATAAGAGACTCAGATTGTCATATTATTCCCAGAACAACAGAGCAGGAAAACTACTAGCGTCTCAACTAAAGAAAAGACAAAAACAAGCAAAAATATCTATGATTACACATCCTACTGCCAACAGGTCATATAAGAACCCCAAAGATATAGCGAATACATTTAAAGACTTTTACGAAGCCCTCTACAACCTTAGTAAGGACGAGACTACCCACCAACCCACAGAGACAGACATTACTGATTTCCTTAGACGTATTGATCTCCCATCCCTAGACCAGAATTCGTTAGGCAAACTTAATGAACCTATTACAGAAGAAGAAGTGAAGGAAGTGATTAAGAACCTCCCCAAACATAAATCTCCAGGAGCAGACGGATTTTCAGCCGAATACTACCAAAATTTCTCATCAATACTCACCCCCAGACTAGCTGATCTATACAACACAGCTGCAAACACGAGCACGTTCCCCAAAGAAATGCTCCAAGCCATCATAGTGACCATCCCAAAACCCGGAAAAGACCCTGCCCATCCCCAGAACTACAGACCCATCTCCCTTTTAAACTCGGACCTTAAAATATATGCGAAAATATTGGCAAACAGATTACTACATGTAACCCCCACACTCATAGGCTTAGATCAAGTAGGCTTTGTGAAGGGTAGACAGGCCCCGGACGGCACTAGAAAAATGATTAACCTACTCAGACGCGCAGAACTTACTCGCACGCCAAGCATATTTGTAGCATTAGACGCAGAAAAGGCGTTTGATAGAGTCCACTGGTCATATCTGTCACACACACTCCATAAATTTGGTATACATGGATTCTTACATTCAGCTGTCATGTCTCTATACACGAATCCGTCCGCCAGAGTACTATCCTCAGGAATGTTATCTGATCCCTTCAATCTTACCAATGGAACGAGACAGGGATGCCCATTGTCCCCAATTGTCTTCTCCTTAGCTATTGAACCCCTAGCAGAACTCATTCGGTCTACTACAGAAATTACAGGCCTCAAAATAGGACACCTGGAACACAAACTGGGTTTATTTGCAGATGATATAATCCTTACTCTTACCAACCCAATTACTTCCCTAAGTAAAGCCACAGAAATCATGCAGGATTTTGGGAAAATAACGTACTATAAAATAAACACTTCTAAATGCTTTGCCCTTCCCCTTAATATTCCCCCCCAAAAAGTAAATAAACTCAAGCTTTTATTTCCATGCACCTGGGATGCTCCTTCCATCACCTATTTAGGTATCCAACTGTCCCACCCAACAACCAATCTTTACTCTGACAACTTTTTACCACTTTTAGAACAAATCAAAAAGGAATTTGCACAAATCTCCAAACTCCAACTGACATGGATGGGGCGAATAGCAGCATATCAGATGCAAGTATTCCCTAAGATCTTGTACCTTTTCAGGACCATACCAATCCCCATACCCCAAAAATTTTTCTCGGAACTAGCAAAGCACCTAACTAAATTCATATGGGGGGAAAAGAAACCTAGAATAGCACTGAAAACTCTCTACCTACACAGAACTGCGGGTGGAGGGAGTTTACCAAATGCTTATGCATACTATAATGCTTCTATACTGGACCAGCTGAAATTTTGGTTCTCCAGACAGGAAGACAATCTATGGAATCAAATTGAGAGAGAGTTAACCCCCACCCATGACCCCTTTGCACTATTAATGGCAACTACTATTCACCACAAACCCATGGTACCGGAATATCCTACTATACAGGCCACGCTCACGGCGTGGTCCATGTTCACCAAATTGATATTTCCGGAAGAATCGATCCACAAACTACACATCCCACTAACAACATACACATTCCTCATTCAAAACTTTTCGACTCATCACTGGAAGAAAAAGGGAATAAATTTCGACCTCGCAGACATAACTCATCCTACAGCACTTGATAAATTATTGATCCTACAAATTCGGGAGTATACTAAAAAGAATCATCACAAGGCAATAGAAATTCCACTGACTCTTTGGAACTTCTTCCTTAGTAAAAGTGGGACACACGTTAGGGGTATATCACTATGCTACAGACTCTGTAACCAACAACTTATAAAGTCCAAGATCCCTATTATGCTCAAATGGGAGCAGGACCTACAAAAATCCTTCTCTCTAACACAGTGGCTGACTGCTATTAAATTTAACAGAGTATCCTCAGCCTGTGTGGATCACTGGGACAACTCATGTAAACTCCTACATAGGTGGTATATCACTCCTACCCGACTACACGCAATGTCCCCCACGATCTCCCCACTCTGTTGGAGGGGTTGTCAGACCAGAGGCAATCTCCTCCATATTATGTGGCACTGTAGCTTTTTATCAAGCTTTTGGAGAGACGTATTCAATCTTATCTCTGACATTTTTAAGACAAGATGTGCACCCACCCCGGAACTAGCTCTGCTTTCAATAGGGATAGAATTCTTTCACTACACATGTAGGAAACTAGTAGTGAATATTCTACATGCGGCACGTATAGCCATAGCAGCCAAATGGAGGACTTCAAACCCTCCGACCATAGCGGAAGTCAAAAATAGAGTAAATAACCAGAGTGTAATGGAAAGGATGCTAGCTTATAAAGTGGATAGAATACATGTTTATCAAAAATTTTGGGATCACTGGCCTCAGCCTACTGTTACCTTATAGCATTGAATTATACTTATACTGAATCTAAATGACAATGCAGAATGATGACTGGTGGTGTAAAGGCTAAACTAGAGCAGTGATTTTGAACCAAGCACTACAGTAACTAACGGCATACACACAGGATAGGAGGTACTCTCATTTCAACTAAGGTTTATACTATCTCTACGACTATTCTGTTCAGGCAACTCGGTTCCAGGATTATAACTACAATATACCCCATGAAGGACTAGAACGGCCATATTCTGGGCCGTACTAGCAGTACTAGGACTTACTTATAGCCAGCCTGCTCACAGCATGATCCCGGAAGGGGTGACAGGCTCTTTAGTCTAAGATTATCCGTTTTTGAGACTCCAAGCCCAGTACACTGGAGCTAATGCTCCCTCGACAACTTAGAGTGGTTAGAGGAACCGAGTTGCCTTCCGGTGACGGATGTATTGTTCACTCTTTTGTACTTTATGAACATGTTGGTACCTACACTGTAGATATTCCAATGCGTATGTACCTGTATGTAACTTTTATATTCTCACGGAATAAAAAAAATTTAAAGTTAAAAAAAAAAAAGATAAATTCATCTATGAGAGAAAAATATCTTAAAAAATATCTAATAAAAAATATATATATATAAAAATGCAGCTGCTTAATTGTTGCAATACATACTAATACAAAGTACAGATTATGATGGCAACAGTAACCCTACAAGTTTCGGAAAGATATAACAGGCATTTATTCCTATTAATGTGGGTGTACTTCCTTCTTCAGGGGTTGAAAAAAGCTTGCTGTTACCACAGCGGCTAAGCAAACAATTGCTAAGGCATGGAGGACCCCTGACCTAGAGATACCCGAGACTGAAAGTAGACTAAAGCCCCGTACACACGATCGGATAACGTATGGATTTTCGTCCGATGGATTTGTCCATCGGAAATCCGATGAAACTGTTTTTCATCAGTCTTGCCTACACACCATCAGTCAAAAAACCGACCGTTCCAAACGCGGTGACGTAAAACACTCCGATGAGCCGAGAAAAATGAAGTTTAATGCTTCTGAGCATGCGTCGACTTGATTCTAAGCATGCGTGGGTTTTTTAACCGATGGACTTGCCCATAGACGATCAGAAATTCCCATCGGTTTTTTATCCATCGGAAAATTTTAAAACAAGTTCTATTTTTTACAACCGATGGACAAAAGACCGATGGGTACCATACACGATCGGTTGGTCTGATGAAAACCATCCATCGGACGGTTTTCATCAGTCAAACCGATCGTGTGTACGGGGCTTAAATGTTTTTATGTCTCATGCCAAAATGTTAGCAATAGAAAGGGACTAAATTCCTGTTTTTGAAAAAATATGGAATCCTTGGATTAACTACCACTTATCACCATCCTGCGATAACAGAATTCTCATGCCATGGTAGCTGACAACCCTACCCAGATAAAAGTGACTTACAAACCCAAACCCAAACTCTTATGCCGCGTACACACGACCATTTTTAATGACATTGAAAAAAACTTTTTCCTCAACGTGATTCTTCTCAAGCCTGCTTTGCCTACACACTATCGTGGAAAAAAATGCTTGAGCAAAGCGCAGTGACGTACAACACGTAGGACGGCACTATAAACGGGAAGTTCCATTTGGATGGCGCCACCCTTTGGGCTGCTTTTGCTGATCCTCGTGTTAGTAAAGTTTGTTGAGAGACGATTTGCGCTTTTTAGCCTTCGTGCTTTTCAGTCCCTTACAGCGTGACGAAGGTGCTATCTCCATTATGAACGCTAGTTTTACCAGAATGAGCGCTCCCGTCTCATAACTAGCTTCTGAGCATGCGCATTTTTTTCACGTCGTTAAACCTACACACAGACGTTTTTCATGACGAGAAAAATGACGACGTGAAAAACGACTAGAAAAATTAGAGCATGTTCCAAATTTTTAATGCCCATTTTTCGCGTCGTGAAAAATGCTCTGGAGCCCAAACACGATCCTTTTTAATGACCAAATAAAAAATGGCATTTTTCTCGTCATGAAAAACGGTCGTGTGTACGCGGCATTAGAACCTAGATGTTACCCTACTCTTTACTGTGAAGATCATAATGCTCTTTTTAAGTCCTCAGGCAAAAAGCCATGTTACTCATGCCAATCCAGTGAACTCCTGTACTCTCTTCTCTATCTCTCCTACTACTCTTTCCTACTCTTCCTTGTGACTCTCTGCTTCTGTGTGCCCCCTTTTTTTTTGGTTCTCCCCCCCCCCTTTTTTTTAAATTTCTTTTTGGTATTATGTTATTTTTTTTTTCCTTATTTTCTAAAGAGTAAAAAAAGTATTATTCTACTTAACGGTTTTAATAGTTCTGGTCCAAGCTATTACCCCTTACGGTAGCATAATTTCCACCGCAGTTAGATATCTCAAGTTTTATTAACTAATGTACTTTTTCTATAATAGTTAAATAAGCTACCAATCGGTAGTTTACTGTTGGACTTTAGCGTTTTACCATATCTGTTAAACACGTATGGCTCATTGTAATATTTATTAGGCTTGTGCAATTCGTTTTGTAACAAATCGAAATTCGTCCGAATTTAGCAACTTTCGGACATTCGGAAGCATTCGAATTTCCGAACAAAACAATTACGAATAAAACCGAATCCGAAATAAATTATATCGCAAATAGCGAATGCCCGAATGTCTTCGGCATAATTTGTTATGAAAAAAGTTACGAATGTTCGAATCCATTCGAAGCACAATAAAGCCGTCCGATGGATGGTTTTCATCAGACCAACCGATCGTGTATGGTACCCATCGGTCTTTTTTCCATCGGTTTTAAAAAATAGAACTTGTTTTAAAATTTTCCGATGGATCAAAAACCGATGGTAATTTCCGATCATCTATGGGCAAGTCCATCGGATAAAAAACCCACGCATGCTCAGAATCAAGTCGACGCATGCTCAGAAGCATTGAACTTCATTTTTCTCGGCTCATCGGAGTGTTTTACGTCACCGCGTTTGGAACGGTCGTTTTGACTGATGGTGTGTGGCCAAGACTGATGAAAAACAGTTTCATCGGATTTCCGATGGACAAATCCATCGGATGAAAATCCATAGGTTATCCGATCGTGTGTACGGGGCTTTACACTCTGCTCTGCTCTCTGCTTCTCCCTCACCATGCTGAACTCCCTCTCAAAATGGTGTGCAGGGGCGGAGGCTATAGCCGCATGTAAAAAACGAAAGTAAAATACGAGATTTCGAATCGTTACAAATAACCGCTATGTATTTAGAAAAGTACAAATCCATTCGAAGCACATTAGGCATAATAGGCAGCGCCATTGTGAGAGAGACACGGAAAATTACGAATCAACGAACCCAAAAAAAGTTACAAAAGTAGGAGTTGTATCCAGAATCAACGAAAAACAATGTACTCTACCGAAAGTACGAATTATAAATCAACTAAAAATAAGGCTTACATTAATATGAATCATTCCGATTCAACGAAAAATGTCGCTTGCCAAAATACGAATTCGTCCAAACACGAAAAATCTCGTCTAGCAAAATTATGAACGATTACGAATCAACAGGACCGAAAAGAAACAAACCGAAACTAAACAAATTTTTCCGTTGTGCACAAGAAACGAACCGAAACTAAACAATTTTTTCCGTTGTGCACAAGTCTAATATTTATTACAACTGTATTGTAATTTACTTGCTTATTCAATCAATAAAATTCTTTGACAAGGAAAAAAGCTTGCTGATACATTTCTATATAGAAAGGGGGAGTATATGTAAATAAACAAATGACTAAGGAAGAGGTATAAATGTTGGACCCATATAATACAAAGTATCAGAAAAATATGACACAGAGCATACTCACAGATCACATGTTCATTGGAGACTGGGCGGTGCAAAGCATTGTTGCAAATGGATGGCATTACACGGTAGGGCTGTCAGAAGATCAGCATACATTCACTCAACGGAGGTTTATGAGAGACTCAAAAAGTTCCTCAATTCCAAGAGCTTCACTCTGTTTGTGAGGAGGGAGCTTTGTTCCCCGGACCAATCAAAAGAGTCAGCCGGGATCTCAATCCCAGCGGATAGCAGCAGGTCAGGGCTCACGAGAACCATAAGCAGAGGGAGAACATGGACCTATCAAACAGAAAAAGAGCACACTAAGACAAGTCCTGGAAAATAAAAAGCAATAATGGGTGGTCAAAAATAATTATATATAAATAGACCAAGGGCAGCATGGCTAAAGCAAGAGTAAATAATCCTGGCAAGAACCCCAAAACGTCATAAAACGCCGGAGGTACAAGCCAGGAAAGGAAGGGAAAAATACTCTTTTTCCCTTCCTTTCTTCGACAAAGTCTCGCTAATAATACTGGGGGGTTCCCTACTGGGTGTTGTCTTCCCCGAATCTATGGCTGCCCATTCTGAGAAGGTAAAGGCAGAAGCAACGTCCTCCCGATTAGCCCACAGCAGTTCTCATGACATAGTCTCAAATAAATCATCATCTCCAGAAACATCTGACAGGGAGTCTAACTCAGAGTCCCTTAATTCCTCTGCAGGAAAATATTTACATACAGTCCCAGACATGTTTTCCCCAGATCTCTCACCAGTTCCTGTTGTGCATTTTCCAGGGGTCAGACCTTCCTCTGGCTCCGGTTCTGGTAGTCTATGGGGTAGGCCTCTACCGCGGCCGCGGAATGCCTTCACGTATCCCACCTTCCTGTGGACAGGTGCAGCAGGGACAGGTGCAGCGGAGGTAGTAGCAGGGGCGATGTCCGCTGGTGGCTCTTTGGTAGCAATAGCAGCGACATCTTCTGCAACAGAAACACTCACCGTAGCATGTGGTGAGTGCAGGTTTCACCCCAGGAGCAAGGGCAGCAGCAGTTTCTACTGTAGCAATTCCAGTGGCCCAGTCTACTCGGTAGGCACGGGGTGACATGGTAGGTTGCTCCACTGTGAACAGGTACTCCCCACAATGCAGGCACCGGACAAATGGACGGGGATGTATGCCCTAACACTTGGGGCATATCATACCCAGCGCTTCCAGGTCTCCGATCGTGTACAACACAAACCGCCCATGCGGTTTCAGGCGAATGCCGGTATCTGTCAGCAGGGTTCCCGACAGTATGGCACTTGTGGCGGGGCTAGTAGGAAGCATCTTAGGGCCCATTGAAGATTGCATCAATGAAAATGCAGACATGGCTGAAGTCTGATCCTTTCTCTCTTCAGCGCCAGACACACACACGTGTCTCACACAGCAACTGTCGGGAACTCCTTCCACTTGTTCTTTTAGTCACGTAGTTTCCCAGGCTTTCTTGGCTCCGCCCCTGCCTACGCAGTTAGAAATTTGATCTGAACTTAACCCCTGTTGTCCCGGAAAAGTAACAAAGTCCAAGGCCCTCTTTAGCACAGACTCTCTGTTAATGACTTTCCTTAGGTTGCTATGGGTAACGGCAATCCCGGGACTATGATCCCCCACATGTAGCGATACCCCGTAAGAGCTGCTGGATACATTTTTGGGTCCTGTCGTTACCCCACACTTCACTGTCCCAGAACTTAAGAGTCTATGTTAGTAGTTTTGAAAAAGGTGATTGCCAGTCACATCAGTCTTTTTCTCAATTGCTTTATTACACAACTTCAGGTAGGGGAAAGAGGGTTAGGGGAAGTTCAGATACCTTGGTTTTGTAGATCACTAATGCGGTTCCTGAATCCAGATGACAACAGCTTTCTGTCTCTGGTTCTTGCGACAACCGGATAGGCCTCTCACACCGACCTAGCAGTCGGTATGAAGCACGGACAAAGTCTCTGCCACAGGCTTGAGTGAAAAGTGGAAACTCCTGGATATTCCCCTGCCACAGGATTGTTTAGCCAGTAGTCAGTTAGTTAGGTCAGCTGCACAGTACCAGAACCTTTAAGCCATCTGGCAGTACGGTGAGGTAGGTTACTTGGGTGCATCCTCCAAACGAGTCACCAGGCCCTTCCTGAGATACCAGCCATCAGCTCAGTCCTCTCCAGTAAGGTCCTCCCCTGGAATATTCTCCACTTGAGTGGCTTCTTCCGGCAGGACAGACAGCACAGGATCACCTTCAGTTAAGTAGGCCCCAGACAGGCTTCTGGGCCTACTTGCAGCAAACACAGCAGCATAGCCTCTGGCCTGGAGGGCCATGAGGCAAGACGGAACCCCGATGCACATGGTACTGCCCCTTAAATATCCTTCCCTCAGCATGCCCAGCTACAAAGAAGCACCAGATTGGTCTGTTTTCTGGGAGAAAGAATATCCAATACACTTCAGCTGGCTGTATTTCTCACACTGGCCTGTGACAACAGTGACACCTAATGGCAACAGTGGGAAATGTGCACAAACAGCCAAAGCTGGAACAGAAACCAACAATTTATACAATCATTCTGAGTTATTTACAGCTCAGATACCCCTAAATTTACAGAATAGCGCCTGTTCAAAAGTAGCAGGGCGCTACATATGTATAAAAGTGCATAACGTGTCGATAAAGTACAAAAAAAAGTCTTATATAGTCCAAACAACATAAGCATTATAATTCCTCTGCCAAAACGTAAATTGTTGCCATAGTCTTCACAGTGTAAAGAAGCACCAGCCACCACCTCATGCAATGAACACTCACCAGAAATTGGCTACAAAATATGTAGCAAACTTAGAATGACATCATAGGTAGGTGTCAACCCGGGTAGTCTATGCATCCATCCACAGTGCTTTCCAATTCCCAGCACATGATCCAAGTTGCAGCAAATAAAGCTCACAGTGGAGCCAGCAAAGATAGTAATAGTGTAGTATTTTTTTGCACCATGAGAATCACAAACATAGCACACCAAACAAACAGACCGATATATCAATGCAGAACTGCTGTGACTCACATAGAAAGCTGTTACTAACCAATATCATGCAGATATGTGATGTCAGCACAAACGTCCCTGCCCCTGGGGCAGATTATTATTTTTATTATTATTATTTCTAATTTGATGCTGCTAAATATTAAGATTATTATTATTATTATTTTTTTTATTAATCCTTTAATTATGCTAATGATGATAATGATTATTATTATTTATATTTTGATGATAATGATAATGTTTTTTTCTACTTTGAGGATAATAATGATGATGTATAACCATAAGCAGCATCAAAGTAGAAATAATAATAATAATAATAATAATAATTACTAGGGTTGTCCCGATACCACTTTTTTAAGACCGAGTATAAGTACCGATACTTTTTTCCAAGTACTCGCCGATACCGATGCCGATACTTTTTTTTCAATGTCATGTGACAGTTTGAAAGATGGGGACTGATAGGTGGCACTGACAGGTGGCACTTATGGGCACTGACTGGTGACTGGTGCTGATGGGCACTGATAGGTGGCTGGCACTGATAGATGGCACTGATTGCACTGATAGGTGGCACTTATGGGCACTGATAGGTGGCACTTGTGGGCAGTGATAGGTGGCACTGATAGGTGGCACTTGTGGGCACTGATAGATGGCACTGATTGCACTGAAAGGTGGCACTTGTGGGCACTTATGGGCACTGATAGATGGCACTTATGGGCACTGATACTTATTAGTATTAATTACCATCATCACCAAAATAAAAATATTAACAATCATAAGCATCAAAGTAGAATTATTATTATTATTATTATTATTATTGTTATTATTATTGTTTTTACTTAGATGCTGCTGAGCTGATTATTATTATTTCTAATTTGTTGCTGCTGATTATTATTAATATTAATACTAATAATCATCATCAATATATAAATATTAATAATTATAATCAGCAGCAAAGTAGAATTAATAATAGAAATAATAATAATAATAATAATAATAATAATAATAATAATAATAATAATAATAGCATACAAATGACTATTTCTAGTTTTGTCACTTACCTTGAAAGCAAAATAAAAGCAGGATGAAAAGTCTCATGCTTGCTCCCGGGGAAGACTGTAGAGAGTGCGTAGTCTCACGTATATGATCGGTGGGATGTCTGTTGACATAAAGGAAGAGGAAGTGAGCTCAGCTGCCAAGGAACGGTGAAGAAATAACAGAAATAGCTGCTGGGAAATTAATGTTATGTAGCGACCGGCCCTCTTTCTCCACTGTCCTTGGCTCGCTCACAGGAGAAAAAGGCACACAGTCTCCACCATGCCCGCACCCCCTGGTTTTCAGAGGTTAAGCACACTTGTTTTAACTTACGGGTCTTGCAACAAGGTTCTCCTCAAAGTTGGTTTCTGTCCCTAGAATGTAAGGACAAAGTCTCTATACCCCACGTAACTCCAAGGTCCACACCAGTTTCAACTCCAACGTAGAGTTTATTTTTCCTTATGCATGAACATCCACAAAATTGAGAAGAGAGAAAGGTGTTAGGAAGACAGATCAATTCAGGCACTTTTGGCTTCGTCGCCACTCGATCCCGAGTGGGTATAGCTCACCCGGACAGTCACCAAAAAGGCACTACAGCCGGCATGTAGCTCGAACAGTCTATTAGACACCCTAATGGATGCGTTCAGGAGATCCTCTGCCACAGAATCTATAGTGTCCCGAACCTCCTAATAGTCCTGTTGTTTAGATCCCCTTTTCCGGATGGATGACATCCCTCCGAAGAGTTACTGGGCCTCTTACTTCACTGTGATCTCTCACCAGTCCTTCGGAACGGTCCTCCCCCAGCCTCCTCTTCTAGAAACGGGTCCCCTCGCAAGGCGGCACCCTGGGATTCCTCCTCCCGAAGTGGACTCCAGCTAAATGTGCTGGGCCCAGGGCTGAAGTTGCAGTCCCAGGACTAAAGGTGCCTGGGACTGGAGCACACGTGGCCCCATGGCCTGGAGGGCCATGCGCCACGCACCAGGACTCCGACTCCGGAACCAAGAACAGAAGACCCCTTCCAGGCGGCGTCTGCCCCATATGTATCCTCTCCCGGCATGCACAGCAGGCAGACCACACCCACCGCACGGCTGCCGAGAGAGGACACCCAATCGCTACCCCATCACCTGTGGTTAAACCCAGAGTACAAGTGACAGCTCCACCCATACTTCTAAAGGGAACTGCACACCAGGTAAAACAGCAGCAAGGCAGAGTCCAGTAAATTGATTCAAAGATTCAAGCCAACTACCACTTGAATCACCCCTAAATTTAGTATAGCAATCCCTAAATTTAGGACCCCCGATACAGTTATAATAAGAAAAGTGTGGTAAGATAAAAGGATGAACTGAGAGAAGTGTGAACTAGAGATGTCCCGAACTATTCGCCGGCAAATAGTTCCCGGCGAACATAGCTTGTTCGCGTTCGCCGCGGCGGGCGAACATATGCGATGTTCGGTCCGCCCCCTATTCGTCATCATTGAGCAAACTTTGACCCTGTACCTCACAGTCAGCAGACACATTCCAGCCAATCAGCAGCATACCCTCCCTCCCAGACCCTCCCACCTCCTGGACAGCATCCATTTTAGATTCATTCTGAAGCTGCAGTCTTAGTGAGAGGAAGGACAGTGTAGCTGCTGCTGATTTAATAGGGAAATCTATAGCTAGGCCAGTGTATTCAGTGTCCACTCCAGTCCTGAAAGACTCGTCTGATCTCTGCTGTCAGGACAGCGTCCTGACAGCACCCCAAAAAGCCCTTTTTAGGGCTAGTACATACATCAGTCTGCCTTTTTTTTTTCTCTGTAATCTAATTGCAGTTGCCTGCCAGCGTGTGTGTGACAGGCTCACAGCGTATACTGTGCCCACTTGCCCAGTGGCACCACTCATATATCTGGTGGCACAGTAGATTACTAGTGAGAGGAGGGACAGTGTAGCTGCTGCTGATTTAATAGGGAATTCTACAGCTAGGCCAGTGTATTCAGTGTCCACTCCAGTCCTGAAAGACTCATCTGATCTCTGCTGTAAGGACAGCGTCCTGACAGCACCCCAAAAAGCCCTTTTTAGGGCTAGTACGTTCATCAGTCTGCCTTTTTTTTTTTCTCTGTAATCTAATTGCAGTTGCCTGCCAGCGTGTGTGTGACAGGCTCACAGCGTATACTGTGCCCACTTGCCCAGTGGCACCACTCATATATCTGGTGGCACAGTAGATTACATTTAAAAAAACAACAACAATTTTGACTGTAATAGAATAGCAATCAGTTGCATGCCAGCGTGTGTGTCAGGCCTACAGCGTCTACTCTGCCAACTTCTGCCAGTGCACAGTGCCACTCATATCTGGTGTCACAGTAGCTTGCACGCATAGTACAACTAAACTAATCTAAAAAAATGACAGGCAGAGGCAGGCCACCCCGCAGGGGCCGTCGTGGTCGTGGTGCTGTGATTCCCTTTGGCCCTAGAATAATGCCCAGTGTTCAGAGGCCACGTACCCTGAACTCGAAAAGTTCTGAGGACATAGTTGACTGGCTAACACAGGACACCCAATCTTCTACAGCTTCCGCTCGGAACCTTGATGCACCATCCTCCTCCAGCTCAGCTTCGGGCACCTCTCAAGTTACCACTCGCCCACCTGCCGCCACCACCAACACTAGCACCACAGCTGTTTCACTTTATCTGTCAGAGGAGTTATTTACATATGAGTTGGAAGAAATTAGTGATGCGCAACCATTATTGCCAGAGGATGTAGATAAAAGGGATATGTCTCAGTCAGGCAGCATTACACACATGGACGTATGGTGTGATGATGATGATGTTGTACCCGATGCTGCTTCCTTTGCTGAGTTGTCAGATACAAGTGAAGCGGTTGATGATGACGATGTGTCCGTGGATGTCACGTGGGTGCCCGCTCGAAGAGAAGAAGAACAGGGGGAAAGTTCAGATGGGGAGACAGAGAGGAGGAGGAGACGAGTTGGAAGCAGGGGTAGGTCATCGCAAGGAGCTAGTGGCACAGTCAGACAGCATGTATCGGCACCCGGGGTCAGCCAGACAGCACGCCAATCAACGCATGCTGTTGCCACCACCAGAATGCCGTCATTGCAAAGCTCAGCAGTGTAGCATTTTTTTTGTGTGTCTGCCTCTGATAACAGTGATGCCATTTGCAACCTGTGCCAAAAGAAACTGAGTCGCGGGAAATCCAACACCCACCTAGGTACAACTGCTTTGCGAAGGCACATGATCGCACATCACAAACGCCTATGGGATCAACACACGATGACGAGTACAAGCAGCACACAAGCTCAAAGCCACCATCCTCCTCCTGGTCCAGCATCTTCAGCCACGTCAACCACTGCTGTCCTCCTTGCCCCCTCTCAATCATCCGCCACTCCGTCTCTCGCCTTGAGCAGTTCCTGCTCATCTGCCCACAGTCAGGTGTCTGTCAAGAACATGTTTGAGCGTAAGAAGCCAATGTCACAGAGTCACCCCCTTGCCAGGCGTCTGACAGCTGGCTTGTCGGAACTCTTAGCCCACCAGCTTTTACCATACAAGCTGGTGGGGTCTGAGGCCTTCAAAAAATTTGTAGCTATTGGGACACCGCAGTGGAAGGTACCCGGCCAAAATTTCTTTTCAAAAAAGGCAATCCCCAACCTGTACTCTATTGTGCAAAAGGAAGTCATGGCATGTCTGGCACACAGTGTTGGGGCAAGGGTCCATCTGACCACTGATACCTGGTCTGCAAAGGGCAGGTATATCACCTACACTGCGCATTGGGTAAACCTGCTGACGGCTGCCAAACATGTAATGCGTGGCTCTGCAGAGGAGTTGGTGGTGACACCGCCACAACTTGCAGGCAGGCCTGCTGCCACCTCCTCTACTCCTCCTACTCCGTCCTCTTCGATAACCTCCTCGGCTGAGTCCTCTTCTGCTGCTGCGTCTTGCTCCACATCAACTGCACCCCCCCAGCTCCCCAGGGGCTATTCCACATCCCGGATACGACAGTGTCACGCCGTTTTGGGGTTGACTTGCCTGAAAGCAGAGAGTCACACCAGACCAGCACTCCTGTCCGCCCTGAATGCACAGGTGGATTAGTGGCTGACTCCGCACCAACTGGAGATTGGCAAAGTGGTGTGTGACAACGGAAGCAATTTGTTGGCGGCATTGAATTTGGGCAAGTTGACACATGTGCCGTACATGGCACATGTGTTGAATCTGATTGTACAACGCTTTGTGCATAAGTACCCAGACTTACAGGACGTCCTCAAGCAGGCCAGGAAGGTGTGTGGCCATTTCAGGCGTTCCTACACGGCCATAGCGCACTTTTCAGATATCCAGCGGCGAAACAACATGCCAGTGAGGCGCTTGATTTGCGACAGCCCGACACGTTGGAATTCAACACTCCTAATGTTCGACCGCCTGCTCCAACAAGAAAAAGCTGCCAACGAGTATTTGTATGACCGGGGTGCTAGGACAGCCTCTGCGCAGCTGGGAATTTTTTTGCCACGTTACTGGACGCTCATGCGCAATGCCTGTAGGCTCATGCGTCCTTTTGAGGAGGTGACAAACCTAGTCAGTCGCACTGAAGGCACCATCAGCGACATCATCCCATTTGTTTTCTTCCTGGAGCGTGCCCTGCGAAGAGTGCTGGATCAGGCCGTAGATGAGCGTGAAGAGGAAGAGGAAGAGTTGTGGTCACCATCACCACCAGAAACAGCCTTTTCAGCATCGCTTGCTGGACCTACGGCAACGCTGGAAGAGGAGTCTGAGGAAGAGGAGTCAGAGGAGGAATGTGGCTTTGAGGAGGAGGAGGAAGACCAACCACAGCAGGCATCCCAGGGTGCTCGTTGTCACCTATCTGGTACCCGTGGTGTTGTACTTGGCTGGGGGGAAGAACAGGCCTTCAGTGAGATCAGTGAGGACGAGGAACGGGACATGAGTAGCTCGGCATCCAACCTTGTGCAAATGGGGTCTTTCATGCTGTCGTGACTGTTGAGGGACCCTCGTATAAAAAGGCTGAAGGAGAACGACCTGTACTGGGTGGTCAAGCTACTAGACCCCCGGTATAAGGAGAAAGTGCCTGAAATGTTACCGAATTACCGGAAGTCAGAAAGGATGCAGCAGTTCCAAAATAAATTAAAAAGTATGCTTTACACAGCGTATAAGGGTGATGTCACAGCACAACAGGAATCTAACAGGGGAAGAGGTGAAAGTAATCCTCCTCCTACCACGACCACGCCGGCAAGGACAGGACGCTTTACAGACGTGTTGTTGATGGAGGACATGCAGAGCTTTTTAAGTCCTATGCATCGCCACAGCCCTTCGGGGTCCACCCTCAGAGAACGATTTGACCGACAGGTAGCAGACTACCTCGCCTTAACTGCAGATATCGATACTCTGAGGAGCGATGAACCCCTTGACTACTGGGTGTGCAGGCTTGACCTGTGGCCTGAGCTATCCCAATTTGCGATAGAACTTCTGGCCTGCCCCGCTTCAAGTGTCCTTTCAGAAAGGACCTTCAGTGCAGCAGGAGGTATTGTCACTGAGAAGAGAAGTCGCCTAGGTCAAAAAAGTCTAGATTACCTCACCTTTATTAAGATGAATGAGGCATGGATCCCGAAGGGACTGACAGTGGACGATACATTTGACTAAAAAAGGCCTGATGAGATGAGCTGCCTTGGACTAAAAATGGTCCACACGCTGCTGTATTTTATCTCTGCATGCCGGATGACTTGCGTGACTTATCCGCCACCAACTAGGGTTCAAGCCGCAATGTTTTAGGGCACTTTCTGCCTGGAAAACATCAATTTTTCTGGCCGCTGCTACAGCAGCGGCTGCAACAATACCTAATTTTTCAAGCATGTGTACATGCCTAATTTGTCTGGCCTCTGTGGCTGCAAAAACAAAACAAAAAAAAAAGCACATACATGTGTCAATTCCCCTTCATGATCGTTACCTTGTTGTGGTGACTGGTGAAGGGGCTTGCGTATCACAATGAAGCGACCACCTCTATGAGTGTGTTGGCAATGGCAATGTTGGCACACCCCAGATGATAAGGTCGTTGCTTCATTGTGAACAGACCAAAAGCGATCGGCTGGATAATTTTGCATAGAAAAAACATTAATTTTCTTTGTGATCATCTAAGGTGATCATTAAAGCCTTGCGGTTGTGCAAATGGACTGTTTGCGGTTGTTTGCGGTGCGTTAAACGGGGAGTTTGGTCTGTCACTGTGAAGCGGGCGTAACCCTTACACTACCTGATCGATACAACATCATACCTGATGTTTTAAAGCACGTTATTCCAAACAATTTAGGAATGTTAGGTGATTTATGCCCTTTATGGATTAAAACCCGACTCTGCGTCAACTACGTAATTTTCCATGGGAGATTTGCCATGGATCCCCCTCCGGCATGCCACAGCCCAGGTGTTAGTCCCCTTGAAACAACTTTTCCATCACTATTGTGGCCAGAAAGAGTCCCTGTGGGTTTTAAAATTTGCCTGCCTATTGAAGTCTATGGCGGTTCGCCCGTT
Source organism: Rana muscosa (assembly GCA_029206835.1). Lineage (NCBI taxonomy): Eukaryota > Metazoa > Chordata > Amphibia > Anura > Ranidae > Rana > Rana muscosa. The sequence continues at coordinate 341,645,643 of CM055118.1, read as the reverse complement.
CGCGAACATTTGCGGAAATTTGCGTTCGCCGTTCGCGAACAGAAAATTTTATGTTTGCAACATCACTGGTGTGAACATCAAAGATAAAAAATACACATCTCAGTCTACACAATTTATTTTCTGTAGAATAGGGTGACCAGACATCTCCAGTTTTCGGTGACAGGCCCCGGACTGAGGACACTGTCCCCAGACCAAGTCTGTCCCTGGATTTGTCCCCGGATTGCAGTGGCGTAGCATGGGGGGCGGCGGGTACTCTCGTCCTGGGTGCAATAAAAATTATTACTGTGCCGCCCAAGTGTACTGTGTTGCGGCCATGTGTAGCATGCCTCCCCTGGCCCCCTACACCTCCAATGAGGCATGTCCCGACTACCGGGCATTGCTCTGCAGCACCTTCCCCTCCCTGCCAGGGAACTCATGTAGTCCATCCTGTCCCCAATGATCCCTCTGGTGCGGGCAGCCCGTGTGTGTGAGAATGGCAGAGGGGCGGCTGTTGGCAGTGTAAATTTGCTGTACCCTCAAAATAACTCAACACACAGCCATTAATGTCTAAACCGCTGGCAACAAAAGTGAGTACACCCCTAAGTGAAAATGTCCAAATTGGGCCCAATTAGACATTTTCCCTCCCCGGTGTCATGTGACTCGTTAGTGTTAAATTTGGTGTTATCGCTCTCACTCTCTCATACTGGTCACTGGGAGTTCAACATGGAACCTCATGGCAAAGAACTCACTGAAGATCTAAAAAAAAAGAATTGTTGCTCTACATAAAGATGGCCTAGGCTATATAAAGATTGCCAAGACCCTGAAACTGAGCTGCAGCACGGTGGCCAAGACCATACAGTGGTTTAACAGGACAGGTTTCACTCAAAACAGGCCTCGACATGCAGGGCCGGCGCTACCACTAGGCGAAGTAGGCAGCCGCCTAGGGGCGCACTATCACCTAGGGCGCAACCTCAGCCTCTGTCCTGTGTGACTGTGTGAGCTAGGCTCTCCTCTCTCCTGATCGCTGGCCTGGCCCCATTCAGTGTGCCGCCACGGCGCCACCAAATTCCCCCCATGTGTAGCGCAGAGCGTCCCGCTGCGCTGTCACACCTCAGTCCTCAGACAGGTATAATCACACAGCGCCGCTCCGGGACTCCTTTGCTCCAACCTGTCCCTCTGGTGCGGCGCTGTGTGTCTTGTGTGTGCAGCGGAGGGGCGGGGCTGAGGAGTAGCTGACTGACCTCCCGCCCAGCGAGGACTCCATGGAGCGGGTGGATGGCATTGGCGGCGGCGCGGCGCTGGCCTGGCCCTGGCGGGGACTCCGTGGAGAGGATGGATGGCGCTGGCCTGGCCCCTGAGCAGAGCCCTGATGATGGCTGACGAAGCACCAGAGCAGAGGTAAGGAGGAGGACGGATCGATCTACATGCTGTATGAGGGGGAGGGGGGGAGTGTGTTTGAGTAGTGCAGGAAGTAGGAGTCAGGGGGGTCAGTGTATGTGTCATGTAAGGGGGGGTCAGTGTATGTGTCATGTAAGGGGGGGTCAGTGTATGTGTCATGTAAGGGGGGGTCAGTGTATGTGTCATGTAAGGGGGGGGTCACTGTATGTGTCATGTAAGGGGGGGTCAGTGTATGTGTCATGTAAGGGGGGGTCAGTGTATGTGTCCTGTAAGGGGGGGGTCAGTGTATGTGTCCTGTAAGGGGGGGTCAGTGTATGTGTCATGTAAGGGGGGGGTCACTGTATGTGTCATGTAAGGGGGGGTCAGTGTATGTGTCATGTAAGGGGGGGGTCACTGTATGTGTCATGTAAGGGGGGGTCAGTGTATGTGTCATGTAAGGGGGGGTCAGTGTATGTGTCCTGTAAGGGGGGGGTCAGTGTATGTGTCATGTAAGGGGGGGGTCAGTGTATGTGTCATGTAAGGGGGGGTCAGTGTATGTGTCATGTAAGGGGGGGTCAGTGTATGTGTCATGTAAGGGGGGGTCAGTGTATGTGTCATGTAAGGGGGGGTCAGTGTATGTGTCATGTAAGGGGGGGGTCACTGTATGTGTCATGTAAGGGGGGGTCAGTGTATGTGTCATGTAAGGGGGGGTCAGTGTATGTGTCCTGTAAGGGGGGGGGGTCAGTGTATGTGTCATGTAAGGGGGGGGTCAGTGTATGTGTCATGTAAGGGGGGGTCAGTGTATGTGTCCTGTAAGGGGGGGGGGTCAGTGTATGTGTCCATTAAGGGGGGGGTCAGTGTATGTGTCATGTAAGGGGGTGTCAGTGTATGTGTCCTGTAAGGGGGGGTCAGTGTATGTGTCCTGTAAGGGGGGGTCAGTGTATGTGTCCTGTAAGGGGGGGTCAGTGTATGTGTCCTGTAAGGGGGGTCACTGTATGTGTTCTGTAAGGGGGGTCACTGTATGTGTCATGTAAGGGGGGGTCAGTGTATGTGTCATGTAAGGGGGGGTCAGTGTATGTGTCCTGTAAGGGGGGTCACTGTATGTGTTCTGTAAGGGGGGTCACTGTATGTGTCATGTAAGGGGGGGTCAGTGTATGTGTCATGTAAGGGGGGGTCAGTGTATGTGTCCTGTAAGGGGGGGTCAGTGTATGTGTCCTGTAAGGGGGGGTCAGTGTATGTGTCATGTAAGGGGGGGTCAGTGTATGTGTTCTGTAAGGGGGGTCAGTGTATGTGTCATGTAAGGGGGGGTCAGTGTATGTGTCATGTAAGGGGGGGTCAGTGTATGTGTCCTGTAAGGGGGGGTCAGTGTATGTGTCATGTAAGGGGGGGTCAGTGTATGTGTCCTGTAAGGGGGGTCACTGTATGTGTTCTGTAAGGGGGGTCACTGTATGTGTCCTGTAAGGGGGGGTCAGTGTATGTGTCCTGTAAGGGGGGGTCACTGTATGTGTCCTGTAAGGGGGGGTCAGTGTATGTGTCCTGTAAGGGGGGGTCACTGTATGTGTCCTGTAAGGGGGGGTCACTGTATGTGTCCTGTAAGGGGGGGGGTCAGTGTATGTGTCCTGTAAGGGGGGGTCACTGTATGTGTCCTGTAAGGGGGGGTCAGTGTATGTGTCCTGTAAGGGGGGGGGTCACTGTATGTGTCCTGTAAGGGGGGGTCACTGTATGTGTCCTGTAAGGGGGGTCAGTGTATGTGTCCTGTAAGGGGGGGTCACTGTATGTGTTCTGTAAGGGGGGGTCACTGTATGTGTCATGTAAGGGGGGTTCAGTGTATGTGTCCTGTAAGGGGGGGTCAGTGTATGTGTCCTGTAAGGGGGGGGGGGTCAGTGTATGTGTCATGTAAGGGGGGGTCAGTGTATGTGTCATGTAAGGGGGGGTCAGTGTATGTGTCATGTAAGGGGGGTCAGTGTATGTGTCATGTAAGGGGGGTCAGTGTATGTGTCAGGTAAGGGGGGGTCAGTGTATTTTTCAGGTAAGGGGGTGTCAGTGTAATTGTCAGGTGGGTTAGTGTAGGGGACGGGGTGTTAGTGTATGCCAGGGGGTCAGATAGGTCACATGTGTTGCAAGGGCAGGTTAAAGTGGAGTCAGGGGCGCAGCCGGGGGGGGCGGCAAAATTAGGTTTCGCCTAGGGTGTCAAAGATCCTTGCACCAGCCCTGTCGACATGGTCAACCAAAGAAGTTGAGTGCACGTGCTCAGCGTCATATCCAGAGGTTGTCTTTGGGAAATAGATGTATGAGTGCTGCCAGCATTGCTGCAGAGGTTGAAGGGGTGGGGGGTCAGCCTGTCAGTGCTCAGACCATGCAGTGCACACTGCATGAAATTGGTCTGCATGGCTGTCGTCCCAGAAGGAAGCCTCTTCTAAAGAAAGCCTGCAAACAATTTGCTGAAGAAAAGCAGACTAAGGACATGGATTACTGGAACCATGTCCTGCGGTCTGATGAGACCAAGACAGTGAAACTGCTGACCTCTGACCTTAAGCCATAAACACTGGACACGAGTGCAACTGGTACAAAAATGACGTTCACACTCCTAACTATTTCAGGATCTGTATTTATGCTAAGCTAAGTGAGCTTTCAATGTCAAAACATATAGGAGACATAGCATAAATACAGACCTCTGTTATAAAGCCAAATTAATAAAATAATTCTACAGCTACAGCATTTGGGGAGGCGCAAAGGCTCTAATTAATAAAAATAAAGCAAAAAAAAAAATTGACTCAAGACAACGTTTTCCAAGAAAAAAAAACAGTTAGAGCCTCCCTAAGGATTTTAGGATCCTATCAGAGGTTTTTATTAACTTTGCAGCTCCATTTATGCATCTCAGCAAAGGGGCCAAGTCCACCACGTTGAAATGGAATGAAGAGGCATAGAGAGCTGTACAGGAGCTTAAGGCTGGGTTCACACTAATGCCGGATGCGACTGACAGCAGGGGTTCGGTTGATCCCTGTTCTCCATTTCAGGGACACATTTTTGCCTGAATTAGGCCCTGAAATGGATCCAAAGACACACAGAACTCCTGTGTAAGCCGCTCCGGAGCCGCCACGGAGATGTGTGAACCGGGTCCATAGAGTGCCGGTCACAATCTCCTGTAATGCTAACTGGATGCGGGGAAACCCACATCCAATTCGCACTAGTGTGAACCCAGCCTAAGGTAGCATTGTGTAAGGGAGCAGTGTTGACCACCCTCAAGTTTAGTCAATAATTTTGCGTACAAACCTCACCCTTTATATGGGCCTGGGAGCAGTCTTGTCCAATGAAATTAATGGGGAAGAACATGCAGTAACATACCTCATCTGGAATCTAACCCCTGCAGAGAGGAACTATTCAATAGTGGAAAGAGAGTCTCTGGCCATAAATTGGCACTAGAGTCCTTGAGGTATTACCTATTGAGCAAACACCTCCCATTGTCCATTACAGTGGAAGGCTCAGAAGGGAGGGAGCAATGCAAGGGTCAGAAGGTGGTTTCTGGCTCTGCAAGGCTTTATTTTTTGATGAGGAACACAGGCCTAGTAAGGGAATGCTGATGGACTGTCTTGCGTCCACTGGCTGGCATAATCTTGGACGGCTTACATGTTTTACATATGCGTGCTGAGAGAGAGGCTCCAGGACTTGTGGCTGAGTAAACTAACTTTTTGTTTTCTCACAGTCTAAAGTAGGTTTTGTCCTGGATCTTGGAGCCTTGGGATGTTGTAGAGCTTTGGGTGGGATAAAGCTTATATTCCTAGGTCCACATCTTACCTTGTAACCAGCTCAGACCTGAATTTTAGCTGTCCACAGGCCTTAATATATGCAAGCTGACTGATGCTCAGGGCTGTCTCTTCTGCTCTCTCTGTGCTTTGGGAGCCTGCTGCTTGGTGAAAGGCCTGAGTGCTGACAGAACACAAAAAAGGTACAAATATGTTTGGGGGTTAGGGTTGCCACCTTATCACTTTAAAACCTAACACATATTAATTACACAGGTTCTATGGCTGATTAAGGTGGAAATTAAATGCACTTAGTGCCTTATCTGCATTAAATTAGCCCCAGAACCTGTGTTATTAATATCTGTTTGGTTTTAAAAGGATGAGGTGGCAACCCTATTGGGGATCCCATTAGGGGACACCCTGTTAGTCAAGAAGTGACCTGAGTTTAGCTAGTGGCTCAGACATAATTAATCTGTGTCATTAGCAAAATAGGCATTAATGCTATGTATTGAATAGGTTAAAGAAAACTAGGCCAAACACCGACGTCCATCTCTGTTGCATGCTACAGAAATAAAAGGGCAATGGCCCGTACGGGGATCTAACCCATGACCTTGGCCTTATTAGCACCACGCTCTAACCAACTGAGCCAATCAGCTCAACCTTGCACAGGGGAAGCCAGCCAAAGCTGGCACAGGGCTATCTTGGCTACAAGTGAATCTGTGGGCAACCACAGAAGCATTGACACAAGAATAGCCAAAAGCTTTAAGCAGTCAGTGTAGTAGACCTTGTGGTGCAATGGTAGCGTGTCTGACTTCAGATCACAAGCTTATGCATTCAAATCACAGTGGGGGGGGGGGGGGGCATGCTGATCTTTCATAGTCAGCTACTTAACCCAGGTTCATCAAGTGTTTCCACATCCCATTCTACTGGGACTCCCAACTACACAGGGTCCACTTGTCTCTAGATTACCTTCATAAGGCTAAATGAACAGCCAAACCAACAAAATCTGCCGTAGGCCTGGAAGAAGCTCCACATCTGGGCTACAGCATTGGGTGGAGGGTTGCAAAGCCTCTTATTAATAAGAATAAAGCAATTAAAACCTGACTCAAGACAATGTTAAGAAAAACAAAGTTAGCGCCTCCCTAAGAATTTTAGGATGCTTTCAGAGGTTTGTGATTAACTTTGCATCTCAGCAAAGGGGCCAAATCCACCACCTTGAAATTAAATGAAGAGGCAGAGAGAGCTTTTTAAGAGCCTAAGGTAGCATTGTTTAAGGGAGCAGTGTTGATCACCCCCAAGTTTAGTCAATAATTTCACACACACACCTCCCCCTTTACAATATGATTGATACACTGCGGTGTTTGCAGGATATGCTGGGATCCAAAGAAGACAGAAATAGGCATCTAACGTAAGGCAAAGTGGGATCTCTCTTTGAACCGAGCACATCACTAGTGATAGTAAATTAAGTGTTAGCGTAGGTTCACACTATTGCGGGTGCGGGACAGCATGTAAATTGCATTCTCGCACCCACATGCACCTGCAGCCAAAATACACTACTCTTTGGCAGACGTTTAGAGGTGCCATTGTTTCCTAATTTTTAATGGCACCCTCATGCATTGGTAAACACAGCATAGTGTATTCGGGTGCATGAAACCGCAAGGTGCAAAAGCGTTAAGGTACCTTTTCCATGCGTTTCATGCAGGTCCAGCAGACCATTAAAATGAATAGGCTGCTGTGCCTGAGCAAAAGCAACATAATACAGTTATATACAGGTGGGAGTGTGAGGCTGAGGCCGGTTTGCTCCTGGATAAATGCACCACTTGTGCTTGCTGTACTCCTTGCCCCTGATGACATCACATGTGATGAAGTCATTGATTGGAATTACAGCGATCCTTGAGTGAACAGGCTAGATGTTCTCTAATTTACCTTTGTGGTATCAGCTCTACTCCTTCCGGACAGCACTGTTTTAATACATCGATCTTGTGCCATTTAAAGTGCTTATTCTTCCTTTATCCAAACGAATGTGTTTCTGTATGTTTTTAATAAAGTGTGGTGAGCACTATGTTTGCTTTTCTGCCTTTTGAGCCTTAAAGTAATTGTAAAGGTTCATATTTTATTTATTTTTAAATAAAAAACATTTCACTTACCTGCTCTGTGCCAGGGTTTTGCACAGAGTGGCCCCCGATCCTCCAGTTCTGGAGTGCCCGGGCGACGCTCCTGGCTCCTCCTCCTAATCGAGTGCCCCCACGCTGAGCTTCATTCCCTGGGGGCACTCATGCGGGCGTGCTCCCGAGTCCTGCTGCTGCATCGATTGACACAGACAGCAGGACTCGGCCCCGCCCGGCTCCCATATCACTGGATTCGATTGACAGCAGCAGGAGACAATGGCTCCTGCTGCTATCAATCTATCCAATGAGGACCCGAGACAGCAGCTGGAGCTGCTGGGCTCTTCCTCGTCTCTGGAACTATCAGGTTCAGGTAAGTAAAAGGGAGGCTCCGGTTGGCTGTTGCAGCACAGAAGGTTTTTCACCTTAATGCATAGAATGCATTAAGGTGAAAAACCTCAAGACTTTACAACCACTTTAAAGTTAAATACAATCCCTGGATGGTCTTGTAGATTGATGCATTCGTGGAGTTGGGCTTTGTGGTTCCTTGTGATGTTTGTTTAAATAAGCTTGATCATATTAAAGGCGACTATTCCTTAAACCTTATCTAAGTATCCTCTGAGTCCTGGTGCCTGGGAACAATCTTATTTGACCTTTGTAGGGGTCAATATTGGTGGTGAGTATTTGTCCTTTGAGGGACACTGGAGCTTCTCACCTGACGCATGTCTTATCACAGACAGAAGTTACGGTATTTGTCTTTTTTTTGCACAATTTTGGATCTTGGTTTTGGGACTCTTTATTCCATATTGTGTACTTGATTTAGTGCTGAAAAACCTTTACTATACTTTTATTATTCAGTGAAGTCCATCAATATAAGTGCAAGCACCCCTGATTAAGCACAGTGGTGGTGGAAAAGAGCACTGTGTGAAAAAAAACATTTGTGGACATAAAAATGGGAAAAGTGGACTTATTTTCACTATATTTATATAAAAAATTATATTTATACACTTCACTTGATATACAGTGGGGGTGATTTACTAATAACAGTGCGCTGTGCCGGTTGATACCTTAATTGGTGCGCCGAATAACTCTTTCACTGGGCGCAGGAACCAGCGGCGCACTGTTATAGTAAATAAAAATGTCAGCGGCGCTCTATTGAAAATGAATGGTTCCCTATGGGAGCCCATTGATTTGAATAGAGGTCGCTCAGGAAGTCGGATGAAGCCGATCGTGTGCCCTGGCTGACACAGGGACAGCGCGACTTTGTGAGCCAACTTGGACACGACCTGAGCGCGAAGCAGCCGCTCAAGTCGTGTCCTAGAGGCGACTAGCTGGCCGAGAATGTCTCCAGCGCGATGGCATCGCACTGGTTCTCGGCAGCCTCACTGTCCCGTGTTTGGTAAGAATCATGAAGGGGAACTCCACGCCAAATTTTAATGAAAAAACCGGCATGGGTTCCCCTACAGGAGCATACCAGGCCCTTAGGTCTGGTATGGATTTTAAGGGGAACCCCCTAAGCCGAAAAACGGTGTGGGGGTCCCCCCAAAATCCAAACCAGACCCTTAGCTGAGCACGCAACCTGGCAGGCCGCAGGGGAAGAGGGGGGACGAGTGCGGCCCCCCTCCCTCCTGAACCGTACCAGGCCGCATAACCTCAACATGGGGGGTTTGGTGCTTTGACGTCATAGTCCCGGGGAATGATGGGACTGTGACGTGATACGGGGGCGGGGTCAGCGAGTGGCATCACCCGGTGACCACACCTCATGCCAATATAAGTGGGTGCCACTCTGCGGGCAGAGCATTGTAGCGGCGGACAGCGACGAGGCAACATCGGACGGAGAGAAGAGGGAAGAAGACGACGATGAAGACCGGGACCCCGCTAGCAAAAGAGCTGGAAGAAGATAGCGGGGCACCCGGCAGAAGGCTGAAAGAACCGGAGATCGTGGAGAAGGCACCGGAGAGCGGGAGAAGAACAGGAGAGCGCGGAGACGACACCGGAGAACAGAACAAGAGACCCCCGAAGTCGGAAGAAGACGACGAGGAAGACCGGGACCCCGCTAGCAAAAGAGCTGGAAGAAGATAGCGGGGCGCCCGGCAGAAAGACCTCCGAAGTCGGAAGAAGATGACGAGGAAGACCGGGACCCCGCTAGCAAAAGAGCTGGAAGAAGATAGCGGGGCGCCCGGCAGAAAGACCCCCGAAGTCGGAAGAAGACGACAAGGAAGACCGGGACCCCGCTAGCAAAAGAGCTGGAAGAAGATAGCGGGCGCCCGGCAGAAAGACCCCCGAAGACGGAAGAAGATGACGAGGAAGACCGGGACCCCGCTAGCAAAAGAGCTGGAAGAAGATAGCGGGGTGCCCGGCAGAAAGACCCCCGAAGACAACGAGGAAGCCCGGGACCCCGCTAGCAAAAGAGCTGGAAGAAGATAGCTGGGCGCCCGGCAGAAAGACCCCCGGAGCTGCCTAATAAATTACTTTGAAAACGTGTGTTGTGTTTTTTATTGACTTTTTTTGCCACCAGGTGAATGGGTAGGGGTACGATGTACCCCATACTCATTCACATAGGGTGTGGGAGCCGGCATCTGGGGGCCTCCTTATTAAAGGGGGTATCCGGATTCCGATAAGCCCCCCGCCCGCAGACCCTGACAACCAACGGCAAGGGTTGTCGGGAAGAGGCCCTTGTCCCCATCAACATGGGGGCAGGGTGCTTTGGGGTGGGGGGGCCACAGGTCGCCCTCTTGCCTCAAAGCACTAAACCCCCCATGTTGAGGTTATGCGGCCTGGTATGGTTCAGAAGGGAGGGGGGCCGCTCTCGTCCCCCCCTCTTCCCCTGCGGCCTGCCAGGTTGCGTGCTCGGATAAGGGTCTGGTTTGGATTCTGGGGGGGACCCCCACGCCGTTTTTCGGCTTAGGGGGTTCCCCTTAAAATCCATACCAGACTTGAAGGGTCTGGTATGGATTTTTAAGGGGACCCCCACGCTATTTTTTTTTAAGTTTGGCGCGGGGTTCCCCTTAAAATCCATACCAGACCTGAAGGGTCTGGTATGGATTTTGTGGGGACCCCCACACCATTTTTTTTCCATTTTGTTGGGGGGGCCCCCTTTGAATCCATACTAGACCCAAGGGCCTGGTACGGACCTGTGGGGGACCCCATGCTGTTTTTTTTCTAGTTTTTTTTTTTATAGCCGGCAATGTTTATTTTTTTTTACATTTCCTTTAACAACCAGCTATAAACAGGTTAAAGAACAAAAAAAAATCGCCGCAAAATCGCGGGTACTTGTGTTTTGGATCCGGGTCCATTGAATTCTATTACATCCAAAACACTGTTTTTGGTCTGGAAAAAAACATCTGCAGTTGCGTTTAACATCGTTTTTCACAAAGCCTAAAAATGCCTTCAGACGCCAAAGATTTCCATGTTTCAGACGCGGGTACCGGCGTTTAGCCACATTTTAGTTTAGAAGCGTTTTTAAAGGTGACCTCTTTTTTTACATTGATAAACTCAAAAATTATGGCAAATGAGGAAAAACCATTTAAAAAAAAAAAATATATATATATATATATATATATATATATATATATCAAAAAAATAAGGATATTGCTTCCATTGCATTGTGGACAATCCACAACTTGGGGCAGCTGACGTGGCAAGTGGACAATCCACAACTTGGGGCAGCTGACGTGGCAAGTGGACAATCCACAACTTGTGGCAAGTGATGTGGCAAGTGACACGCTAAATACAACTACACTGCTGCTCTCTCAGCTGCTGATACTCACTCTGGTCTCACAAAATAGCTGCAATCGTTAATAATACAGTTTTTGGACCTTAGGGCGGCTCCTTATCATGTTTCCTAACTAAACGCATATAGACGCAAATGTGGTAAAACGCGGCATGCAAACGCCACAAAGCGCGCCTTTCTAAACGCCGCTTTCAACCTTAGTTCTGAACACTTTGCACCAGCGTCCCGTGTACATGGGGCATAAAAACGCCTATGCCATTTACAGCTCAAAAACCATAGGCTAACATGGAGAGACGTTTTTAAGCTGCTTAAAACGCTCAAACAAGCGACTGGAAAAACGTCCGTGTGCATGTAGCCTTATATTAACCACTTGCGCACTGGCCACTTAAACACCCTTCCTGCCCAGACCAATTTTCACATTTCAGCGCTGATGCACTTTGAATGACAATTGCGCGCTCATACAACACTGTAACCCAATGAAAATTTATTATTTTTTGGCACACAAATAGAGCTTTCTTTTGGTGCTATTTGATCACCTCTGCGTTTATTTATTTTTGCTATAAATACAAAAGACCGACTAAAAAAAATTTTTGGGGATATTTTAACCACTTCAGCACTGGGCCTATTATGGCACTTCTCTCCTTCATGTAAAAATCATAAATTTAGGGCTAGAAAATTACTTCAAAACCCCAAACATTATATATGTTTTTTTAGCAGACACCCTAGGGAATAAAATGGCGGTCATTGCAAATTTTTAGCTCACTCGGTATTTGCGCAATACATTTTCAAACGCCTTTTTTAAAAAAAAAAATGGTTTCATGAATAAAAAAAAAATTACAAAACAGTAAAGTTAGCAAAATTTTTGGGGATAATGTGAAAGATGTTGTTATGCTGAGTAAATAGATACCTAACATGTCACGCTTTAAAATTGCGCACACTCATGGAATGACACCAAACTTCAGTACTTAAAAATCTCCCTATGCGATGCTTTCAAAATTTTTACACGTTACCATTTTCACATTACAGAGGAGGTCTAGTGCTAGAATTGTTGTACTCATTCTAACACACGCAGCCATACCTCACATGTGTGGTTTGAACGGCATTTACATATGTGGGCGGGACTTACGTGTGTGTTCGCTTCTGAGCGCGAGCTACCGGGGACATGGGCATTTTATTTTTTTTTATTTTTTTTTTACTTTTTTGCATTTCTTACTCTTTTTTTAACTTTTTTGTTTTTTTGATCACTTTTATTCCTATTACAAGGAATGTAAACATCCCATGTACTAGGAATCTATTGTGACAGGTCCTCTTTATGGAGAGATGCAGGGTCAATAAGACCCCACATCTCTCCTCCAGGCTGGAAAGCATGAGATCGGTCACCGATCTCATGCTGACAGCCGAGATCACGGCTTTGTTTACATACGGGAACCCGGCGTGATGTCATAACGTCGCGCCCGGGCCTCCGAGGGTCATAGAGGTGACTGGTGACCATCTGGTCACCAGTCATCTCTATGCTTCCCATCCATCGCTGAACAATTTGTTCTCCGAGCCCCAGATGGCACGGGAGAGCCCGGAGAAGCACCGGATGGCGGCAGGAGGGGGGGCGTCCCCTCCCACCGCCTATAAGAACGATTAAGCGGCGGAACTGCCGCTATGATTGTTTTTGTCATGCACAGAATCGACGGCTGAAAAGAATGATATCTGAGGCGGGGCGCATGCGTGGGAGCTCCGAGATGGCTGACTGAGCCAGGAGCTCCGCATCACCCCAGTCCCACGATCACCACAGCGGACTCAGCACGTCCCTGAACGGGACAAGAGTGACCCTTCCATACCAAGGATACCCCGGGAACCCTCCTGAATGTACGGAGCGGCCACCTGATGCGTCCTGCGTCCGGGGTTTGAAAGAACGGGCCGCGGCGGGTGTCCCAAGATGGCTGACTGAGCCAAGAGCTCCGCTCCACCCCTGTCCAGCGATTGCCACAGCGGGCTCAGCACGTCCCTAAACGGGTAACAAGTGTTCCACACATAGCCAGGATACCCCTGGGAACCCTCCTGGATGTCCGGACCAACCGTCAGACGCGATCTGGGTCCGGAACTTGAAAGAGCAGGCCGTGACGGGTGTACCAAGATGGCCGCCGCACCCACCTCAGCACAGACACACGTAGCCTACGGGGACATGGCTCAGGATATAAGGCAAATGACTTCAACACCAGCACTAACATACTCCCAAGTAGCCCAGGGGACCCCACATTACCCTCTAGCTCCCTCCCCAGCATCCACCGAATCCCTGCTGAGCAGAGTGATGGGGGAATATAACATGTCTCCAGCTGGGCCGGCTCCTCCGTATCTTCATGCTTCCCCCAGCATGCAGGATCAGGACCTCTCTTCACCAAAGGATGACCTTTTTCTCAAATTCTCTGCCCTTTTGGAACGGGGTCTGGCTAACACTGCTGACCAAATCACCAGAAACATGAAATCTGACTTCGCCAACCTCGGCTCTAGAATGGAAGCCATAGAAACCAAACTAGACATTACTGTCTCACACACTAACCAGAATGCTGCCCATATCCAGGTCCTCCAGGACCAATTGGACACAGCCCTTTCCAAGATAGACGACCTCGAGAACAGATCCAGGAGATCTAACTTCCGAGTCCGAGGCCTTCCGGAAAACATCACGGATATCCCCCTTGCGATACAAGACCTCATCAAGGATCTAATTCCTAATACGCCCCCTCATCGCCTAGAGTTGGACAGGGCCCACAGAGCCCTCGGCCCCCCCAGGAAAGATGGTTCCCCAAGGAATGTAATTGTCAAGCCCCACTTCTACGCCGTTAAGGAGGAAATTATGAAACAATCCCGCCTCAAACAACAAGTCACTTGCCGAGGGCAACAAATACAAATCTTCGCAGATTTGGCCCCCCCAACAGGACATCAAATATAGATGGACCTTCCCATTTGGAGTGAAATTCACCATCCAAGGCAAAGCTTACTCTTTCTCCACCCTCTCTGAGGGTGAGAAACTCCTTCTCCACCTCAAGCTAATTTCCCAGGAAGCACCCATGGAATTCACTTCGGCACCAGGAGGATCCGCCAAGAGACCCCCCCCCCCAACAAGCCCGGTTTCCCCAACCTGGAACAAAGGCACAACCAAGAAGTCCAGGGATGGCAGACCCCCATAAGACGCTCTCAGTGACCTTTTACTTCACTTCGCACTCTTAGGGCACCCCACTTCGGGGCATTAGTCCCCTATGTTGTTGGAGCCCAGAGCTCCAAACCTTTCCTTTGTTGCCGATCACTAGGCCTCCCTACGTATCGCCACCTAGTTCAGTATTACACACCAGTTATTTTTTTACTGCCATAAGTTGGTTATGTCAGAGACACTTGTCCTTGAACACTAGGACATTTCTAGTCAGACATGCAAGCCGGAACAAGACTTCCAGGTATTCTTACGTTGGATATCTGGGTTCCCTCTCTACTGACGCTTCACCTCTTCTAAGGATATTCTACTGGAGGAACCCAGACGCTCAGAATTTTCCGCACTCGGAGATCTCCGGTTAGACAAAGCTTTTAGTCCCGACCAGGGCGACTGGAATGACGCTTCAGGGATGAAATTCTCTGGTGGGATTTCCCCCTCCCTGGCCTATTAAATGGGAGGGGTGGGGCTGAGGGGGGTGACCTCGGCAGTAGGTCCCCAGTCGGGCTGTATACTTTGATCTCAATACACTTTATATTCTTCCATTGGTTATTCAAAATGTTAACTTTACGCTGTGTTAGGTTTTCTTTTTATTACGTTTAACATAGAAGAAAGGGTCAGGGGTGACACCCTTGCGCCTCCACCCATTCCACAGACGCGAATCCTTTGCCTCTGTGGTTTGGAGCATCGGTCCCTTGTTAGAGGCTACCGATGCCTTTTGGACGGTACCTGGCGGGACACCTCCACGCCAAGCACCACTCGTCTTCCTAGAAGACGCCGCTCTCTGTTTTGCCTTTTTTCTCCCTCCCTTTCCCTTCCTAACCTCTCTCCTTTCTCAAGCCATTCAGCGGGAAATTTGAAGACCTGGACCCCGAAATCGGTCCGAATGAAGCTTCGTCAACATCCCGGGCCCCTTAGGGGAAATCATCAAAGGGTAAGTGATGGCTACGACAACAGCATTCCACCCCTCTGTCCAAATGTCTAAGGTGTCCACATCAGGGAAGGATCTCAGAATTGCCACACATAATGCACAGGGTTTGAACTCCCCCTGTAAACGTAGAAAAGCTTTTGAAAATTACAAAGCCCTGAACATAGATATAGTATTAGTACAGGAGACACATTTTCCGATCTGATACAACCCCAAATTCCTACACGCACATTACCCAACGTTCTATCTAGCGAATGCCGCAAACAAAACTAAAGGGGTAGCGATCCTGCTCTCGAAACATAGCAAGTTCTCCTACATCTCTGACCACAGAGACCCTGAAGGTAGATTTATCCTAGTCAAAGGTACTATCGAAGGTAACATTTATTCCTTAATCTCTTATTATACCCCCAACAAAGGCCAAAACCAGGGATGAGCCGAACACCCCCCTGTTCGGTTCGCACCAGAACCTGCGAACAGACAAAATGTTCGTGTAAACTTTAGAACCCTATTAAATACAATGGACTCGAACGTTCGAAATCTAAAGTGTTAATTATAAAGGCTAATATGCAAGTTATTGTCCTAAAAAGTGTTTGGGGACCCGGGTCCTGCCCCAGGGGACATGTATCAATGCAAAAAGAAGTTTTAAAAACGGCCGTTTTTTTGGGAGCAGTGATTTTAAAAATGCTTAAAATGAAAAAATAAAAGTGAAATATTCCTTTAAATTTCGTACCTGGGGGGTGTGTATGATATGCATGTAAAGTGGCGCATGTTTCCCGTGCTTAGAACTGTCCCTGCAAAAAATGTCATTTTTGAAAGAAAAAAAGTCATTTAAAACTCACTCGCGGCTATTAATGAATTGTCGGCTCCCGGCAATACATACAAAAGTCATTGATAAAAAAAAAAAAAAAAAGCGTGGGTGTTCCCCAGAATTCAATTACCAGGCCCTTCAGGTCTGGAATGGATATTAAGGGGAACCCCGCCGCAAATTAAAAAAAAAATTGGCGTGGGGTTCCCCCAAATATCCATTCCAGGCCCTTCAGATCTGGCATGGATTTTAAGGGGAACTCCACCCCAAATTTAAAAAAAAAATGGCGTGGAGTCCCCCTAAAAATCCATACCAGACCCCTTATCCGAGCACGCAACCTGGCCGGCCGCAGGGGAAAAGGGGGGGACGAGAGAGCGGCCCCCCCTCCCTCCTGAACCGTACCAGGCCACATGCCCTCAACATGGGGAGGATGTCCCCATGTTGATGGGGACAAGGGCCTCATCCCCACAACCCTTGCCCGGTGGTTGTGGGGGTCTGCGGGCGGGGGGCTTATCGGAATCTGGAAGACCCCTTTAACAAAGGGGACCCCCAGATCCCGGCCCCCCCTATGTGAATTGGTAAGGGGTACATTGTACCCCTACCATTTCACGAAGAAAGCGTAAAAAAATGTTTAAAAAAACACACAAACACCTTGAAAAAGTCCTTTATTTAAAAAAAAAAAAAAAACATTCCAGCGGTGAAATCCAGTGTCCCGCGGCGATCCCGATGTCCAGCGCTGTCCTTCATTGGTTGTGCCTGAGCGGACCTGATGGGGAACTCCCTCTCAGTATTTTAAATGTATAGACCCGCCCCTTCTAAAGTTCCCCATCAGGTCCGCTCAGCGGACCAGATGCGGAACATGAGAAGGGGCGGGTCTATACATGTATTACCAAAGTGAGAGCAGTCCCCCATCAGGTCCGCCCCCTCGGTATGTCAGACCCGCCTACGTCATTGGCTTGAGCGGGGAACTTCCTTCACTATGTAAATTTAAATTACACAGTGAAGGAAGTTCCCCGCTCAAGCCAATGACGTAGGCGGGTCCGACATACCGAGGGAGCGGACCTGATGGGGAACTTTAGAAGGGGCGGGTCTATACATTTAAAATACTGAGAGGGAGTTCCCCATCAGGTCCGCTCAGGCACAACCAATGAAGGACAGCGCTGGACATCGGGATCGCCGCGGGACACTGGATTTCACCGCTGGAATGTTTTTTTTTTTTTTTTAATAAAGGACTTTTTCAAGGTGTTTGTGTGTTTTTTTAAACATTTTTTTACGCTTTCTTCGTGAAATGGTAGGGGTACAACGTACCCCTTACCAATTCACATAGGGGGGGGCCGGGATCTGGGGGTCCCCTTTGTTAAAGGGGTCTTCCAGATTCCGATAAGCCCCCCGCCCGCAGACCCCCACAACCAACGGGCAAGGGTTGTGGGGATGAGGCCCTTGTCCCTATCAACATGGGGACATCCTCCCCATGTTGAGGGCATGTGGCTTGGTACGGTTCAGGAGGGAGGGGGGGCCGCTCTCTCGTCCCCCCCTTTTCCCCTGCGGCCGGCCAGGTTGCGTGCTCGGATAAGGGGTCTGGTATGGATTTTTAGGGGGACTCCACGCCATTTTTTTTTTAAATTTGGGGTGGAGTTCCCCTTAAAATCCATGCCAGATCTGAAGGGCCTGGAATGGATATTTGGGGGAACCCCACGTCAATTTTTTTTTAAATTTGCGGCGGGGTTCCCCTTAATATCCATTCCAGACCTGAAGGGCCTGGTAATTGAATTCTGGGGAACCCCCACGCTTTTTTTTTTTTTTTTATCAATGACTTTTGTATGTATTGCCGGGAGCCGACAATTCATTAATAGCCGCGAGTCAGTTTTAAAAGACTTTTTTTCTTTCAAAAATGACATTTTTTGCAGGGACAGTTCTAAGCACGGGAAACATGCGCCACTTCACATGCATATCATACACACCCCCCAGGTATGAAATATAAAGGAATATTTCACTTTTATTTTTTCATTTTAAGCGTTATTAAAATCACTGCTCCCGAAAAAACGGCCGTTTTTAAAACTTCTTTTTGCATTGATACATGTCCCCTGGGGCAGGACCCCGGTCCCCAAACACTTTTTAGGACAATAACTTGCATATTAGCCTTTATAATTAACACTTTAGATTTCTCCCATAGATTTTTCGAATTTTCCGCGAACACCCCAATTTGTTCGCTGTTCGGCGAACGGGCGAACAGGCAATGTTCGAGTCGAACATGAGTTCGACTCGAACTCGAAGCTCATCCCTAGCCAAAACAAATTCTTCCAAACACTCCTCAAAACCCTATTACCTCTCGTAGAAGGCAAGGTCATCTTTGGGGGGGACTCAAACATTGCTTTTGATCAGGGACTCGACAAATCGAAACCTCCGAAGGCCCAACTGACACGCCTCACCAAAGCCAGTCTGAACATTGCGAAATCCCTTCACTCCCATGGTCTGATCGACATATGGAGGGAACTTAATCCCTCAAAAAAGGACTTTACTCACTTCTCAGCTCCCCATCAGTCATACGCCAGAATAGATCATATCCTGGTACCCCCTACCCTTATACCATCGACAAAGAAGGCGACCATAATCGACATTGTCTGGTCAGACCATTCACTAGTCTTCCTTACTATGCAAAACTCCCTCACTAGACCGACGAGACCGCACTGGCGACTTAACAAATCCATCCTTAGTGACCCCGTTATAACAGCTGAAATAGAGAAATCCCTGCAGGAATACTTCCTCCTCAACAATGTAGAAGACATCTCACCCGAGACCCTTTGGGCTGCCCACAAGGCCACCATCAGGGGCAAATCATCGGTATAGCCACTCGACTAAAGAAAGAAAGACTAAATGACATTAAAAAACTTGAAAAGACTTTTACTGCCATCAAATCCCAACACAAGAAGGGTCCTTCTAAAGCCCTAATAGATCAATTGGATGCGGTCAGGTTGGAATTGAATTTGGCGCTAACGGTAAAAGCGGAAAAACATATCCGCTGGAATGGAGCAAGATTCTACCACCAGAAAGATAAAATTGGTCCGATGCTGGCCTCCAAGCTTTCCCCAAAGCCGCGTACCAACTGCTTTCCCAAGATTAGAGCAGCAGGTAATCCTCCCTCTGCTGACCCCACCAAGGTACTAGAAGCCTTTCGAGGTTTCTACATCAACCTATATAGCATGTCCCCCTCAAATAAGGACCCGTTGATAGCCGGCTTTCTCCGCGACCTTCCGATACCGGCCCTATCCGATGAACACAAAGATGTTATGGAGGCGAGCATCTCTGTTGAGGAGATAAGGGAGGTCATTAAAAACCTCAAGACGGGATCAGCTCCTGGGCCTGACGGCTTTTCCGTACCATATTACAAAGCCTTTGCAGACACATTAGCACCTCATATGGCAAAATTCTTTAACGCAAAGGCAAGGGGATCTCCCTTAGATCCTCAACTCAATACTGCCTACGTAACGGTTATTCCCAAACCCAATAAGAATCACGAGGACGTTGAAAACTATAGACCGATCTCCCTCATTAATAATGACCTCAAGATTTTGATGAAAATCCTAGCTAACCGCTTATCCTCCTTTATAAATCAATACGTCCATAAAGATCAAGTAGGGTTCATTCCGGGCAGACAAGGGCCTGACCAAATCAGGAGGGCCATTGATCTAGTCTCCCTTCTCCAATCAGGTTGGGATGGGGGCCCCAAACAAGAAGGGATGATTCTATCCCTAGACCTTCATAAGGCCTTTGACGCGGTCGAATGGCCTTATCTATTCGCTTTATTAGAACGATGGGGATTCGGCAATCGCTTTATGGGCATTATACACTCCCTCTACTCTACTCCAACAGCACTGATCCGCATCAGCGGGCACCACTCAAAACCCTTCGACATAGCAAAAGGCACTAGACAGGGCTGCCCCCTATCCCCGTTATTATTCGCCATAGCCATCGAGACTCTGGCAGTTGCGATTCGATCCAATCCCAATATCCAAGGCATTTCATGTGGTTCTCTAATGCACAAGTGCGGCCTCTTCGCCGATGATATGCTACTTTTCATAACTTCCCCTATCACATCCCTCCCCAACCTCTGTAAACTCCTTAACGATTTTGCTATGGTATCGGGCCTCAGGGTAAACTATGACAAATCCCATGCCCTAAACATTTCTCTGAAACCAGCCACAGTGGAGATGCTGCAAAGCTTGTTTAAATTTCATTGGAACGCCTCTTCAATAGACTATCTAGGAATTAATCTAACCGCTAAAATAGACCAACTGTATTCAGCAAACTTCCCCCCAACCTACCATAAACTGGAATCGGAGCTGAAGACCTGGGTCAGTAAAGGACTTTCCTGGCTGGGTAGGATCCACTCAATAAAAATGACTCTTCTCCCCAGACTGTTATACTTATTTAGAGCCATTCTGATTGCTATAAGGAAAGATCACTTGCTATCCCTCCAAAGGAAAATAATCAAGTTTATCTGGGGGTAGCTAGATACAGGTTACCAAGAAACACTCTATACCGACAGCGTACGCAAGGTGGGTTGGGGCTTCCAAGACTACTTTGGTACTATCAGGCAGCGAGATTGGCTCAACTCTCTACAGTCTATTCCAGAGCCGAAAAGCCAGACTGGATCCAAATAGAGAGACAGGCGGCCCCATATTACACCCTTGACTATTTACTATGGATCCCATCCAGGGAAAGACCCCCTATACTTTCACCGATCCTTTCGCAATCCCTAACGCTCTGGGATACCTTGAAAACCCATACAGCCTTAACCTCGGACTCCCGTCCCCTGGCCCACATTTTCAACAACCCGGATTTCGCGCCTGGCCAAGACATCAAATCCTTCAAGTGGTGGTTGGACAAAGGGTTGTATCGGATCGGTCACTTCTTTACTGCAACAGGCCCAATAACTATTAAATTCTGTGAACAACAACTGGAGATTCCTGAAAGGGAAAAATTCCGGTTTCACCAAATACAACACTTTATCCACAAAATATGGAAAGGAAAGCCCATCCCGCCTAGATTCACTCCATATGAGTTATGGTCAGGACAAGCAATGGATCAGAGGGGTGGAATCTCTGTTATATACCAAGCTCTAGCCCATCAAACAGGCAAAACCCCTTACATGTCAGCATGGGAAAACGATCTCCGAATTCATTGGGATCTTGAAAAATGGCAAACATCCTTCTCCAGAGCCTTTAAGGGGATAAGGAACATTTCCCTGATAGAATCTAACCTCAAAGTGATGACCAGATGGTATCTCACGCCTACTAAATTGGCCCACATGTACCCTTCTGCAAACCCACAGTGCTTTAGGGGATGCAAAATTAAGGGCTCCATGGCCCACATCTGGTGGGAATGTCCCAAAATCAGGCCATTCTGGAAGAGAATGTTCAACCTCATCCACACGGTGACGGGCCTCCAAATTCCCAGAATCCCAGCAGTTGCCCTCCTAAATGATAATTTCCCACAGACTACTAGAGAAAATCGCAAATTAATCCACTTTATTCTTTTGGGTGCTAAGATGACAATTGCCAAAGCTTGGAAACAACCCGGGGTCTCCTTTTCAGCCGCCAAGCGGAAAATTTCTTGGATGATGTCCCAAGAGAAACTGACCAGTATGATGCTAGACTCTAAAGCACACTTTGAATCCACCTGGAAATCTTGGGCCAGACATGTGGGGATCTCCCTTATCCCGGGATGTAATCATAACCAGTAAGCTTCAACACTTGCCCTCCAACTCAACTCTTGCTGAATGGACCCTCGTTATTTCTCACCCTCTTCCCCCCCTTTCTTCTTCTTCTTTTTCCCCCTTTTCTTGAATTTTTTCTCTTTTTTGATTTGCCTAGCCTAGGTATGATGTGGTCTTATACTATGCTCCGTTAGTCACTGATATTCAATTGCCTCCGGGCTTTCCAAGCTCAGAGCCCCACCCTAGGGGCTCATGGATTGAACATACATGTTAACACCAGGCAAGCAGTAATCTGCCCAGAAGGGATACTGGATACACTCCGGGTGTCCCGGATGGCTGTCCCGGCACAGTAAGATCCCTTTAGGGGTGTCGGGGGGGCTTCCCGGGGCTCCTGGAACCAGGTATAGCTGGGCAAGTGCATTGTGAGATGCTCTATGTCCTATCTAGGAATTTGTACCCCGATCATATCTCACCTGTTTTTCATGTTTGTACACAAGTTTGCATATAGAAGCAATGTAAATTTATATTTACTTTTTGATATTATCTCGAGAATTGTACCTTATTTTTAATGTACCGCATGTCTCTTGTTTTGCATTAATGAAAAATAATAAAAACTTTGAAAGAAAAGAATGATATCTAAATGATGCCTGCAACTGCAGGCATCATTCAGATGTCACTGCACAAAGCCAAGGACGTCATTTGACGGTGGGCGGTAGGAAAGTGGTTAATATTTCAATAATTTCGAAAAAAAGGTAATTTTTATCCTTCATTGATGAGACTGCACTGATGGGCTGCACTGATGGGCACCGATAAGGTGGCAAGGGTGGGCACTGAGAGGTGGCATTGCTAGTTGACACTGGTGGGCATTGAGAAGTGGCACTGCTAGGTGGCAATGATAGTTGGCAGTGATGGGCACTGATAGGCAGTACTGCTAGGTGCCACTGATTGGCACCAGTGGTGGGCATTGATAGGTGGCACTGGCAGGGGCTACTGATTGTCACAGAATTGCCTCTTCCTCTTCGGGCCCGATGTCCCTTGCACATAAGCCGGTGATTGCCTTTTTTATGCTCACGCTGTCAGCACAAGGAGAAAACAAAAACTATTACCCAGCTTTTGTTTACATCACGTGATCAGCTGTCATTGGCTGACAGCTGATCACATGGTAAAGGACAGGGATCGGCCCCTTACTCGGATCTGTCATCACCCGAGTCTCAGTGACCACAGCGCACGCGCGAAGGGGAGGATGTCTATTGACGGACTCCCGGCAATTGAGGACCGTGCTGTGGCCGTCGATCAGTTATAGCGCTGATCTCAAGTGATTAAAGAGGGTCTACATGGGCCACTGACATGCATCATAATTCAACTTAGGAATGTGGCTTTGCAAAGTTAAACTAAATTAAATCCTTTCTTATTTTTGCTTGGGGATAGAGTGCAGAGGGATTACAAGTCTAGACAGTTTTTGAGGATGTCTGCACCACTGATAGGGTGAAGACAGCGCCCAAATTTGGCCACTTTATCCTTCCAAATAATTCACTTCCTGTCACATAGCCACACAGGAAGTGAGGGGAAATCCCTACCAATGTCTTTCCTTGGGGACACACAGGTCAATCTAAATACTTTCCCCATTATGTACATTGCACTCCAGCATTTTGCGGGGTACACCCCAAATTATTAGGTATTTTGGACTTTGGGGTTTATTTACTAAAGGCAAATCTACTTTGCACTACAAGTGCTGTTGTGGAATTCCAGGCTGCTGTTTACAGAGCACACAGCCTATAATTCCTGTGCTATCTAAGCACACATCAGATTTCATCTTTTTGCAATAATGCTATCTTTAGCCTAAGTTTGCTAAAATCCACTCACCGTTCATTCCATCATTCATCCAAGAAAGGCAGCACCACAAAAGCTTATCTTCTTATCAGGCCATTCCAGCAAAGACTGTTCAGCCGACGCCTAATCATAGGCTTTTATTAAACTCAAAAGATCTCAAGACAGGAGGTGATTGGTTGCAGCAACCAGTCACCTCCCCCCATGGGCGGGAACATCACAGGATGTTCCTTCCACATGAGAATGACAATACCTGGACATTCCTTCCAACAGGAGATGTCATACATGAATACAATAACGTAGGGTGGCTAAAGTTACCGTTGATAGGAATTCTTATTCTGCGCTATTCCATAGAATAACGCATATTAAGATTATACTATTATTGAATGGGGGAAGGAGGCTATCTGCAGATGCGCACTACGAACTCCAACCAATGTTGATCAGACACAGCAGAGACAAGAGTACGCATCTGCTCATAACCAATTATGTTGTTGCAGAGCGAGCATATCCCCTCCTTAACGATCGTCCATGCTAATGCACAGAGGGCCCCCGTTGGCGGACATATCCGCACCCTGCAAACATCACACTCCAACCTCAAAACGTTTTCCCCTATCAGACGGGATTCAACCAGCCTCAGACTACCCCAATCAGCTCTTTTAGAGCGGGTTGCAGAAGTACTAACACTGGGTGACACTATGACAATACATATTAAATACAGCTCCATAAAAATCTCCACAACAGTCCTCCCTTTTTTGTCATATGCACCCCATGTGTCCCTCGATGAGAGTTGATATGCTTCTTACACCTGGAAATGAATCAGTTCTTAGTCCATAAAAAGGAAAACACGGCTTGACATATAGACTCTACTCTTCAGGGGCATGACTTATAAAGGAGGACACGACATGGTGAGCTGTAGTAATCGCCGATCCGTCTGTGATTCTCTGTCTTGTATGTGGGTCCGGCTTCGGGGCGTCTCATCAAGGAAACTCTGGTCACACGTCAAATCAGGCAACAGGAGCCTCTCGTCACGACATAGAAAGAATAAAAATAAAAACGACATGAGTATATATATTCCCACTTCCTTTAACCACGATCCGCTGTAAAATAAAAAAATAGATCCCCAAAGATTCCCAGACCCTTAAAAAGGACTCCCAACCTTCACTTAGCTACAGCTCTGGCTTCAACAATTACATGAAGAACCCTATCCTTAACGGATGAGAATTGTTCAATCGTATCCCAAGCCCGAGCCCCCCCACCTTGTACATGCAGGAACCCATGCCCAGACCTGGTCGGGATTGGTGAACAAATCCCTTCTAGCTGTCCCACCATTACTGTTGTGGAATTCCAGGCTGCTGTTTACAGAGCACACAGCCTATAATTCCTGTGCTATCTAAGCACACATCAGATTTCATCTTTTTGCAATAATGCTATCTTTAGCCTAAGTTTGCTAAAATCCACTCACCGTTCATTCCATCATTCATCCAAGAAAGGCAGCACCACAAAAGCTTATCTTCTTATCAGGCCATTCCAGCAAAGACTGTTCAGCCGACGCCTAATCATAGGCTTTTATTAAACTCAAAAGATCTCAAGACAGGAGGTGATTGGTTGCAGCAACCAGTCACCTCCCCCCATGGGCGGGAACATCACAGGATGTTCCTTCCACATGAGAATGACAATACCTGGACATTCCTTCCAACAGGAGATGTCATACATGAATACAATAACGTAGGGTGGCTAAAGTTACCGTTGATAGGAATTCTTATTCTGCGCTATTCCATAGAATAACGCATATTAAGATTATACTATTATTGAATGGGGAGGGAGGCTATCTGCAGATGCGCACTACGAACTCCAACCAATGTTGATCAGACACAGCAGAGACAAGAGTACGCATCTGCTCATAACCAATGATGTTGTTGCAGAGCGAGCATATCCCCTCCTTAACGATCGTCCATGCTAATGCACAGAGGACCCCCGTTGGCGGACATATCCGCATCCTGCGAACATCACACTCCAACCTCAAAACGTTTTCCCCTATCAGACGGGATTCAACCAGCCTCAGACTACCCCAATCAGCTCTTTTAGAGCGGGTTGCGGAAGTACTAACACTGGGTGACACTATGACAATACATATTAAATACAGCTCCATAAAAATCTCCACAACAGTGCACTTGCTGGATATCCAAGGGGGACATGCAAGCAAACAAAAAAACACCATCTTTGCTTTTACGTGATTGGATGTTACAATCACCCCAGTGATCCCTCAGATTTTCAGCAGCTATGCTTTTACTGCAGAGTGGATTTGTCTTTACTAAACCCCAAACTATCCAATGATTTGGGGTGTACACAACAAAGTGCTAGAGTGCAATTTGCTTAATGGGGACACTAGTTAGATTGATCTGTGTGTCCCCAAGAAAAGACATTGGTAGGATTTTACCTTCACTTCCTGTTTAGCTGTGTGGCAGGAAGTGAAGCCAATTTTTCTAAAAGGGGACACAAAACCCAACCTAAAAAATAAATAAATAAAAAACACACAGGGGTTCTAACACTTACTTTGTTTCCCTCAAAATGTCCACAATTAGAATCGGATTGCCTTGAGCTATTTTTAAGTGCAGTGCTCTAAATCAGTACTTCTCAAGTACCCCCAACAGGCCATGTTTGCAGGTTTTCCTTCATCTTGCACATGTGCTTTAAATCACAGTCAATGGTTTTGAATTTTGGACAGCAATCCTCAATAAGATAAATTCACAAAACATGTCCTGTTGGGGGTACTTGGGGACTGAGGCTGCGAACCACTGCAGTAAAAAAGGAAAATTGAATACTTACTGCTCTGTATTTTTCATTTCCTGGCGATTATCCATGGCAGCACACAATACATGCATATGCTAGCATGAAGGCACCAGGGTAGACAAATCACACCTGTTTTGTTTTGACATGCCAATCAGCTGTCACATTTGTTGCAAAGAAAACGCAAAACAAACCTCAAAACTTTGCATCAAATTTTATTGGTCAACAAAACAAAGGGAAGCCAAAATAAAAAAAAACAGGGTCAATTTGAAACAGTTACAGACTCACAACATCTTGAGAAAGTTTTCGCAAAATAATGCAGCACAGACAATTAAATCAAAGTGAACAAACGACACACATTAACAACATCAAAATTATTTCAGGGGAACATTTCCCCCACACAAAAAAATACAATCCCCAAAATTAAAACAAACACCTGTTTTGCAAAGACATAACAAATAAAATACATGTGTTACAAACTCGATAAGGACACTAAAATGTACTTTTTGCCCCCCTCCCCCCACACACACGCTGTCAGGGTCACCTGTGGCCAGGTGACAGATGCACACCGTAGGGGGACAGGAGTGCACCGCGAGGTAGTGAACCCTATGGCTGGCTTCTGCGGATAGGAAACTGGGTGGTTGTGGAAAGCGGGACCAGAGGAGCACAACCGGGATCCAAACGGAAGCTAGAGCCAAGATTCCCCAGGGCGCGGAGTCTAAGACCCAGCTGGTCTTCTCCAGGGCCTCTAGTGGTGAGGATGTTAGCTGCAGGCTGGGACCAGGTCGCGGCCCCTGGAGTTTCCTAGCTCACGCCCCGTAGGATAAGGGGAAAAGAGGGGAAGCAGCAGCACACGATAAGAGAGAACCGAATAACAAGCTGAAGGTCAGGGGCCACAAGCAGACAAGGATAACGAAGAACGAGCCGAAGGTCAAGGGTCACGAGCAGACAGGGATAGTCGGGGACAAGCCAATAACGTAACAGAGAGACAGACGTAGCACACGGCAGGCAGGAACCCAAACACACAATGCCTAACAAACACGTTGATCAGCAAAGCAGGCTTGCAGTGCACAGGTTAATATATTGTTCTGTGATAGGGCCTGGGGTGGAGTCAGGCTGGGAGGAGATTATAAAGGAAGCCAGGTGAAGGAGGTCTGGTCTCTAGATGAACACATGAGGAGGAAGGTAAGATGGCAGACAGACAAACACTACTGCATATCCATGACAGTACCCTCCCTCTTATGGGCCCTCCCCCGCCTGGGCCCAGGCTTAAAGGGAAATCTCTGATGAAACCTTCTCAACAGATGAGGTGCAGCGACATCAGATGCAGCGATCCAAGACGCCTCCTCAGGACCAAAACCTCTCCAATGCACAAGGTACTGAAGAATGCCTCTGCAGAGCCGAGAATCCAGAACTTGTCTAACCTCGTACTTAAGATT
This sequence comes from Rana muscosa, assembly GCA_029206835.1. Lineage (NCBI taxonomy): Eukaryota > Metazoa > Chordata > Amphibia > Anura > Ranidae > Rana > Rana muscosa. The sequence continues at coordinate 341,618,014 of CM055118.1, read as the reverse complement.
ATCCTCAGAGACCGAAAACGAGGTAGGGAGATGACAAGAAGATCTATTGAGGACCAAAGGCTCTCTAGGAATAAGCAAGGGCATGAGAGGATCAACAGGAATCTGAGGAGGGTCCCCTAGACCCTTAAAGGGGAACTGGTCATCTTGCACAGGACCATCAGACTGGGCAGATGTCAGTGGAACCCTGAAGTCAGGTTGGTTAGAAGGTGACATGTCGCCGGAGTCAAACTGAATAGCTGAAGGACAAGCAGAATGTCCCGAACAAGAAAAAGTAGGAGGTTCACTGGGCATGGGCTGAACTGGCATAACTAGTACAGAGGCAGAGTGAATAGCTGAGTCAGGTGTAGCGACTACCTGAATCGCATCGCAAGACGTAGCGACTGCAGGACTTGTAGACAAGCTAGCCTGGCTGTGCGTCCAAGGGTGGTTAGGGACAGAGAAATGTAAGTGGTTATGCAACCTGGAATGAATGACCAGCTCAGATTCACAGGGGGCAACCTTGGGTAGGCAGGACGAGGAACAGGAGGAACTCCAAGCCAGGATCTGTCCAGTAGTCCAGTCCACATGAGGAGAATGGAGCTGTAACCATGGGAGACCCAAAATTATAGGCGTTGAGGCCTTGGGTAAGATAAGGAAGGATATCCACTCTTGGTGGAGTGTCCCTACCGACATCTTAACAGGGAGGGTCTGGAAGCGGATAGGTCCCCCTGGGAGAACAGTACCATCAATCGCCAAGACCACCAATGGTGTGGTGAGGGGCAAAAGAGTAAGTCTCATGGACGATGCGATTTCCCAGTCCATAAAATTACCAGCGGCTCCGGAATCCAGATATGCTGAGACCGAATGAGAAGAAGCACCAACATGAAGGAACACAGAAAGCAGAAGACGAGAAGGGGAAGGTGATATTTCTGGGTCCATTACTCCACTTTCCAGATGAAGTGGACCCAAACGTTTTTCTGGACAAAGAGAGCAAGTGTCACGAAAATGACCTTTGCCCCCACAGTAAAGACACAGACCAAGAGTTCTGCGCCTAGCACGTTCCTCGGGGGATAGCCTGGTCCGACCCAGCTGCATGGGTTCCTCAGCTGGTAGGAGATGCTCTACGGGTCGAAGAGAGGGGAGCTCAGGCTGACTAAGAACCAAGGAGTGCTGGCGTTGCTTTTCTAAGGTCCTCTCCTGAAAGCGAATATCGATCTGGTTACACAAGGAGATAACGCCGGCCAGATCAGTGGGGATGGTTCTTCCTGCTAATTCATCCTTCACTCTATCAGACAGGCCATGCAAAAAGGTTGCGACTCAGGCCTCATTGTTCCAGCTCAACTCAGCCGACAGTATGCGGAAATGAAGGGCATACTGTCCCACAGAAGCAGACTCTTGGCGGAGACGTAAAAGGGCGCTGGCCGCTGAAGAGACACGAGCCGGTTCTTCGAAGATATTCCGAAAAAGTTTCAAGAAGCCAGACAGGCTAGAAACCACTGGATCATTCAGTTCCCACAGAGGGGCTGCCCAGGCTAAAGCTTCACCAGAGAGGAGGGAAAGGATATAGGCTACCTTAGCCCGATCAGACAGGAAGTTTTGGGGCTGGAGCTCAAAATGAATTGTGCATTGGCTAAGGAACCCCCTGCAAGCCTTGGAGTCCCCAGAGAAACGGGACGGAGCTGGCAGTTGTAGTGAGTGTGTGGCTGCGACTGGTGCAATAGGTGCAGCCGCTGGTTGTATTTGAGGTTGCGGATTCAGGGTTCCCAAGGAGGCCTGAAGCTGCTCGAAGCGAGAAGCCAGATCCTGGAGGAATCGCATCACCTGAGTCTGATTCGATTCCTGGGTTTCAAGTCTGCAAACTATGCCCTGCAACGGATCATCCACGGGTAACGGGATGTCAGCCGGGTTCATGGCTGATCAAACTGTCAGGGTCACCTGTGGCCAGGTGACAGATGCACACCGTAGGGGGACAGGAGTGCACCGCGAGGTAGTGAACCCTATGGCTGGCTTCTGCGGATAGGAAACTGGGTGGTTGTGGAAAGCGGGACCAGAGGAGCACAACCGGGATCCAAACGGAAGCTAGAGCCAAGATTCCCCAGGGCGCGGAGTCTAAGACCCAGCTGGTCTTCTCCAGGGCCTCTAGTGGTGAGGATGTTAGCTGCAGGCTGGGACCAGGTCGCGGCCCCTGGAGTTTCCTAGCTCACGCCCCGTAGGATAAGGGGAAAAGAGGGGAAGCAGCAGCACACGATAAGAGAGAACCGAATAACAAGCTGAAGGTCAGGGGCCACAAGCAGACAAGGATAACGAAGAACGAGCCGAAGGTCAAGGGTCACGAGCAGACAGGGATAGTCGGGGACAAGCCAATAACGTAACAGAGAGACAGACGTAGCACACGGCAGGCAGGAACCCAAACACACAATGCCTAACAAACACGTTGATCAGCAAAGCAGGCTTGCAGTGCACAGGTTAATATAGTGTTCTGTGATAGGGCCTGGGGTGGAGTCAGGCTGGGAGGAGATTATAAAGGAAGCCAGGTGAAGGAGGTCTGGTCTCTAGATGAACACATGAGGAGGAAGGTAAGATGGCAGACAGACAAACACTACTGCATATCCATGACACACGCACACACACTTGCCTCTTTTCAGGGCAAGGGAGAGGATGCTATCTGCGAGCTTTATATAACATAGGTTTGTGAGCTAATGAGGCAATTGAAAACACACGCACAGTCCATGAAACACCCAAAATGCAAGTTCACCCAATGTAGAGACTGAACTTCAAAGTGGGTACACCTGTTAAGGATGTCCTTCAATTACTAACCCATTAAATCACTCTCTGAGCATGCCCAGAAATATCCAGGTGCTGTTCACACACAAAAAGCACCACCAAAAAATCTAACAGGCTGGGCATGCTCAGAAGAACTCAAATGCAGCTATCAGAAAATAACCCCCTCCCCCCCCCCCCCGTCCAAAATTAAGCACATCATCCAGCATGCTACAAAATTAGAGATGGGACAATCACCCCCCTACCAACAAATACCATTGCAGTCTATGGGAACTGACTTGGTAATTTTGCTAGTCCCCACTTGGCTGGCTTATCTTCTAGTTATTGGCCTTAAAATGGGGGCCCAGGTCCCACCCTAAGGGACATATATCAATGTCACCAATTTGGACAACACCAAAAACAAAACAAGGAGAAGTGCCTTTAAATATGCCAAATTGCTTAAGGGCCATTTCACACCACATGCAGTCCATTGCGTTTTTTATGCATCAAGAATACATGGAAAGTTGGTTATATGGTTCTAAATGGCAGTGTTTGTTCCAGTGCGTTCCAGTTCCACAAAAAAAGTAGAACATGCTGCATTTTACCTGCACTGGACTGTACTGGAACGCAGCAAAACGCATCATAAACGCACTGGAACGCACAGGAACACACCTAAATGCACCAAAAACGCACTGGAACACACTTGTCCTTATCTATGGTTAAAAAAAAAGAGGGGTGAAAAAAAAGCACGGGACGGCATCAAAAACGTACCAAAAATGCACCGGAACGCATCAAAAATGTGCATGCAAAAAAGCACCTGGAACGCATCCGGATTGCGTTTCTATGGTGTGAACTGGCCCTAGTTCACACCATAGAAACGCAGTCTGGATGCGTTCCAGGTGCTTTTCTGCATGCACATTTTAAACACGTTCCAGTGCATTTTTGATGCGTTTTTGATGCAGTCCAGTGTTTTTTTCCCTCACTTAGGACAAGTGTGTTGCAGTCCGTCTTTGGTGCATTTAGGTGCGTTCCGGTGCATTCCAGTGCATTTTTGGTATGTTCCGTTGCTTTTTTGATGTGTTTTACTGCGGTCCAGTACAGTTCTGTACCTAAAAAATGCAGCATGACCTATTTTTTTTTCCTTTCTAAAAACGCACTGGAACGGACTGCAGTAGTGTGAACTATGCCATTGGCATTAATGTGATCAACTTTCTTTGCGTTTTTCATGCATCAAAAAAACGCACTGCACTGCATCCCGTGTGAACTGGCCCTAAATATCATACCTGGTAGGTGTCTATAGTATGCCTGTAAAGTAGCGCATGTTTTCCATGTTTATAACAGTTCAAGAGCAAAATTACATTTCCAAAGTAAAATAATAGTCATTAAAAAGTTCTCGCGGCTGTAATGAATTGCTGGTTCCTGTCAATACAGATAAAAGTCATTGAAAGTCTTTGAAAAAAAAAATGTGTGGGGGTCCCCCAAATTCCATTACCAGGCCCTTCAGGTCTGGAATGGATATTAAGGGAAATCCTGCCGCAAATTAAAAAAAAAAATGCGTGCGGTTCCCCCAAATATCCATACCAGGCCCTTCAGATCTGGTATGGATTTTAAGGGGAACTCAACCCCAAATGTAAAAAAAAAATGGCATGGAGTCCCCCCCAAAATCCACACCAGACCCTTATCCGAGCACGCAACCTGGCAGGTCGCAGGAAAAGAGGGGGGGGCGAGAGAGCGCCCCCCCTCCTGAACCGTACCAGGCCACATGCCCTCAACATGGGGAGGATGTCCCATGTTGATGGGGACAAGGGCCTCATCCCCACAACCCTTGCCCGGTGGTTGTGGGGGTCTGCGGGCGGGGGGCTTATCAAAATCTGGAAGACCCCTTTAACAAAGGGGACCCCCAGATCCCGCCTCCCCCTGTGTGAAATGGTAATGGGGTACATTGTACCCCTACCATTTCAAAAAGAAAGTGTCAAAAATTAAAAAAATGACAATAGCCGGTTTTTGACAATTCCTTTATTAATGTCTTCTCTTTTCTTTCATCTTCTTCTTCTTCCATCTTCTTCTGTTCTCCATTCGGGTTTCTTCCTCCATCTTGTTCTTCATCTTCCTCTTTATCTTCATCTTCATCTTCCTTTTTCTTTCGGTGTTCTCGTCCGCATCTTGCTCCGGCTTCTTCTTCCCTTTTTCTTTCTTCGGCCACTCCGTTTGAATTGGAGGTTCCCGCTGTTTGACGCTTCAGTTCTCCTCTTGGTCCGCTGCCACCCGGTGACCCCGCTCCCCTCTGACGCACATGTATTTCACAGGGACTTTCCCCGTGGTGTCAGAGGGGGGCGGGGTCACCGTGTGGCAGCGTAAATCAGCCCCAGTGTGTATATATAGTATTCTTTTGTCATTGTTGGCGCTGTGTAGCAGTTTGATGGATATTATTTCTGAGCATAAAAAATTTATCTATGAGTTATAATAGCGCTGCATCGTATATAATATAATTATTTTTACTGTGTTTGTGTGATACCCCAGGGGTGTTTGCAGCTACTTTTTGCATAGGCTGATAGGGAGAGAGGTTTTATCATATTTTTGTAGCTGGAGGGCATTTTTGTTTATATTATTATTTATATTTTGACTTTGATCAAGTGTTATACACTCACCAGCCACTTTATTAGGTACACCTTGCTAGTACCGGATTGGACCCCCTTTTGCCTTCAGAACTGTCTTCATTCTTCGTGGGCGTGGCATAGACTCAACAAGGTGTTGGAAATATTCCTCAGAGATTTTGGTCCATATTGACATGATGGCATCATGCTGTTGCTGCAGATTTGTCAGCTGCACATCCATGATGTGAATCTCCTGTTCCACCACATTCCAAAGGTGCTCTACTGGATTGAGATCTGGTGACTGTGGAGGCCATTGGAGTACAGTGACCTCATTGTCCAGTGGTGAGATGATTGGAGCTTTGTGACATGGTGCATTATTCTGCTGGAAGGAGCCATCAGAAGATGGGTACTCTCAGGCCCGGACTGGCCATAGGGCACACCAGGCATGTGCCCGGTGGGCCGGGGGCCGCCGGGCCGCATGTCACTTCTCCCCACTCACATCCACCGATGCGTCTCTCTGCTGCCAGCTCTGCGGCCAACTCCGCGGAGACGGACGCATTTCTTTCTTGCAGAGTCCCGGGTGCCCACTTTCAAAGCAGCTGGGCTGCTCCTTGCGCCGGTGCCGCTCACTACGGCCGGCTCCGCAGCCGTGCGACCAGCCTTCTGTTCAGCTTAGGATAAGGTGACCAGATTTTTAAAATGAAATCCGGGGACATATATGTTTTTTTCACTAGGAATGGCGGCAATCAGCAGCTCTCTGCCCATCACCGCCTTACAGCCTGTTAAGTATTACTCTCCGGGCCCCGGCTACTTCTGGGTGGGGAGCGGAGGAAGATCACTCCGCCAGGGAAGGCAAGGAGATAAGCAGGCGGGCGGCTGGCTGGCTGGGATTTGAGTCAAGGCAGAAGAACATGCGAGCGGAGCTGGATGGGCATGCACCCGAAACTGAAGAAATATTCCCTCCACTCCGACCAGCACATGATCATCAGAAAGGGGTACAGATAATGGAAAAAATACACCCCCCCCTAAGCTAGTAGGGGGGGTGTGTAATTCAGATTTATTTATTTTTTTAATTCTGCACTGTCTTTGAAATTGCCCCAGCCCCTGTCCAATCCGGGGACAAAACTGGGGACAGACTTGGTCCGGGGACAGTGTCCTCAATCCGGGGACTGTCCCCAGAAACCCGGGATGTCTGGTCACCCTAGCTTAGGAGGAAATGAAGAGGTAACGAGGACAGGTCATGTGACTGTGAAGGGGAAAGAGCTCTGGCCTCTGCATGATGTCGTGAAAAGACCCTGGACTGCTAGAAAGTAGTAAGTGACACTATGCCAGCCTGCCAATGTGTTTTTTTTTGTATCTTGCCTGCCAGCCTGCCAATGATGTGTTTTTTTTTATGTATCTTGCCTTCCAATGTTTTTTTTTTTTTTTATGTATCATGCCTGCCAATGTTTTAAACTATTCAGAATAAAAGCATGTTGTGGTCAGTCTCTCTTAGAGACCCCTTTCATACTGGGGCGGTGCGGGTATTAACGGTGTAGCGCCGCTAGATTTAGCGGCGCTTTACCGCTGTTATAGCAGCGCTTTGGCGCCGCTAGCAGGCGCTTTTAATCCCCCAGAAGCGGTTAAAAGTGTCCGCTTAGCACTGTTTTCAAAGTGCTTTTGAGGCGCTTTGAAAGCGATACCCAATTATTTAAATGGGCTGGGGCGGTGGAGGAGCAGTGTATACATCGCTCCCGTACTGCCCCAAAGATGCTGCTTGCAGGACTTTTTTTCCCGTACTGCAAGCGCACCGCTCCAGTGTAAAAGCACAATGCGGGAACCCTGCAAATCCACTGCGGGTTCCCGCATCGCACCCGACTCGCACGGCAGTTAACACTGCCATATGCGAACTGCTGGGGAGTGTCATACCATGTTAATGACAACCCCATTTCAGCTCGCATATGACAGTTCAGACATGAATCGGATCGCATGGGTCTGTTCATGGTGCGGCCCAAAAAAAGGGTCCTGTGCGTGTTTGGTCTGAATGTGGTGCGATATCAGCCATACTGTATGGGTCGGTTCACACTGGTGCGCTGTGCGAGATCACATGTGATTCGCACCACACTGCAGTACAAATCACATGCAATGTCCGTGCAGTGCAATTTCAGCCATACAGATAGTATGGCTGATATCACACCGCATTCGGACCAAACTCGCACAGGACCCTTTTTTTGGTCCGCACCAGAATCGGATCGCATGGGTGTTCACACCTATGCGATCCGGTTCATGTGCGAACTGTCAGTTCGCAGTGCGATATGCGAGCTGAAATGGGGGTGTCATTAACATTGTATGACACTCCCCAGCAGTTCGCATATGGCAGTGTGAACTGCCGTGCGATTCAGGTGCGATGCGGGAACCCGCAGTGGATTTGCAGGGTTCCCGCATCGGAGCAGTGTGAACCGGCCCTATGGCTGAAATCGTACTGCACGGACATCGCATGTGATTTGCACTGCAGTGTGGTGCAAATCACATGCGATCTTGCTCAGCGCACCAGTGTGAACCGACCCTCACACCTAAACCGCCCCATAGTAGCGTTAAAGCGCCACTCGTTTTAGCGGCACTTTACTGGTGCTGCAGCGCCACTTTGCGGGCGGTAGCGGGGCGCTTTTAACCCCAAAGAAGGGGTTATCAAGAGGTTAAAAACATTTATTATCATATATTTACATAATCCCAAATGATTAACAAGTTATGGTGACTGAAGCAGGCTAAATATAACTAAAATACATCGAGAAACCGGTTGCCATTATTTGTAATTTGTTTTTTAAAAATGGGTTTCTCAGCTTAGAATGCTCGGGCCTATTTTTTTGTCCCAGTCCGGGCCTGGGTACACTGTAGTCATAAAGGGATGGACATGGTCCGCAACAATACTCAGGTAGACAGTGACATTAATCAATGCTCAATTGGTACTAAGGGGCCCAAAGTGTGCCAAGAAAATATCTCCCACACCATTACACCACCACCACCAGCCTGAACCGTTGATATGAGGCATGATGAATCCACGTTGTCTACAGCAATTTCTGACCCTACCATCTGAATGTCGCAGCTGAAATCGAGACTCATCGGACCAGGCAACGTTTTTCCAATCTTCTATTTTTCAATTTTGGTGAGCCTGTGCAAATTTTAGCCTCAGTTTTCTGTACTTAGATGACAGAAGTGGCACCCGGTGTGGTCTGCTGCTGCTGCTGTAGCCCATCTGCTTCAAGGTTCGACGTCAACAAGGCATTTTCATCCACACAACTGCCTGAATAGGGATGAGGTTCGAGTTCGAGTCGAACGTAAGTTCGACTCGAACATCGGCCGTTCGACCGTTCGTCAAATTATGAACATTATGAGCCGTTCGCGCCAAATTTGAGTGGCGCATCACGGCCCATAATTCACTGCGGCATCGCAGTGCATTGCTGGCTGATGATTGGCCAAGCATGCACTATGACCCGCATCCTTTGGCCAATCACAGCGCGGTAAGAACGGAGAGCCATAATTGGCCAAAGGCAGGGTGGCTTTGGCCAATTATGCCTCAGGGGATTTAGTACACGCCCCACACTATATAAGGCCGACTGGAAGTCGGCCTTGTGTAGTGTGTTCCGGCGTGCTGAGAGATAGAGAGAGAGAGAGACAGTGTCATTTCATTTGAGTTAGATAGAGCAGGCAGGCGAGTCAGTTAGCTGCAGTCAGTGTACTTAGTATATATATGCATCCCAGGTGTTGTATATATATATATATATATACACTGTATTCAGTTTAGCTAGATCCGTTCCGGTTATTCTCTTCCTAATATACTTACAGACAGGCAGCTGCAGTATTTTCAGTCAGTGTACTATATCCTGTGCACAGTGTGCAACTAAAGCTAACTGCAGACAATTGCTGGTGTTCTCTTCCTAATAATACCACAGGCAGGCAGTTGATTCAGCTAACTGCAGTATATTAGTGTACTGTATACTGGGCACAGTGTGCAGCTAATGCTCATGGCAGACAATTCCTGTTGTTTTCTTCCAAATAATTCCTAATAATACTACAAGCAGGCAGGCGATTTAGCTAGCTGCAGTAAAATCAGTATATATATACATCCCAGCTTTGTGCAGCTACATCTCACTGCAGGCCATTCCTTGTGTACCTATTCCAATACATCAAAGCAGGCCATAGAGCATACCAGGCAAATGCCCGTTGGGCCCCGGCAGCCCGCGGCGGGCCGCGGGCCGCTGGACAGCATGTCACGTCTTCCCCATCATCTCCAATGTCTCCGGAGGCAGCCGGAGTTGGTGGGCAGAGAAGGGGGTGTGGCTGCCCCCTTCATTCCTCCCACAGACTCGTTCACTCTGGCTGATCCCACAGCTGAAGGAGAAAGAAACGAGGACACAGCAGCCAGAGTGTCTTCATCTCCAGGCATGCTCGGCACATCAGGGGGCTGGGACCCGCAATGATCCCCTTCTCTCTGGCAAGGTGGCCGTGGCACTGATGATCTAAACAGTCTCGGCTCGTCTGTCTCACACAGCCGAGCAGAGTGAAACCAACTCCCCCTCCTTCTTTATGTCCACACAGGGGGAGGGGACCCAACATGCAGTCCCGCACTGATCTAAGGTACATTATGGGTCTGAAGGGGGGGGGGTCTGTATTGTAGGGGGGGTTCTGAATTGTAGGGGTGGTCTGAAATGTAGGGGGGTTCTGTATTCTAGGGGGGTCTGTAATGTAGGGGGGGTTCTGTATTGTAGGGGGGTCTGAAATGTAGGGGGGGTTCTGTATTGTAGGGGGGGTTCTGTATTGTAGGGGGGTCTGAAATGTAGGGGGGTTCTGTATTGTAGGGGGGTCTGTAATGTAGGGGGGTTCTGTATTGTAGGGGGGTCTGAAATGTAGGGGGTTCTGTATTGTAGGGGGGTCTGAAATGTAGGGGGTTCTGTATTGTAGGGGGGTCTGTATTGTAGGGGGGTCTGTAATGTAAGGGGGTTCTGTATTGTAGGGGGTTTCTGTATTTAAGGGGGGTCTGAAAAGTAGGGGGTTCTGTATTGTAGGGGGGTCTGAAATGTAGGGGGGTTCTATATTGTAGGGGGGTCTGAAATGTAGGGGGGTCTGTATTGTAGGAGGGTCTGTAATGTAGGGGGGTTCTGTATTGTAGGGGGGTCTGAAATGCAGGGGGGTTCTGTATTTTTGGGGGGTCTGAAATGTAGGGGGGTCTGTATTGTAGGGGGATCTGTATTGTAGGGGGGTCTGTAATGTAGGGGGGTCTGTAATGTAGCGGGGTTCTGTATTGTAGGGGGGTTCTATATTGTAGAGGGGGATCTGTAATGTAGGGGGGTCTGTACTGTAGGGAGGGGGTCTGTACTGTAGGGAGGGGGTCTGTAATGTAGGGGGGTCTGTAATGTAGGGGGCGTCTGTAATGTAGGGGGCGTCTGTAATTTAGGGGGGTCTGTATTGTAGAGGGGGGCTGTAATGTAGGGGGAGTTTGTATTGAAGAGGGGGTCTGTGCTGTAGGGAGGGGGTCTGTACTGTAGGGAGCAGTGTTGGTCATCTTACTTTAAAAAAGTAATTAGTTACAGTTACAAATTACTTCTCCCAAAAAGTAATTGCGTTAGTAACTCAGTTACTACATTGAAAAAGTAATTAGTTACTCAGCAAAGTAGCTGACTTTTTTTTTTTGAGGGCACATAGCACATCAGGGCATGGGGCACATAGCACATCAGGGCACATAGCACATCAGGGCATGGGGCACATAGCACATCAGGGCATGGGGCACATAGCACATCAGGGCACAAAGCACATCGGGGCATATAGCACATCAGGGCATGGGGTACATAGCACATCAGGGCATGGGGCACATAGCACATCAGGGAACATAGCACATCAGGGCATGGGGCACATCAGGGCATGGGGCACATAGCACATCAGGGCACATAGCACATCAGGGCATGGGGCACAGGGCACATAGCACATAGCACATGAGGGCACATCAGGACATGTGGCACATAGCACATCAGGGCGGCGCACATTGCACATCAGGGCATGGGGCACATAGCACATCAGGGCATGGGGCACATAGCACATCAGGGCATGGGGCACATAGCACATCAGGGCACATAGCACATCAGGGCATCGGGCACAGGGCACATAGCACATAGCACATGAGGGCACAACAGGACATGTGGCACATAGCACATCAGGGCGGAGCACATAGCACATCAGGGCAGGGCACATAGCACATTGTTTACCAGCCATGCAGAGTAGCGCAGGAAGCGTGTGTAATAAGTTCTCTCTCATTTCACGGCACTGATGGCAGTCACGGTACTCCCCGGCGGCCCCTCCTCTCTTCTCGTCCATCCCAGATGATGTCACAAGCAAATGGGGATAGACGAGAAGAGAGAAGGGGGCGCGGGGAGCAGCATGACTGCCGTCAGTGCCGTGACATGAAAGAGACCCGGTCATAGAGGAGAGGAGGAATTACACTACTGCCATCTAGTGGCAGTAGATGTAATTGGGGTAACGCCGCCCAAGTAAGGGTAACTGCGTTACCATGAGGGGAAGTAACTGTGTTAAGTAACTCAGTTTATTCTAACTCAGTTACTTACATCACTGGTAGGGAGGGGGTCTGCACTGTAGGGAGGGGGTCTGTACTGTAGGGAGGGGGTCTGTACTGTAGGGAGGTCTGTGTAACATGCAGGGGGTCCAGAACTGTTAGGGGGTGTCTGCGTAACAAACTGTGGGGGGCTGTTTAATGTAAAGGGGTCCAGAGGTGCGGTGATATGTAATGTAAAGGTGTCCAGAGGTGCAGGGTGCTGTGTAATGTAAAAGGGTCCAGAGGTGCAGGGTGCTGTGTAATGTAAAGGGGCCCAGAGGTGCAGGGTGCTGTGTAATGTAAAAGGGTCCAGAGGTGCAGTGCTATGTAATGTAAAGGGGTCCAGAGGGACAAGGTGCTGTGTAATGTAAAGGGGTCCAGAGGTGCAGGGTGCTGTGCAATGTAAAGGGGTCCAGAGGTACAAGGTGCTGAAACCCCACATCCCATCATTAACCGCCGCCGCAAAGCGCCGCCACCGCCCCCCCCCCCCCTTTCCTTGGCTGTTCAGTCTAAAATGCCCGGGCCTATTTTTTGTCCCAGTCAGGGCCTGCATCAAAGACAGTATGTCTGGAAGGCCAACAAGGAGAGGTAGACAGTCACAGGCCAATAAAAGAGGGCAAGCAGGCTCTGTGTCTAGATGCAACAGTGCTGGTCGTGGACACGGTGCATCCTCATCAGCACGTGGCCGTGGGGCACGCTTGTCCTTTTTCTAGGCAGCTGGCCGTGTTGAGCAACAATATGCCGAAGAGTTGGTAGAGTGGATGACCAAGCCGTCCTCATCCTCCTCATCCTCTGTCACCCAGGCTACCTTGGCTGCCAATGCAGGTGCCAAATCGGCCTTTTCCTTGGACTCAAGGTCATCATCAGTTACTCCTTTCCTAGCCCCACCGGAGGAGTCCCCTGAACTGTTCGACCACAGTGTCGGGTACATGCTGAAGGAGGCTGCGCAGCGTTTTAAAGGCTCCGAAGAGGGCAGTAACGTGAGCCCAGAGAGAGGGGTTGCCCAAGAAGGACAACAAACTGGCAGTCATGTTCCCCCAGCTGCAGCATACTGCCAGGTTTGCTCCAGTGACGAGGAGGGAGGGGATGATGAGCTCACTGACTCTACGTAGGTGCCTGATAGGAGATAGGAGGAGGAGGCGGAGGAGGAGGAAGCACATCTCCAATGAGGCAGGATGCCCTCCAGGGGACAGCTTAAGGGCAGCCAATCAACTGCATCACACCGCAGAGTTTCGCAAGTGCTGGGCACTGGTGACTCCGCACGTTATTCCAAAAGTTCTTCGGTGTGGGCCTTTTTTGAGACGTGTGCAGCAGATCGCACCATTGCTATTTGCAACATATGTCTGAAGCATATCAAGCGTGGACTAGACAGCAAGCTCTTGGGCACCACATGCTTAATCAAACATATGTCAAGCTCCCGTGCAGCCCGTTGGCAACACTACCTAAAAGACCCACACCAGCAGGGATCTCCAACCCCACTATACCTTCAGTCCTCTCAGAAACCTGGACTGAGACAAATGAAGGTGTAGAATTAGGTGTGCCACTGCCAAGTACTTGCGGGCAATCTGCTATGCTATCGGTACACCAAGGTCCGATTCTAGCAGGCATATTTCCCTACCCCAGTTGCTCCACCGGCTAAAGAAGTTCGCTCCCAGCCATCCACATGCCCAGCGGTTGAATACTAGCTTGGCTAAATTGCTAGCACTTCAACTGCTGCCTTTTTAGTTGGTAGACTCGGCCCCCTTCTGTGAGTTTGTGGAATGTGCGATACCTCAGTGGCAGGTTCCCAACCCGGCACTTTTTTTCACGGAAGGCGCCTCCGGCTCTCTACCAGCATGTGGAAGGTAATGTCCATGCCTCTCTGGACAGGGCGGTCAGCGGTAAGGTGCATATTACCGCTGACTCATGGTCCAGCAGGAATGGACAGGGACGTTACCTATCTTTCACCGCGCACTGGGTGACTCTGCTGGCAGCTGGGAAGGATGCAGGACAGGGTGCAGTAGTGTTGGAGGTTATTCTGCCACCACGCCTCCAAAATTATACTAGCAGTGATTCTGCCACACCTCTCTCCTCCACCCCCTCCTATTCTTCTTCCTCCATGGCCTCTTTCTGTGCTGATTTGTCCTCGGAACCAGCGGTGCTCCGTAAGTGTTCAAGGGGCTACGCAAGCACGCAGGCAAAAAGATGCCATGCGGTGCTTGAGCTGGTGTGTTTGGGGGACAGGAGCCACACTGGGGCAGAGATTCTGTCAGCTCTGCAGGGGCAGGCTCAGAGGTGGTTGACGCCATGCCAGCTTAAGCCAGGAATGGTGGTTTGCAACAATGGCACCAACCTCCTCTCTGCCCTCCGACAGGGACAACTGACTCATGTGCCCTGTTTGGCTCACGTCCCTAACTTGGTGGTGCAGTGGTTCTTGGGCAGGTACCCAAGATTACAGGATGTCCTGAGGAAGGCCAGAAAAGTCTGTGTGCATTTCCGCCGGTCATATAATGCCAGTCCTCGGCTGGCTGACCTCCAAAATGAATTTAACTTGCCCAAGAACCGCCTAATCTGTGACATGCCCACCAGGTGGAACTCAACGTTGGCCATGCTGTAGCAGCTGCACACGCAGCAGAGGGCCATCAATTAGTACCTGTGCAACTATGGCACCAGGACAGGGTCAGGGGAGCTTGTTTTTTTTCCCCACGCCAGTGGGCCATGATCAGGGATGCATGCACTGTCCTGTCACCATTTGAGGAGGCCACGAGAATGGTGAGCAGTGACAGTGCATGCATCAGTGACACTGTCCCTCTTGTCCACCTGTTGGAGTGCACGCTGCATGGAATAATGGACAGGGCACTTGAGGCAGAACAGAGGCAGGAAGAGGAGGACTTCCTTACCTCTCAAGGCCCCCTTCATCGAGACAGTGTTCCTGCGTGCCCACCGATCACACAGAAAGAGGACGAGGAGGAGGAGGATCGTGTCAGCATGGAGGTGGAGCCTAGCACTCAGCATCAGCAGCAGTCTTCAAGGAATCATTTATAGTCCCAAGAAACCCATGGACTTGTACGTGGCTGGGAGGAGGGGACTGCGGATCATGTCGTTCTTAGTGACCCAGAGGACTCCGGACCGAATACCTCAGCAAACCTATGCTGCATGGCCTGCCTGATCCTGCAAAGCCTGCGGAAGGATCCTCCTATTCGTGGTATCAAGGAGAGGGATCATTACTGGCTGGCAACCCTCCTTGATCCACGTTAAAAGGGTAAGGTTGCGCACCTTATCTTGCCGTCGCAGAGGGAGCAGAGGATGAAACATCTTCTGGAGGCCTTGCAGAAAGGTCTGTGCAACGCGTTTCCAGAGCCTGGGAGGTTACAAATTCCTGGTCCTGGACAACGTGTTGCTGAGGCTTCGGTCAGTCACAGAAGGAGCGGTGGAGAAGGTGGCCGTTTGACCAATGCGTTCAGACAAATTTTTAGTCCGCAGCCCCAAGGTATGATCGGTTCCAGCAACCATCGGCAGCGTCTGATTCACATGGTGCAGGAATACCTAGGGGCAAGATCAGACTTGGACACCTTTCCCACCAAAAATCCTCTGGGTTACTGGGTCTTGAGGATGGATCACTAGCCAGAGCTTGCTCAGTATGCAACTGAGCTACTGGCCTGTCCTGCATCTAGCGTTCTTTCAGAACGCACATTCAGTGCTGCTGGAGGCTTTGTAACCGATCACAGGGTACGCCTGTCCACCGAATCGGTCGATTGGCTGACCTTCATAAAAATGAATCAGTCTTGGATCACCAGCTACCAAGCACCTGATGCTGATGTAACCGAATATATATATTTTTTTAATGTGAGATCCCTTCAAGACTGCCTATGCTGATGCTGAGTGACTATCCTATTATGCTGAGTGACTATCCTCTTCCTCCTCAATGTTCATGCTGATAGCTTGTAAGAAAGTTTTTGGGCACCACCACCAGTGGCTAAGGCCCAATTTTTCTGCCCCTGTTTAACAGGGGCGTGTAGTTACAATTTTTGATGCAATACTTTGCAGCAGGGCTCATTCCTGCGCTCCAACTAGAGTATCTGTGAGGGGTTGCAGTGCTGTGGCACCAGTGCCTTAGGCCCAATTTCACAGGGGCATGTAATTACAATTCTTGATCTAATACAAAAAAAGTATTTAGTCAGCCACCAATTGTGCAAGTTTTCCCACTTAAAAAGATGAGAGAGGCCTGTAATTGTTATCGTAGGTATACCTCAACTATGAGAGACAAAATGTGGAAAAAAATCCAGACAATCACATTGTCTGATTTGGAAAGAATATATTTGCAAATAATGGTGGAAAATAAGTATTTGGTCACCTACAAACAAGCAAGATTTCTGGCTCTCACAGACCTGTATCTTCTTCTTTAAGAGGCTCCTCTGTCCTCCACTCTTTACCTGTATTAATGGCACCTGTTTGAACTTGTTATCAGTATAAAAGACACCTGTCCACAACCTCATTTATTAGTATAAAAGACACCTGTCCACAACCTCAAAAAGTCACACTCCAAACTACACTATGGTGAAGACCAAAGAGCTGTCGAAGGCTGGGAAGACTGAATCTGCAATAGGCAAGCAGCTTGGTGTGAAGAAATCAACTGTGGGAGCAAAAATTAGAAAATGGAAGACATACAAGACCACTGATAATCTTCCTCGATCTGGGGCTCCACGCAAGATCTCACCCCGTGGGGTCAAAATGTTCACAAGAACGGTGAGCAAAAATCCCAGAACCACACGGGGGACCTAGTGAATGACCTGCAGAGAGCTGGGACCAACTTAACAACTTAACCAACTTAACAAAGGCTACCATCAGTAACACACTACGCCGCCAGGGACTCAGATCCTGCAGTATCAGACGTGTCCCCCTGTTTAAGCCACTACATGTCCGGGCCCATCTGAGGTTTGCTAAAGAGCATTTGGATGATCCAGAAGAGAATTGGGAGAATGTCATATGGTCAGATGAAACCAAAGTAGAACTGTTTGGTAGAAACACAACTCGTCGTGTTTGGAGAAGAGTTGCAACCAAAGAACACTATACCTACTGTGAAGCATGGGGGTGGCAACATCATGCTTTGGGGTTGTTTCTCTGCAAAGGGTACAGGACGACTGATCCGTGTACATGAAAGAATGAATGGGGCCATGTATCGTGAGATTTTGAATGCAAACCTCCTCCCATCAGCAAGGGCATTGAAGATGAAACGTGGCTGGGTCGTTCAGCATGACAATGATCCCAAACACACCGCCCGGGCCATGAAGGAGTGGCTTCGTAAGAAGAATTTCAAGGTCCTGGAGTGGCCTAGCCAGTCTCCAGATCTCAACTCCATAGAAAACCCTTGGAGGGAGTTGAAAGTCAGTGTTGCCCAGCGACAGCCCCAAAACATCACTGCTCTAGAGGAGATCTGCATGGAGGAATGGGCCAACATACGTGCAACAGTGTGTGACAACCTTGTGAAGACTGATGCCGTGTACACACGATCGATTTGTGGAGAAAATCAATGGGAAAAACGAGGAACGGCTTGGTCCCCTACACACGGCTGGTTTTCATTACATTTTTTCTCTTGGTCAAGAAAACTGCAGCGGAAAAAAAAGGCGTGAATCACGACGAGAAAAATTAGAGCATGTTCTAATTTTTCTCGTCGTGATTCTTGTCGTTTTTCTCGTGTGGAAAAATGATGGAAAGCCCACACACAATCGTTTTTCTCGTCAAAGAGAAAAAATTTCATTTTCCGGACGAGAAAAATGGTTGTGTGTCTTACAGAAAACGTTTGACCTCTGTCATTGCCAACAAAGGATATATAACAAAGTATTGAGATGAACTTTTAATATTGACCAAATACTTATTTTCCACCATAATTTGCAAATAAATTCTTTCCAAATCAGACAATGTGATTGTCTGGATTTGTTTCCACATTTTGTCTCTCATAGTTGAGGTATACCTATGATGACAATTACAGGCCTCTCTCATCTTTTTAAGTGGGAGAACTTGCACAATTGGTGGCTGATAGTGATGAGCCGAACACCCCCGGGTTCGGTTCGCACCAGAACCCGCGAACGGACCGAAAGTTCGTACGAACATTAGAACCCTATTAAATACAATGGATGCGAACGTTCGAATTCTAAAGTGCTAATTATAACAACTATTATGCATGTTATTGTCCTAAAAAGGGTTTGGGAACCCGGGTTGTGCACCAGGGGACATGTATCAATGCAAAAAGAAGTTTTAAAAACGGTCGTTTTTCGGGAGCAGTCATTTTAATGATGCATAAAGTGAAAAAAAAAGTCAAATATTCCTTTAAATATCGTACCTGGGGGGTGTCTAAAGTATGCCTGTGAAGTGCCACATGTTTCCCGTGTTTAGAACTGTCCCTGCACAAAATGACACTTCTAAAGGAAAAAAAAGCCATTTAAAACTGCTTGCGGCTTTAATGTAATGTCTGGTCCCGGTAATATGGATGAAAATCTTTAAGAAAAATGGCATAGCTACCCCATGACCCCCCCCCTTCCTACCCCAGCCCATTACCAGCCCCTTTGGGTCTTGTATGGATATTAAGCGGAACCCCGCACATAAAATAAAAAAGGCCCTATATACTCTGAACAGCCGTATACAGGCGGTGCATACAAGACAGGGACTGTAGGTTTGTTCTTATATAGAATCTGTTTGTAATTTTGAACAGGTACATTGTTGAAGTGTAGCTCCAGCCCAAAAATCTATTTTTAAACTTTTTGGAAAACATAGGTAAGGGTTATCACCCCTGTAACATTTGTTTTGCTGTCTGTGCCCCTGTTCAGAACATTTCACCTCACTTTCCGTCCCAATGACAACTGTTTTTTAAATGTGGTGTTTTTCTTGAAACAAGGATTGCTGATAAAGCATCAGTACAGAGGAGACACCTTTCTCGTGTAGCGGCCTCACCCTCTCTCCATCTTTATCGGTTACACACCAACTCATGTCTAGGGGTTCCTGGGTTGTGAGAGTGAGATGCGCCACGGCCCATGTCCTCCCCATTGTAGTAGGGAGGTGAAGGCCACTTACTGATGTTTCCTCGGGCCGGTGTGTTCTGTGAATGCACTGAGTCTGTAATTGCAAGCTCACCAGCCTCCCCTTTGCTTCCAGTAACTGGAGTTCACACACCGGAGAAAGGTCCAACACTTGTTTATTTGACACTCCAATACGCAAAGCACAATAAACAGTTCTTTTGCAGCAAACTGGTTGGGACCTATAACCTTACCAACGGTGGGGCGAGCAGATCGAGGCACTTCCTAATGTTTGAGTTCTATGCCACTGTACTATGACCAGCGGCGCCTAAGCCAATCCGGCTGTTACAGAACAGGAAGGATGGGGTCTCTTCCAGCAACCCCTATGAACAGCAATGGAGCCCTCTTCGATACGCTGTGGCCCCTATCAGGGGGATGTGTCCTCCCAAGAGAGTTCCCAGAGGCCCACTGTCACCGGGTTGGTGCTGCTCCGGGTCTCCAGTGGGTAACCTCCCCGGCCTCCTCACCTCAGGTACGAGTCCCTCCGCTCAGGGACCCTCGGACAGTCCACCCTAGCGGGACCCAGTCGAAGGTACTGGGCCCCAGGCCTCCTAGATAGTACCTCACCCCAGGCTAAAGGTGCCTGGGATGGACGCCAACATGACTCCGGACCAGGCCATGGGCACCTGGACCAGACTCCTGGATCTCCCGCACCCAGGCCTAAGGGCCCTGGGTGCGGACCGCAACCCTCCTCCTCCGAGGACCTCCTTCTCCGCAAAACGACGACCTCGTGGTCAGGGCGTCTCCCCCTTTTATCTCCTCCCTTCAACGGCCCGGCGGGTTCCCCGCCCCAGCCATACCATCTCCGGGAAGAGACCAAACAGGGAGCACTGCAGGGGATGATTCTACCTGAAGCCCGTGGGTACCCCGCCACCCACAGGCAAAGGAGAATATTACATCCTCCAATCCTCCACGAAACAAAAAGGGGTCTGAATCCTAACACAATTATACACCTGGGTCACACTATTGCCCAGGTGTATCCCATCAATTTGAGAACCCCGCTACACACTCCCCCCTGTAATTTGACGCTGGTCCCCAGCGTCAGGTGCACACCCATGCCTCCCATAAAGTGGTGACATGGAGTGAAACCCCTGAGGCAGTTCCTCTAAATTTCCCAAGTGCCAAGACCTGCTCAGGGATGGGGAACATATAAAACAACTTATGTCATAAAACACTTTAAACATCTGCCTAGTCACAGCCCCTCTCCCACACTGTCTAAGAGCCACCCACTCTCAATGATCTTGACTGACGATTCTCCTGCAGGGGAAAGAAAAACAACATCCTAACATAATTTCGTGTCATTTGGGATGAGTGGGTGAAATATTTTCAAACATTTGTTGCGCAACACTGCCACCTGGTGACAACGCCGCGGTCATGACACTCAACGAATCTTCGTTCTTCCAGCTTTTCCCTACTCTGCCACTATTCCCAAATGTCCTTGCCTTTGGCACATGAAGAAAAGGGGAAACACGAAAACACAACAGTCCCCAAGTCTCCAACGAGAAAAAGAAAAGCCCAAACAAAAACAAAAACAGGGCACAGTCCTGCGTGTCTGGGAATGGCTCTTCCAGAAAGTTCAAGTGCACAAAAGAAATAAACAGGAGTTCTTTTCTCCTATAAGTAAAACTTTGGATCCGGCAGGTACAGGGGTTTCAGGTGTTTGTCAAATGCCTCTATCGAATACTCGACATCTTCTCCTTCTCTTCTGCAAATGACTATCTTGTCAGCATGGATATGGCGCCCCAATTTCCATTCAGCTTTGCAGTCCTCAAACCTCTTAGACACTGACGGCACACATTCCAGGTACCTGCGAGCATGGGGCACCTTCAACTTGTCCCACACAAACTCGTCATACCATCTTGTTCTCCAGACTTCCACCTCATACAGCAAGTCCCGGGGTAGATACGGGTACTCCCACCCATATTCCCGAGCTACTTTGTGGCAAAACAGTCTCTGCAAGCGGGCCAAAGGTGGCATAGTGGCTTTCTCTCCAGTTCCAGGCAGCACAATAGCTTCTGGATGCCGAGGTGCCTTTACCAGCTCCCTGGAACTGACTTTCGGCGCTCTCACAGAAGCGCGGGGTATCCCCACAACCAAAGTAGGTGGGGTGACAGTAGGTGAGGACACAGGTGGAGGGGTAGGCTCCCTCGCAAGCTGCGGGTCTTCCACCCGAGACGTGCTATCTCCTGTGTACATAGGCGAATCCCGTACCGCACGGGAAGCAAGAAGTGGCACTCTATCCCAGCCCTTGCGGCTGAACAGTTCGTCTATCTCGCCATCATCTCCGCAATCAGACAGCGACTCTAGGTCGGAGGTGTCATACATCTCCGCAGGCAGATATCTACCCGTGGACACAGAATCATCTTCCCTGGGGGGTTCCACCTCCAATGGGCCCCCGACACCTCCAACCACCACCACAGTCCCAGCCCCTGGCTCACCTGACCCTTGTAGAAGACTGGGATGTCCGGGACTTCCATCTCGACCGGCGCCATCCAGGCCAGGCAAGCAGCGGGGTGAAGCTCGACCACGTCCATAGGATTCCTGTACTAGGCCAACTTTCCTCTTCGGTGGTGGAAGCAGGGAACTTGTGGCGACCGAAGCAGCATCTTCGGATTTTTCTCTGTTGGGCAGTCCATCGCCCTGGTCAGCGCGCACAGGAACCTCGACAAAGGCCTTGATCTCCCCTTCCGGAGTAGCAGTACCCGTGAGGTGATTGAGGCGAAGGGCCCGGGGCCTTGCTGTGGACGACTCGACCTCAAAAAGGAATTCTCTGCACTCCTCACATCGCCCGAATGGCTTCAGGGTGACCACCAGTCCCGAGCAGCCGGGACAGATCACACCGAGGGCCTCCGTGTCTCTGCAAGTGTACAGAGCCAACCGCCCTCGGGGCCTAAGTCTTATCCCCGTGTCTGTGATGGGGGCAGCAAAGGAAGTCATTCTCGTGGGGTGAGGAACCATAATCCACGGGGCACTTGAGGTCATCCCGACTGTTTGCTGCTCCATCATGCACTGACCCCGCGCCGGAGTCTCCACGTGTATCCCCACACTTGGCCAGACTCCTCCCATGAGCTGTACATTTTCGCGGGCTTCCTCTTGACTCCGCCCACGAACGATGTCACCATGGGGTGCCTCGTGGCGCAGTGCGTTAACAGTCCCCACGTGCAGTACGTCACACGGCTGGACCTCTCCCTTTTTCCGCTCCTCCGCATGGGCCTTTCCCGTGTTAGGGTCATTTCCACAACTCCGAGCAGGGACACACTTTGGCCAGTAATATGGCCGATCTGCTCGGAACTCCTCTGGGCAGCAAAGTTCAAATGTAGACATTCTCAAGTCCATCTTTAGAACACACTCTATCCCGGACTCACGAGCCCCCACGTGTAGCGGCCTCACCCTCTCTCCATCTTTATCGGTTACACACCAACTCATGTCTAGGGGTTCCTGGGTTGTGAGAGTGAGATGCGCCACGGCCCATGTCCTCCCCATTGTAGTAGGGAGGTGAAGGCCACTTACTGATGTTTCCTCGGGCCGGTGTGTTCTGTGAATGCACTGAGTCTGTAATTGCAAGCTCACCAGCCTCCCCTTTGCTTCCAGTAACTGGAGTTCACACACCGGAGAAAGGTCCAACACTTGTTTATTTGACACTCCAATACGCAAAGCACAATAAACAGTTCTTTTGCAGCAAACTGGTTGGGACCTATAACCTTGCCAACGGTGGGGCGAGCAGATCGAGGCACTTCCTAATGTTTGAGTTCTATGCCACTGTACTATGACCAGCGGCGCCTAAGCCAATCCGGCTGTTACAGAACAGGAAGGATGGGGTCTCTTCCAGCAACCCCTATGAACAGCAATGGAGCCCTCTTCGATACGCTGTGGCCCCTATCAGGGGGATGTGTCCTCCCAAGAGAGTTCCCAGAGGCCCACTGTCACCGGGTTGGTGCTGCTCCGGGTCTCCAGTGGGTAACCTCCCCGGCCTCCTCACCTCAGGTACGAGTCCCTCCGCTCAGGGACCCTCGGACAGTCCACCCTAGCGGGACCCAGTCGAAGGTACTGGGCCCCAGGCCTCCTAGATAGTACCTCACCCCAGGCTAAAGGTGCCTGGGATGGACGCCAACATGACTCCGGACCAGGCCATGGGCACCTGGACCAGACTCCTGGATCTCCCGCACCCAGGCCTAAGGGCCCTGGGTGCGGACCGCAACCCTCCTCCTCCGAGGACCTCCTTCTCCGCAAAACGACGACCTCGTGGTCAGGGCGTCTCCCCCTTTTATCTCCTCCCTTCAACGGCCCGGCGGGTTCCCCGCCCCAGCCATACCATCTCCGGGAAGAGACCAAACAGGGAGCACTGCAGGGGATGATTCTACCTGAAGCCCGTGGGTACCCCGCCACCCACAGGCAAAGGAGAATATTACATCCTCCAATCCTCCACGAAACAAAAAGGGGTCTGAATCCTAACACAATTATACACCTGGGTCACACTATTGCCCAGGTGTATCCCATCAATTTGAGGACCCCGCTACACTCCCATATTTATTCTTACAGGAGAGAATTTTCCTTCCTAGTGGTAGATTTCCTCTCACTTCCTGTTGTCTTCTTGCGTTTGCAAGTAGGAGTCGTTTGTAAGTTGGATGTTTGAAAGTAGGGACCTGCCGTATATACTCTGCAGAAATAGGCCCCTTAGTTGTTGGTGTTGGCACAACACTGTAAGCACTCACAGTTACTCTTGGTTGGTGCTGGAACGCCCTGCTGTCAACTATTATATCAGGAATTTTAATTACATATAATTGTTGAACAGTGGTAGTAAAAATTGGGCCTTTGATGGTGGTGCTGGTGCCACAACACTGTAAGCCCTGACAGTTACTCTTGGTGGGTGCAGCAATGGGCCCTGCTGTGAATTATTAGATCAAGAATTGTAATTGCATGCCCCTGTTGAACAGGGGCTGAAAAATTGGGCCTTTCGTGGTGGTGGTGGTGGTGGTGGTGTTGCCACAACACTGTAAGCCCTCAGAGTTACTCTTGGTGGGTGCAGGAATGGGCCCTGCTGTGAATTATTAGATCAAGAATTGTAATTGCATGCCCCTGTTGAACAGGGGCTGAAAAATTGGGCCTTTTGTGGTGGTGGTGGTGGTGTTGCCACAACACTGTAAGCCCTCAGAGTTACTCTTGGTGGGTGCAGGAATGGGCCCTGCTGTGAATTATTAGATCAAGAATTGTAATTACATGCCCCTTTTGAACAGGGGCTGAAAAATTGGGCCTTTTGTGGTGGTGGTGGTGGTGGTGGCGTTGCCACAACACTGTAAGCCCTCAGAGTTACTCTTGGTGGGTGCAGCAATGGGCCCTGCTGTGAATTATTAGATCAAGAATTGTAATTGCATGCCCCTGTTGAACAGGGGCTGAAAAATTGGGCCTTTCGTGGTGGTGGTGGTGGTGGTGGTGTTGCCACAACACTGTAAGCCCTCAGAGTTACTCTTGGTGGGTGCAGCAATGGGCCCTGCTGTGAATTATTAGATCAAGAATTGTAATTACATGCCCCTTTTGAACAGGGGCTGAAAAATTGGGCCTTTCGTGGTGGTGGTGGTGGTGGTGGTGGCGTTGCCACAACACTGTAAGCCCTCAGAGTTACTCTTGGTGGGTGCAGCAATGGGCCCTGCTGTGAATTATTAGATCAAGAATTGTAATTGCATGCCCCTGTTGAACAGGGGCTGAAAAATTGGGCCTTAGGCACTGGTGGCACAACACTACAACCCCTCACAGATACTGTACTTGGAGCACAGCAATGAGCCCTGTTGCAAAGTATTGCTTCAAAAATTGTAATGACACGCCCCTGTTAAACAGGGGCTGAAAAATTGGGCCTTAGGCACTGGTGCCACAACACTCCAACCCCTCACAGATACTGTACTTGGAGCACAGCAATGAGCCCTATGGCAAATTATTGCTAAAAAAACTGTAATTACACGCCCCTGTAAAACAGGGGCTGAAAAATTGGGCCTTAGCCACTGGTGGCGGCACCCATAAACAAAAATGATCTTCCAAGCTATCATCATCAATCGTATCATTGAGGACTCGGAGGAGGAGGATAGCCAGTCAACATAACAGCACAGGCACTCAGCATCAGCATCAGTCTTGAAGGGATGTGACATGTTAAAATCAATTAGTCTGTTATATCAGCATCAGGTGTGTGGTAGCTGGTGGTGATCCAAGACTGGTTCATCTTGATGAAAGTCAGTCGATCAACCGAGTCGGTGGACAGGCGCACCCTGTGATCCGTGACAAATCCTCCAGCAGCACTGAATGTGCGTTCCGAAAGAACGCTGGATGCAGGACAGGCCAGTAGCTCAATTGCATACTGTGCAAGCTCTGGCCAGTGATCCATCCTCAAGACCCAGTAAGCCAGAGGATTTTCGGTGGGGAAGGTGTCCAAGTCTGACCTTGCCCCTAGATATTCCTGCACCATGTTTATCAGACGCTGGCGATGGTTGCTGGAACCGATCATACATTGGGGCTGCGGACTAAAGAATTGTCTGAACGCATCGGTCAGACGGCCACCTTCCCCACCGCTCCTTCTTTGACTGGCCGAAGCCTCAGCAACTCGTTGTCCAGGACCAGGAGTTTGTAACCTCCCAGTCTCTGGGAACACGTTGCACAGACCTTTCTGCAAGGCCTCCCGGAGTTGTCTCATCCTCTGCTCCCTCTGCGACGGTAACATAAGGTCCGCAACCTTACCCTTGTACCGTGGATCAAGGAGAGTGGCCAGCCAGTAATGGTCCCTCTCCTTGATCCGAAGAATACGAGGATCCTTCCGCAGACTTTGCAGGATCAGGGAGGCCATGCAGCGTAGGTTTGCTGAGGCATTCGCTCTGGAGTCCTCTGGGTCACTAAGGACGACATGATCCGCAGCCACCTCCTCCCAGCCACGTACAAGTCCACTGGTTTCTTGGGACTGTAAATCATCCCTAAAAGACTGCTGCTGATGATGCTGAGTGCCAGCCTCCACCTCCATGCTGACACAATCCTCCTCCTCCTCCTCCTCCTCCTCCTCCTCTTCCTGTGCGATGGGTGGGACAGAAGGAACACTGTCTGGGTAAAGGGGGCCTTGAGAGGCAAGGAAGTCCTCCTCTTCCTGCCTCTGTTCTGCCTCAAGTGCCCTGTCCATTATTCCACGCAGCGTGTGCTCCAACAGGTGGACAAGAGGTACAGTGTCACTGATGCATGCACTGTCACTGCTCACCATCCTCGTGGCCTCCTCAAATGGTGCCAGGACAGTGCATGCATCCCTGATCATGCCCCACTGGCATGGAGAAAAAAAACCAAGCTCCCCTGACCCTGTCCTGGTGCCGTAGTCGCACAGGTACTCATTGATGGCCCTCTGCTGCGTGTGCAGCCGCTGCAGCATGGCCAACGTTGAGTTCCACCTGGTGGGCATGTCACATATAAGGCGGTTCTTGGGCAGGTTCAACTCCTTTTGCAGCTCAGCCAGGCGAGCACTGGCATTATAAGATCTGCGGAAATGCACACAGACTTTCCTGGCCTGCCTCAGGACATCCTGTAAGCCCGGGTACCTGCCCAAGAACCGCTGCACCACCAGGTTAAGGACGTGAGCCACACAGGGCACATGGGTCAGTTGTCCCTGTCGGAGGGCGGAGAGGAGGTTGGTGCCATTGTCGCAAACCACCATTCCTGGCTTAAGCTGGCGTGGCGTCAACCACCTCTCGGCCTGGCCCTGCAGAGCAGACAGGACCTCTGCCCCAGTGTGGCTTCTGTCCCCCAAACACACCAGCGCAAGCACGGCATGGCATCTTTTTGCCTGCGTACTTGCGTAGCCCCTTGAACGCCTACGGAGCACCGCTGGTTCCGAGGACAAACCACAGGAAGAGGCCATGGAGGAAGAAGAAGAGGAGGGGGTGGAGGAGAGAGGTGTGTCACAACCAGTAGTAGCATTTTGGAGGCGTGGCGGTGGAACAACCTCCAACACTACTGCACCTTGTCCTGCATCCTTCCCAGCTGCCAAAAGAGTGACCCAATGGGCCGTGAAAGAAAGGTAACGTCCCTGTCCATGCCTGCTGGACCATGAGTCAGCGGTAATATGCACCTTACCGCTGACCGCCCTGTCCAGCGAGGCCAAGACATTGCCTTCCACATGCCGGTAGAGAGCCGGAATAGCCTTCCGTGAGAAAAAGTGGCGTTTGGGAACCTGCCACTGAGGAACCGCACATTGCACAAACTCACGGAAGGGGGCCGAGTCTACCAACTGAAAAGGCAGCAGTTGAAGCGCTAGCAATTTAGCCAAGCTAGCATTCAACCGCTGGGCATGTGGATGGCTGGGAGTGAACTTCTTTCGACGGTCCAGCAGCTGGGGCAGGGAAATTTGCCTGCTAGAATCGGACGTCGGTGTACTGCTAGCAGAGTGGCCGCAAGTACTTGGCTGTGACACACCTAATTCTACACCTTCATTCCTCTCAGTGCATGTTTCAGAGAGGACTGAAGTTATAGTGGGGTTGGAGATCCCAGCTGATGCGGTGCAAGGAGAGGTCCGCTTTGTTCTTTGGTGTGGGTCTTTGAGGTAGGCTTGCCAACGAGCTGCATGGCAGGTCAACATATGTCTGGTCAGGCATGTGGTACCCAAGCGGCTGATGTTTTGGCCACGCGATATACGCTTGAGACATATGTTGCAAACAGCAGCTGTGCGATCTGATGCACTAGCCTCAAAAAAGGCCCACACCAAAGAACTTTTTGAATGACGGGCAGAGGCAGCGCCCTGCACAGGCGGAGCTCTGCGGTGTGATTCCGTCGGTGTACTGCCCTTACGCTGGCCACCAAAGGGCATCCTGCCTCGTTGGAGATGTGCCTCCTCCTCATCCTCCTCCTCCTCCTCTCTCCTATTAGGCACCCACATGGAGTCAGTGACCTCATCATCCCCTCCCTCCTCATCACTGGAGCCAATCTGGCAGTATGCTGCAGCTGCTGGAACATGACTGCCAGATTGGTGTCCTTCTTGAGCATCCCCTCTGTCTGCTCTCACGCTACTGCCTTCCTCTAGCTGGGTTTCATCATCAGACCCTTCGAAACGCTGGGCATCCTCCTGGAGCATGTACCCAACACTGTGCTCAAACAGTTCGGGGGACTCCTCAGGAGGAGGACATGGTGGGTCTAGGGAAGGAGTGACTGATGATGAGTCTGACATTGATACCAGGGAAGAGGACGCTTTGGCAGCTGCTTTTCCAGTACCCTGAGCCTGGGTGAGAGAGGATGAGGAGGAGGAGGAGGGCCTGGTCATCCACTCTACCAAGTCTTCGGCATGATGTGGCTCAACATGTCCAGCTGCCGAAAAGAAGGACAAGCGTGTCCCATGGCCATGTGCTGATGACAATGCACCGCGTCCACGACCAGCACTGTTGCCCCCAGACACAGAGCCTGCTTGCCCTCTTTTATTGCCTCCTGACTGTCTGCCTCTCCTTGTTTGCCTTCCAGACATTCTAATAGATGGCCTGCAGGGAGATGGGAAAAAAGCAATAAGGGCTACCTTCAGGTGTCCTTCTCTGTCCCTTTACTTAAGGATTTCTAAATATGGTTGAGGATGATTGCTTTTGCACAGAATAGCACAACGACAATTTCCCTGACTGTCCAAAAAAACAAGGATTTCAAAGATGGTTGATGAGGAATGCTTTAGCACACTATAGCACAAGGAGAATTTCCCTCACTGTCCTTCCCTGTCCCTAGAAACAAGGATTCGCACAGTAAAAGACACTGACACTCTCCCTACCTATAGTTTTCTGTCCCTAGAAAAAATGTTTTTTTAAAGCACATTATAGCACAAGGAGAATCTCCCTCACTTTCCTTCTTTGTCCCTAGAAACAAGGATTATCACAGTGAAAGAAACTGACACTCTTCCTACCTATAGTTTTCTGTCCCTAGAAAAAATGTTTTTTTAAAGCACACTATAGCACAAGGAGAATTTCCCTCACTTTCCTTCTTTGTCCCTAGAAACAAGGATTATCACAGTGAAAGAAACTGACACTCTTCCTACCTATAGTTTTCTGTCCCTAGAAAAAATGTTTTTTTAAAGCACACTATAGCACAAGGAGAATTCCATCACTGTCCTTCCCTGTCCCTAGAAACAAGGATTCGCACAGTAAAACACACTGACACTCTCCCTACCTATAGTTTTCTGTCCCTAGAAAAAATGTTTTTTTAAAGCACACTATAGCACAAGGAGAATTCCCTCACTGTCCTTCCCTGTCCCTAGAAACAAGGATTCGCACAGTAAAACACACTGACACTCTCCCTACCTATAGTTTTCTGTCCCTAGAAAAAATGTTTTTTTAAAGCACACTATAGCACAAGGAGAATTTCCCTCACTTTCCTTCTTTGTCCCTAGAAACAAGGATTATCACAGTGAAAGAAACTGACACTCTTCCTACCTATAGTTTTCTGTCCCTAGAAAAAATGTTTTTTTAAAGCACACTATAGCACAAGGAGAATTCCCTCACTGTCCTTCCCTGTCCCTAGAAACAAGGATTCGCACAGTAAAACACACTGACACTCTCCCTACCTATAGTTTTCTGTCCCTAGAATTTTTTTTTTTAAAGCACACTATAGCACAAGGAGAATTTCCCTCACTTTCCTTCTTTGTCCCTAGAAACAAGGATTATCACAGTGAAAGAAACTGACACTCTTCCTACCTATAGTTTTCTGTCCCTAGAAAAAATGTTTTTTTAAAGCACACTATAGCACAAGGAGAATTCCCTCACTGTCCTTCCCTGTCCCTAGAAATAAGGATTCGCACAGTAAAAGACACTGACACTCTCCCTACCTATAGTTTTCTGTCCCTAGAAAAAATGTTTTTTTAAAGCACACTATAGCACAAGGAGAATTTCCCTCACTTTCCTTCTTTGTCCCTAGAAACAAGGATTATCACAGTGAAAGAAACTGACACTCTTCCTACCTATAGTTTTCTGTCCCTAGAAAAAATGTTTTTTTAAAGCACACTATAGCACAAGGAGAATTCCCTCACTGTCCTTCCCTGTCCCTAGAAACAAGGATTCGCACAGTAAAACACACTGACACTCTCCCTACCTATAGTTTTCTGTCCCTAGAAAAAATGTTTTTTTAAAGCACACTATAGCACAAGGAGAATTCCCTCACTGTCCTTCCCTGTCCCTAGAAACAAGGATTCGCACAGTAAAACACACTGACACTCTCCCTACCTATAGTTTTCTGTCCCTAGAAAAAATGTTTTTTTAAAGCACACTATAGCACAAGGAGAATTTCCCTCACTTTCCTTCTTTGTCCCTAGAAACAAGGATTATCACAGTGAAAGAAACTGACACTCTTCCTACCTATAGTTTTCTGTCCCTAGAAAAAATTTTTTTTTAAAGCACACTATAGCACAAGGAGAATTCCCTCACTGTCCTTCCCTGTCCCTAGAAACAAGGATTCGCACAGTAAAACACACTGACACTCTCCCTACCTATAGTTTTCTGTCCCTAGAAAAAATGTTTTTTTAAAGCACACTATAGCACAAGGAGAATTCCCTCACTGTCCTTCCCTGTCCCTAGAAACAAGGATTCGCACAGTAAAACACACTGACACTCTCCCTACCTATAGTTTTCTGTCCCTAGAAAAAATGTTTTTTTAAAGCACACTATAGCACAAGGAGAATTCCCTCACTGTCCTTCCCTGTCCCTAGAAACAAGGATTCGCACAGTAAAAGACACTGACACTCTCCCTACCTATAGTTTTCTGTCCCTAGAAAAAATGTTTTTTTAAAGCACACTATAGCACAAGGAGAATTTCACTCACTTTCCTTCTTTGTCCCTAGAAACAAGGATTATCACGGTGAAAGAAACTGACACTCTTCCTACCTATAGTTTTCTGTCCCTAGAAAAAATGTTTTTTTAAAGCACACTATAGCACAAGGAGAATTTCCCTCACTTTCCTTCTTTGTCCCTAGAAACAAGGATTATCACAGTGAAAGAAACTGACACTCTTCCTTCCTATAGTTTTCTGTCCCTAGAAAAAATGTTTTTTTAAAGCACACTATAGCACAAGGAGAATTCCCTCACTGTCCTTCCCTGTCCCTAGAAACAAGGATTCGCACAGTAAGACACTGACACTCTCCCTACCTATAGTTTTCTGTCCCTAGAAAAAATGTTTTTTTAAAGCACACTATAGCACAAGGAGAATTCCCTCACTGTCCTTCCCTGTCCCTAGAAACAAGGATTCGCACGGTAAAACACACTGACACTCTCCCTACCTATAGTTTTCTGTCCCTAGAAAAAATGTTTTTTTAAAGCACACTATAGCACAAGGAGAATTTCCCTCACTTTCCTTCTTTGTCCCTAGAAACAAGGATTATCACAGTGAAAGAAACTGACACTCTTCCTACCTATAGTTTTCTGTCCCTAGAAAAAATGTTTTTTTAAAGCACACTATAGCACAAGGAGAATTTCCCTCACTTTCCTTCTTTGTCCCTAGAAACAAGGATTATCACAGTGAAAGAAACTGACACTCTTCCTACCTATAGTTTTCTGTCCCTAGAAAAATGTTTTTTTAAAGCACACTATAGCACAAGGAGAATTCCCTCACTGTCCTTCCCTGTCCCTAGAAACAAGGATTCGCACAGTAAAAGACACTGACACTCTCCCTACCTATAGTTTTCTGTCCCTAGAAAAATGTTTTTTTAAAGCACACTATAGCACAAGGAGAATTTCCCTCACTTTCCTTCTTTGTCCCTAGAAACAAGGATTATCACAGTGAAAGAAACTGACACTCTTCCTACCTATAGTTTTCTGTCCCTAGAAAAAATGTTTTTTTAAAGCACACTATAGCACAAGGAGAATTTCCCTCACTTTCCTTCTTTGTCCCTAGAAACAAGGATTATCACAGTGAAAGAAACTGACACTCTTCCTTCCTATAGTTTTCTGTCCCTAGAATTTTTTTTTTTTTAAAGCACACTATAGCACAAGGAGAATTCCCTCACTGTCCTTCCCTGTCCCTAGAAACAAGGATTCGCACAGTAAAAGACACTGACACTCTCCCTACCTATAGTTTTCTGTCCCTAGAAAAAATGTTTTTTTAAAGCACACTATAGCACAAGGAGAATTTCCCTCACTTTCCTTCTTTGTCCCTAGAAACAAGGATTATCACAGTGAAAGAAACTGACACTCTTCCTACCTATAGTTTTCTGTCCCTAGAAAAAATGTTTTTTTAAAGCACACTATAGCACAAGGAGAATTCCCTCACTGTCCTTCCCTGTCCCTAGAAACAAGGATTCGCACAGTAAAAGACACTGACACTCTCCCTACCTATAGTTTTCTGTCCCTAGAAAAAATGTTTTTTTAAAGCACACTATAGCACAAGGAGAATTTCCCTCACTTTCCTTCTTTGTCCCTAGAAACAAGGATTATCACAGTGAAAGAAACTGACACTCTTCCTACCTATAGTTTTCTGTCCCTAGAAAAAATGTTTTTTTAAAGCACACTATAGCACAAGGAGAATTCCCTCACTGTCCTTCCCTGTCCCTAGAAACAAGGATTCGCACAGTAAAACACACTGACACTCTCCCTACCTATAGTTTTCTGTCCCTAGAAAAAATGTTTTTTTAAAGCACACTATAGCACAAGGAGAATTCCCTCACTGTCCTTCCCTGTCCCTAGAAACAAGGATTCGCACAGTAAAAGACACTGACACTCTCCCTACCTATAGTTTTCTGTCCCTAGAAAAAATGTTTTTTTAAAGCACACTATAGCACAAGGAGAATTTCCCTCACTTTCCTTCTTTGTCCCTAGAAACAAGGATTATCACAGTGAAAGAAACTGACACTCTTCCTACCTATAGTTTTCTGTCCCTAGAAAAAATGTTTTTTTAAAGCACACTATAGCACAAGGAGAATTCCCTCACTGTCCTTCCCTGTCCCTAGAAACAAGGATTCGCACAGTAAAAGACACTGACACTCTCCCTACCTATAGTTTTCTGTCCCTAGAAAAATGTTTTTTTAAAGCACACTATAGCACAAGGAGAATTTCCCTCACTTTCCTTCTTTGTCCCTAGAAACAAGGATTATCACAGTGAAAGAAACTGACACTCTTCCTACCTATAGTTTTCTGTCCCTAGAAAAATGTTTTTTTAAAGCACACTATAGCACAAGGAGAATTCCCTCACTGTCCTTCCCTGTCCCTAGAAACAAGGATTCGCACAGTAAAAGACACTGACACTCTCCCTACCTATAGTTTTCTGTCCCTAGAAAAATGTTTTTTTAAAGCACACTATAGCACAAGGAGAATTTCCCTCACTTTCCTTCTTTGTCCCTAGAAACAAGGATTATCACAGTGAAAGAAACTGACACTCTTCCTACCTATAGTTTTCTGTCCCTAGAAAAAATGTTTTTTTAAAGCACACTATAGCACAAGGAGAATTTCCCTCACTTTCCTTCTTTGTCCCTAGAAACAAGGATTATCACAGTGAAAGAAACTGACACTCTTCCTTCCTATAGTTTTCTGTCCCTAGAATTTTTTTTTTTTTAAAGCACACTATAGCACAAGGAGAATTCCCTCACTGTCCTTCCCTGTCCCTAGAAACAAGGATTCGCACAGTAAAAGACACTGACACTCTCCCTACCTATAGTTTTCTGTCCCTAGAAAAAATGTTTTTTTAAAGCACACTATAGCACAAGGAGAATTCCCTCACTGTCCTTCCCTGTCCCTAGAAACAAGGATTCGCACAGTAAAACACACTGACACTCTCCCTACCTATAGTTTTCTGTCCCTAGAAAAAATGTTTTTTTAAAGCACACTATAGCACAAGGAGAATTCCCTCACTGTCCTTCCCTGTCCCTAGAAACAAGGATTCGCACAGTAAAAGACACTGACACTCTCCCTACCTATAGTTTTCTGTCCCTAGAAAAAATGTTTTTTTAAAGCACACTATAGCACAAGGAGAATTTCCCTCACTTTCCTTCTTTGTCCCTAGAAACAAGGATTATCACAGTGAAAGAAACTGACACTCTTCCTACCTATAGTTTTCTGTCCCTAGAAAAAATGTTTTTTTAAAGCACACTATAGCACAAGGAGAATTCCCTCACTGTCCTTCCCTGTCCCTAGAAACAAGGATTCGCACAGTAAAAGACACTGACACTCTCCCTACCTATAGTTTTCTGTCCCTAGAAAAATGTTTTTTTAAAGCACACTATAGCACAAGGAGAATTTCCCTCACTTTCCTTCTTTGTCCCTAGAAACAAGGATTATCACAGTGAAAGAAACTGACACTCTTCCTACCTATAGTTTTCTGTCCCTAGAAAAAATGTTTTTTTAAAGCACACTATAGCACAAGGAGAATTTCCCTCACTTTCCTTCTTTGTCCCTAGAAACAAGGATTATCACAGTGAAAGAAACTGACACTCTTCCTTCCTATAGTTTTCTGTCCCTAGAATTTTTTTTTTTTTAAAGCACACTATAGCACAAGGAGAATTCCCTCACTGTCCTTCCCTGTCCCTAGAAACAAGGATTCGCACAGTAAAAGACACTGACACTCTCCCTACCTATAGTTTTCTGTCCCTAGAAAAAATGTTTTTTTAAAGCACACTATAGCACAAGGAGAATTCCCTCACTGTCCTTCCCTGTCCCTAGAAACAAGGATTCGCACAGTAAAACACACTGACACTCTCCCTACCTATAGTTTTCTGTCCCTAGAAAAAATGTTTTTTTAAAGCACACTATAGCACAAGGAGAATTCCCTCACTGTCCTTCCCTGTCCCTAGAAACAAGGATTCGCACAGTAAAAGACACTGACACTCTCCCTACCTATAGTTTTCTGTCCCTAGAAAAAATGTTTTTTTAAAGCACACTATAGCACAAGGAGAATTTCCCTCACTTTCCTTCTTTGTCCCTAGAAACAAGGATTATCACAGTGAAAGAAACTGACACTCTTCCTACCTATAGTTTTCTGTCCCTAGAAAAAATGTTTTTTTAAAGCACACTATAGCACAAGGAGAATTCCCTCACTGTCCTTCCCTGTCCCTAGAAACAAGGATTCGCACAGTAAAAGACACTGACACTCTCCCTACCTATAGTTTTCTGTCCCTAGAAAAATGTTTTTTTAAAGCACACTATAGCACAAGGAGAATTTCCCTCACTTTCCTTCTTTGTCCCTAGAAACAAGGATTATCACAGTGAAAGAAACTGACACTCTTCCTACCTATAGTTTTCTGTCCCTAGAAAAAATGTTTTTTTAAAGCACACTATAGCACAAGGAGAATTTCCCTCACTTTCCTTCTTTGTCCCTAGAAACAAGGATTATCACAGTGAAAGAAACTGACACTCTTCCTTCCTATAGTTTTCTGTCCCTAGAATTTTTTTTTTTTTAAAGCACACTATAGCACAAGGAGAATTCCCTCACTGTCCTTCCCTGTCCCTAGAAACAAGGATTCGCACAGTAAAAGACACTGACACTCTCCCTACCTATAGTTTTCTGTCCCTAGAAAAAATGTTTTTTTAAAGCACACTATAGCACAAGGAGAATTTCCCTCACTTTCCTTCTTTGTCCCTAGAAACAAGGATTATCACAGTGAAAGAAACTGACACTCTTCCTACCTATAGTTTTCTGTCCCTAGAAAAAATGTTTTTTTAAAGCACACTATAGCACAAGGAGAATTCCCTCACTGTCCTTCCCTGTCCCTAGAAACAAGGATTCGCACAGTAAAAGACACTGACACTCTCCCTACCTATAGTTTTCTGTCCCTAGAAAAAATGTTTTTTTAAAGCACACTATAGCACAAGGAGAATTTCCCTCACTTTCCTTCTTTGTCCCTAGAAACAAGGATTATCACAGTGAAAGAAACTGACACTCTTCCTACCTATAGTTTTCTGTCCCTAGAAAAAATGTTTTTTTAAAGCACACTATAGCACAAGGAGAATTCCCTCACTGTCCTTCCCTGTCCCTAGAAACAAGGATTCGCACAGTAAAACACACTGACACTCTCCCTACCTATAGTTTTCTGTCCCTAGAAAAAATGTTTTTTTAAAGCACACTATAGCACAAGGAGAATTCCCTCACTGTCCTTCCCTGTCCCTAGAAACAAGGATTCGCACAGTAAAACACACTGACACTCTCCCTACCTATAGTTTTCTGTCCCTAGAAAAAATGTTTTTTTAAAGCACACTATAGCACAAGGAGAATTTCCCTCACTTTCCTTCTTTGTCCCTAGAAACAAGGATTATCACAGTGAAAGAAACTGACACTCTTCCTACCTATAGTTTTCTGTCCCTAGAAAAAATGTTTTTTTAAAGCACACTATAGCACAAGGAGAATTCCCTCACTGTCCTTCCCTGTCCCTAGAAACAAGGATTCGCACAGTAAAACACACTGACACTCTCCCTACCTATAGTTTTCTGTCCCTAGAAAAAATGTTTTTTTAAAGCACACTATAGCACAAGGAGAATTCCCTCACTGTCCTTCCCTGTCCCTAGAAACAAGGATTCGCACAGTAAAAGACACTGACACTCTCCCTACCTATAGTTTTCTGTCCCTAGAAAAAATGTTTTTTTAAAGCACACTATAGCACAAGGAGAATTTCCCTCACTTTCCTTCTTTGTCCCTAGAAACAAGGATTATCACAGTGAAAGAAACTGACACTCTTCCTACCTATAGTTTTCTGTCCCTAGAAAAAATGTTTTTTTAAAGCACACTATAGCACAAGGAGAATTTCCTCACTGTCCTTCCCTGTCCCTAGAAACAAGGATTCGCACAGTAAAACACACTGACACTCTCCCTACCTATAGTT
Organism: Rana muscosa; assembly: GCA_029206835.1. Taxonomy (NCBI): domain Eukaryota; kingdom Metazoa; phylum Chordata; class Amphibia; order Anura; family Ranidae; genus Rana; species Rana muscosa. The sequence continues at coordinate 341,581,279 of CM055118.1, read as the reverse complement.
TTCTGTCCCTAGAAAAAATGTTTTTTTAAAGCACACTATAGCACAAGGAGAATTCCCTCACTGTCCTTCCCTGTCCCTAGAAACAAGGATTCGCACAGTAAAACACACTGACACTCTCCCTACCTATAGTTTTCTGTCCCTAGAAAAAATGTTTTTTTAAAGCACACTATAGCACAAGGAGAATTTCCCTCACTTTCCTTCTTTGTCCCTAGAAACAAGGATTATCACAGTGAAAGAAACTGACACTCTTCCTACCTATAGTTTTCTGTCCCTAGAAAAAATGTTTTTTTAAAGCACACTATAGCACAAGGAGAATTCCCTCACTGTCCTTCCCTGTCCCTAGAAACAAGGATTCGCACAGTAAAACACACTGACACTCTCCCTACCTATAGTTTTCTGTCCCTAGAAAAAATGTTTTTTTAAAGCACACTATAGCACAAGGAGAATTCCCTCACTGTCCTTCCCTGTCCCTAGAAACAAGGATTCGCACAGTAAAACACACTGACACTCTCCCTACCTATCCTTCTCTTTCCCTAAACTAAAGGAATCCAGGTTAAGCAAGAAAAAAATAAATGTCACTGTCCCTGCCTATGCTTCTCTTTCCCTGCTCCGGAACACACTACACTAGGCCGCCGTGCTGGCGGCCTTTTATAGTGTGGGGCGTGTACTAAACACCCTCAGCAATAATTGGCCACAGGCATCCTGCCTGTGGCCAATCATTGCTCTCCTCGCTGCCGGCGCTGTGATTGGCCAAGCATGCGGGGTCACAGTGCATGCTTGGCCAATCACAGCGCCTGGATGACACTGCGATGGCGTAGTGCATTGTGGGCCGTTCGCGTCACTCGAATTTGGCGCGAACGGCCCAAATCGTTCGATCTTCGTCGAACGATCGAACAGCCGATGTTCGAGTCGAACGTATGTTCGACTCGAACACGAAGCTCATCCCTAGTGGCTGACTAAATACTTTTTTGCCCCACTGTATTTCACAGCAGGGCCCGTTCCTGCGCCCACCAAAAGTAACTGTGAGGGCTTACAGTGTTGTGGCAACACCAACACCTAAGGCCCACATTTCTGCAGAGTATATAGGGCAAGCCCCTACTTTCAAATAGTGATGAGCCGAACACCCCCGGGTTCGGTTCGCACCAGAACCCGCGAACGGCCCGAAAGTTCGCACAAACTTTAGAACCCTATTAAATACAATGGATGCGAAAGTTCGAAATCTAAAGTGCTAATTATAACGACTATTATGCATGTTATTGTCCTAAAAAGGGTTTGGGAACCCGGGTTCTGCACCAGGGGACATGTATCAACCCAAAAAAAGTTTTAAAAACGGCCGTTTTTCGGGAGCAGTCATTTTAATGATGCATAAAGCAAAAAAAAAAAAAGTCAAATATTCCTTTAAATATCGTACCTGGGGGTGTCTAAAGTATGCCTGTGAAGTGCCACGTGTTTCCCGTGTTTAGAACTGTCCCTGCACAAAATTACATTTCTAAAGGAAAAAAAGCCATTTAAAACTGCTTGCGGCTGTAATGTAATGTCTGGTCCCGGTAATATGGATGAAAATCTTTAAGAAAAATGGCATAGCTACCCCATCAACCCCCCCCCCTCCTACCCCAGCCCATTACCAGCCCCTTTGGGTCTTGTATGGATATTAAGGGGAACCCCGCACACAAAATAAAAAAGACCCTATATACTCTGAACAGCCGTATACAGGCGGTGCATACAAGACAGGGACTGTAGGTTTGTTCTTATGTAGAATCTGTTTGTAATTTTGAACAGGTACATTGTTGAAGTGTAGCGCCAGCCCAAAAATCAATTTTTAAGCTTTTTGGAAAACATAGGGAAGGGTTATCACCCCTGTAACATTTGTTTTGCTGTCTGTGCAGTGTGCACCTGTTCAGAACAGTTCACCTCACTTTCCGTCCTAATGACAAATGTTTTTTGAAAATTTGGGGTTTTTATTGAAACAAGAATTGGTGATAAAGCATCAGTGGAGAGGAGACACTTTTTTTCCCATATTAACTCTTACAGGAGAGAATTTGCCTTACTAGGGGTAGATTTCCTCTCACTTCCTGTTGTATCCTTCCATTTGCAAGGAGGAGTAGTTTGTAAGTTGGATGTTTGAAAGTAGGGGCCTGCCGTATATACTCAGCTGAAATTTGCCCCTTACATGTTGGTGTTGCCACAACACTGTGAGCCCTCACAGTTACTCTTGGTGGGCGCATGAATGGGCCCTGCTGTGAATTATTAGATCAAGAATTGTAATTGCATACCCCTGTTGAACAGGGGCTGAAAAATTGGGCCTTTGGTGGTGGTGGTGGTGGTGTTGACACAACACTGTAAGGCCTCACAGTTACTCTTGGTGGGTGCAGGAATGGGCCCTGCTGTGAATTATTAGATCAAGAATTGTAATTAAATGCCCCTGTTAAACAGGGGCAGAAAAATTGGGCCTTAGGCACTGGTGCCACAACACTGCAACCCCTCACAGATACTGTACTTGGAGCACCGCAATGAGCCCTGTTGCAAAGTATTGCATCAAAAATTGTAATTAAACGCCCCTGTTGAACAGGGGCTGAAAAATTGGGCCTTAGCCACTGGTGCTGGTGCCACGACACTGCAACCTCTCCCAGATACTCTAGTTGGAGTGCAGGAATGAGCCCTGCTGCAAAGCATTGCATAAAAAATTTTAATAACACGCCCCTGTTAAACAGGGGCTGAAAAATTGGGCCTTAGCCACTGGTGCTGGTGCCACGACACTGCAACCTCTCCCAGATACTCTAGTTGGAGTGCAGGAATGAGCCCTGCTGCAAAGCATTGCATAAACATTTTTTAATTACATGCCCCTGTTAAACAGGGGCTGAAAAATTGGGCCTTAGGCACTGGTGGCGGCACCCAGAAACAAAAATGTTGTTCCAAGCTATCATCATCAATCGGATCATTGAGGAGGAGGAGGATAGTCAGTCAACTTAACAGGACAGTCTCTCAGCATCAGCATCAGTCTTGAAGGGATGTGACATTTGAAAATAAATTAGTCTGTTATATCAGCTTCAGGTGTTTGGTAGCTGGTGGTGATCCAAGACTGGTTCATCTTTATGAAGGTCAGTCGATCAACCAAGTCGGTGGACAGGCGGACCCTGTGATCCGTGACAAATCCTCCAGCAGCACTGAATGTGCGTTCTGAAAGAACGCTGGATGCAGGACAAGCCAGTAGCTCAATTGCATACTGTGCAAGCTCTGGCCAGTGATCCATCCTCAAGACCCAGTAAGCCAGAGGATTTTCGGTGGGGAAGGTGTCCAAGTCTGACCTTGCCCCTAGGTATTTCTGCACCATGTATATCAGACGCTGGCGATGGTTGCTGGAACCGATCATACCTTGGGGCTGCGGACTAAAGAATTGTCTGAACGCATCGGTCAGACGGCCACCTTCCCCACCGCTCCTTCTTTGACTGACCGAAGCCTCAGCAACTCGTTGTCCAGGACCAGGAGTTTGTAACCTCCCAGTCTCTGGGAACACGTTGCACAGACCTTTCTGCAAGGCCTCCCGGAGTTGTCTCATCCTCTGCTTCCTCTGCGACGGTAAGATAAGGTCCGCAACCTTACCCTTGTACCGTGGATCAAGGAGAGTGGCCAGCCAGTAATGGTCCCTCTCCTTGATCCGAAGAATACGAGGATCCTTCCGCAGACTTTGCAGGATCAGGGAGGCCATGCAGCGTAGGTTAGCTGAGGCATTCGGTATGGAGTCCTCTGGGTCACTAAGGACGACATGATCCGCAGCCACCTCCTCCCAGCCACGTACAAGTCCACTAGTTTCTTGGGACTGTAAATCATCCCTAAAAGACTGCTGCTGATGATGCTGAGTGCCAGGCTCCACCTCCATGCTGACACAATCCTCCTCCTCCTCTTCCTGTGCGATGGGTGGGACAGAAGGAACACTGTCTGGGTAAAGGGGGCCTTGAGAGGCAAGGAAGTCCTCCTCTTCCTGCCTCTGTTCTTCCTCAAGGGCCCTGTCCATTATTCCACGCAGCGTATGTTCCAACAGGTGGACAAGAGGTACAGTGTCACTAATGCATGCACTGTCACTGCTCACCATCTTCGTGGCCTCCTCAAATGGTGCCAGGACAGTGCATGCATCCCTGATCATGCCCCACTGGCGTGGTGAAAAAAAACCAAGCTCCCCTGACCCTGTCCTGGTGCCGTAGTCGCACAGGTACTCATTGATGGCCCTCTGCTGCGTGTGCAGCCGCTGCAGCATGGCCAACGTTGAGTTCCACCTGGTGGGCATGTCACATATAAGGCGGTTCTTGGGCAGGTTCAACTCCTTTTGCAGCTCAGCCAGGCGAGCACTGGCATTATAAGATCTGCGGAAATGCACACAGACTTTCCCGGCCTGCCTCAGGACATCCTGTAAGCCCGGGTACCTGCCCATGAACCGCTGCACCACCAGGTTAAGGACGTGAGCCAGACAGGGCACATGGGTCAGTTGTCCCTGTCGGAGGGCGGAGAGGAGGTTGGTGCCATTGTTGCAAACCACCATTCCTGGCTTAAGCTGGCGTGGCGTCAACCACCTCTCGGCCTGCCCCTGCAGAGCAGACAGAACCTCTGCCCCAGTGTGGCTCCTGTCCCCCAAACACACCAGCGCAAGCACGGCATGGCATCTTTTTGCCTGCGTACTTGCGTAGCCCCTTGAACGCCTACGGAGCTCCGCTGGTTCCGAGGACAAAGCACAGGAGGAGGCCATGGAGGAAGAAGAAGAGGAGGGGGTGGAGGACAGAGGTGTGTCACAACCAGTAGTAGCATTTTGGAGGCGTGGCGGCGGAACAACCTCCAACATTACTGCACCTTGTCCTGCATCCTTCCCAGCTGCCAAAAGACTGACCCAATGGGCCGTGAAAGAAAGGTAACGTCCCTGTCCATGCCTGCTGGACCATGAGTCAGCGGTAATATGCACCTTACCGCTGACCGCCCTGTCCAGCGAGGCCAAGACATTGCCTTTCACATGCCGGTAGAGAGCCGGAATCGCCTTCCCTGAGAAAAAGTGGCGTTTGGGAACCTGCCACTGAGGAACCGCACATTGCACAAATTCACGGAAGGGGGCCGAGTCTACCAACTGAAAAGGCAGCAGTTGAAGCGCTAGCAATTTAGCCAAGCTAGCATTCAACCGCTGGGCATGTGGATGGCTGGGAGTGAACTTCTTTCGACGGTTCAGCAGCTGGGGCAGGAAAATTTGCCTGCTAGAATCGGACGTCGGTGTACTGCTAGCAGAGTGCCCGCAAGTACTTGGTTGTGACACACCTAATTCTACACCTTCATTCCTCTCAGTGCAGGTTTCAGAGAGGACTGAAGGTATAGTGGGGTTGGAGATCTCAGCTGATGCGGTGCAAGGAGAGGTCCGCTTTGTTCTTTGGTGTGGGTCTTTAAGGTAGGCTTGCCAACGAGCTGCATGGCAGGTCAACATGTGTCTGGTCAAGCATGTGGTGCCCAAGCGGGTGATGTTTTGGCCACGCGATATACGCTTGAGACATATGTTGCAAACAGCAGCTGTGCGATCTGATGCACTCGACTCAAAAGAGGCCCACACCAAAGAACTTTTTGAATAACGGGCAGAGGCAGCGCCCTGCACAGGCGGAGCTCTGCGGTGTGATTCCGTCGGTGTGCTGCCCTTACGCTGGCCCCCCGAGGGCATCCTGCCTTGTTGGAGATGTGCCTCCTCTTCATCCTCCTCCTCCTCCTCCTCTCTCCTATTAGGCACCCACGTGGAGTCAGTGACCTCATCACCCCCTCCCTCCTCATCACTGGAGCCAATCTGGCAGTATGCTGCAGCTGCTGGAACATGACTGCCAGATTGGTGTCCTTCTTGAGCATCCCCTCTTAATGCTCTCAGGCTACTGCCTTCCTCTAGCTGAGTATCATCATCAGACCCTTCGAAACGCTGGGCATCCTCCTGGAGCATGTACCCAACACTGTGCTCAAACAGTTCGGGGGACTCCTCAGGAGAACATGGTTGGTCTAGGGAAGGAGTGACTGATGATGACATTGATACCAGGGAAGAGGACGCTTTGGCAGCTGCTTTGCCAGTACCCTGAGCCTGGGTGAGAGAGGATGAGGAGGATGAGGAGGGCTTGGTCATCCACTCTACCAAGTCTTCGGCATGATGCGGCTCAACACGTCCAGCTGCCGAAAAGAAGGACAAGCGTGTCCCATGGCCACGTGCTGATGGCGATGCACCGCGTCCATGACCAGCACTGTTGTCTTTAGACACAGAGCCTGCTTGCCCTCTTTTATTGGCTCCTGACTGTCTGCCTCTCCTTGTTTGCCTTCCAGACATTCTAATGGCCTGCAGGGAGATGGGAAAACCAGCAATAAGGCCTAGCTTCAGGAGTATATTTTGCAGGAATCACACTACGCCTGCTGTAAGTGCTGCAAATGCCTGTTGGTGTAACACACCAGGAAAACACAGCAATACAGGCTAACTTCAGGTGTAATATGACCAGGAGGCACACTCCGCCCGCTGTAAGTGCTGCAAATGCCTGTTGGTGTAACACCAGGAAAACACAGCAATACAGGCTAACTTCAGGTGTATAATGTGCAGGAGGCACACTCTGCCCGCTGTAAGTGCTGCAAATGCCTGTTGGTGTAACACACCAGCAAAACGCAGCAATACAGGCTAACTTCAGGTGTATAATGTGCAGGAGGCACACTCTGCCCGCTGTAAGTGCTGCAAATGCCTGTTGGTGTAACACACCAGGAAAACACAGCAATACAGGCTAACTTCAGGTGTATAATGGGCAGGAGGCACACTCCGCCCGCTGTAAGTGCTGCAAATGCCTGTTGGTGTAACACCAGGAAAACACAGCAATACAGGCTAACTTCAGGTGTATAATGTGCAGGAGGCACACTCCGCCCGCTGTAAGTGCTGCAAATGCCTGTTGGTGTAACACACCAGGAAAACACAGCAATACGGGCTAACTTCAGGTGTATAATGTGCAGGAGGCACACTCCGCCCGCTGTAAGTGCTGCAAATGCCTGTTGGTGTAACACCAGGAAAACACAGCAATACAGGCTAACTTCAGGTGTATAATGTGCAGGAGGCAAACTCCGCCCGCTGTAAGTGCTGAAAATGCCTGTTGGTGTAACACCAGTAAAAAAAAAGCAATACAGGCTAACTTCAGGTGTATAATGTGCAGGAGGCACACTCCGCCCGCTGTAAGTGCTGCAAATGCCTGTTGGTGTAACACACCAGGAAAACACAGCAATACGGGCTAACTTCAGGTGTATAATGTGCAGGAGGCACACTCCGCCCGCTGTAAGTGCTGCAAATGCCTGTTGGTGTAACACCAGGAAAACACAGCAATACAGGCTAACTTCAGGTGTATAATGTGCAGGAGGCACACTCCGCCCGCTGTAAGTGCTGCAAATGCCTGTTGGTGTAACACCAGGAAAACACAGCAATACAGGCTAACTTCAGGTGTATAATGTGCAGGAGGCTTAGCAACAATGACACTGACACTGTCCCCTGCCTATCCTTCTCTCTCCCTGCACACAAGGTTTATCAAAGAATATGACACTGACACTCTCCCTGCCTATCCTTCTCTCTCCCTGCACACAAGGTTTAGCAAAGAATGTGACACTGACACTGTCCCCTGCCTATCCTTCTCTCTCTCTGCACACAAGGTTTAGCAAAGAATATGACACTGACACTCTCCCTGCCTATCCTTCCCTCTCCCTACACACAAGTTTGAGGTACAAATAGCACTGACACTGTCCCTGCCTATGTAACTCTTTCCCTGCGCCGGAACACACTACACAAGGCCACCGCGCTGGCGGCCTTTTATAGTGTGGGGCGTGTGCTAAACCCCCTGAGCTATAATTGGCCACAGGCAACCTGCCTGTGGCCAATTATGGCTTTCCTAGCTGCTGGCGCTGTGATTGGCCAAGCATGCGGGGTCACAGTGCATGCTTGGCCAATCACAGCGCCGGGATTGCACTGCGATCGCGCAGTGTATCGTGGGCCATTCGCGTCACTCGAATTTGGCACGAACGGCCCAAATCGTTCGATGTTTGCCGAACGGTCGAACAGCCAATGTTCGAGTCGAACTTATGTTTGACTCGAACACCGAGCTCATCCCTACTTTCAAACATCCAACTTACAAACGACTCAGGCAGTGAGAGGGAATCTACCCCTAGGAAGGGAAATTCTCTCCTGTAAGAGTTCCTTGTTTCACTAAAAACCCCAAATTTTCAAAATCCAATTGTCATTGGGACAGAAAGTGAGGTGAAATCTTCTGAACAGGTGCACAGATAGAAAAACAAATGTTACATAGGTGATATCTCTTCCCTATGTTTTCCAAAAAGCTTATGTAGTGGGGTGCTATATTTAGGGGAAGTATCTGAGTGGTAATCAGGCTCAGATACACAAATTGTTAGGGTTCATTGACCATTTCTGTCCCTGGGAGATAGTACTGATTTGCAGTCCCCTGGAGCCTATAGGTGGCACTGTTGCCATAGGCCCGGGTTGAACCAAAGTACAGGGCTGTGCCTTTTCTTGTCCCCACTTGACAGCAGTGCAGTGGGGCGGGGAACCTGCTGTGCCTGTCGGGAGAGGGTATAAAAAGGGGCGGCCATCTTCCAGAGGGTTTGTTGTCGGTCGCGCCCAGGAACCTTAGGCCTGGGTGTGTGTGTCACCTCCGGGTGCCCTAGGCCCGGAGGCCTGGGCGTGTGTGTTGCCTCCGGGTGCCCTAGACCCGGAGGCAAAGTTGCTGTTCCATCCCAGACACCTTCAGTCTGGGGTGAGGTACTAAATAGGAGGCCTGGGACCCAGTAACCTTCGGCTGGGGTCTGCTAAGGATCAAGAGCTCCCAGGGTACCGCCTTGTGAGGGGACCCGTATCTTGGATCGATGAGGCCAGGGAGGTGACCCTTTCTGAAGACCCAGCGCAGAGTCGTGGTGACAGTGAGGGCCTCTGGTAACTCTCCGGAGGGATGTTTTTCTCTTTGACATGGGCCAAGTTCTCCAAGAAGGCAGTGCATGTTCTGTAGGTCATCGTGGCAGTGACTCTACGCACACCAGGTCAGTGGCAGTGACCAAATAGGGCAAGGCCCTATTCACCCGGTCACTGGCAGTGACCATCTTCAACAAGTCAGTGGCAGTGACTTTCATATTCATTAGGTCTGTGATAAAGATCGCACGCCAAACCTGTTCGTGCATATCAGAACAGTAAGAGAACCAAGATTTGAGTTTGTGCCTGGACCTCTCTCCCACCTTATCTGACCTATGTCTCGTCTTAACCTGTCTGCTCTTAAAGGGACTATTTATTATCCACGTGAAATAAATACAGAAGTTGGACTTTCAGTTGGTGTGGACAGTGGCTTTACTGGGGAGAATTAAGGACTTGCTTCTGGCCAAGCCAGAAGTGAGATCAGCTCGGGAGGATTCAAACACCAGCCGCAGGCAGGCCCGTGAAAACTAACACCGCTCAACCTCCCCATCCAGGAGGGTACGGGCATGTAGTGCGGTGTGCCTCAGTCTTTCCTGCGGAGGAGCCAAGTTAAGAAAAGCAGATAAAGTCTGGGGTGGGTGCGCTATACGTGGGGGCTCGAGTCCGGGATGTGTCTGCGGTTGAAAGTGTGAAAACTCCCCAGAAGAGTGAGTTTATTCCTCAGTGAAATTCTGTGGAGGTCGGCCATATTGTGAACTGCGCCACGAGGAGAACCCTGACTGTGTGTTTCGTGGGCGTGCCTATACAGAAAGCCTGCAAATGATGCAGGAGATGGGAGGAGTCTGGCCATGTGTGGAGTAGCACGTGGGGACTTACGTTAACGGATACGGGGATTCGGCTCAAGCCCCGGGGAAGATTTGCTCTCTACGTGTGTAAAGATGTGGAGGCCCTCGGAGTGATTTGTCCCGGCTGCTCGGGACTGGTGGTTCATCTAAAGCCATTCGGGCGATGCGAGAACTGTAAGGAATTTCTATTTGAGGTTGAGCAACCTACGGAGAAGCCTTGGGGCTTCCACCTCAACTGCCTTACAGGCGCCACCACTCTGGAAGAAGGAATGAGAGCTTGTACAGCCACCCCTGCGCATACTGACAGGACTTCGGAGGAAGTCAAAGAGGAGCTCGTTGTAGCGAGCGAGTGACCGGAGGATGCTGCTTCGGTCAGTACAGAGTCCTTTCTCCCACCGCCCAAGAGGAAGATCGGGTTCGTGAAAGCTTCCCGTGGCCGTGGTGGAGCAACGCCTTAGCGCTAACTCGGAATGGATGCCTCCGATGGGAAAAGTCCCGGATGTCCTGGTTCTTCTTCAAGCCGGGGGAAGAGACTCTGTTAAAGGCCCCTAGCCCTGGGGATTCACATGTCAGTGAATCAGCTAGAGGGGGTGATTTGTCCTGTGCCAGGAGTTACCTTCCTGTGGAGGAATATGACACCTCCGATCTGGAGTCCATCTCTGATGCGGGTGATGACACCGACATTGATGAACTGTTCGAGAGAAAGGGATGGGATAAGATGCCCCTGTCCTCGTCCCGTAGTGCTAGGGACTTACCCATGTCCATTGGGGAAAATACACCCCGGGTGGTGGCTTCCGAGCCTGAGGAGGGATCTGTCCCCTTGCCTGCTCCTCCATCATTGGAGGCACCAGTTTCAACAGCCGAGACGAGTCGGGTGTCGCTGCGGGCCCCTGCAACTGGTCCGGAGGTAGTTAAAGTACCTCGGCACCCTGAAGCCATCGTCTTGCCTGGCGCGGGAGACCGTGCTACCATGCCGCCACTGTCCTGGCTACAGAGACTGTTCAATCAAAGAGTTGCCAGCAAGTATGGGTGGGAGTACCCGTACTTACCAAAGGAACTTTTATTTGAGGTGGAGGCCTGTAGACAACAGTGGTACGAGGACTTTGTGTGGATCGCCCACCAGGTAACCCTTTCACCCCCTTTTGCCAGTGTCACTAAGTGATTGTTTTTCTGATCGCTGTATTCGTTATGCTGGTGCCGCTAGGTAGTCAGTTATTTTTTTTAGGTTCGCCGCCAGGTTTTTATAGCGTCAGGTACCCCCATATATTACCTAATAAAGGTTTAACCCCTTGATCCCTTGATCGCCCCCCAGGTAACCCTTTCACCCCCTTTTGCCAGTGTCACTAAGCAATCGTTTTTCTGATCGCTGTATTCGTTATGATGGTGCCGCTAGGTAGGCAGTTATTTTTTTAGGTTCGCAGCCAGGTTTTTATAGCGTCAGGTACCCCCATATATTACCTAATAAAGGTTTAACCCCTTGATCGTCCCCCAGGTAACCCTTTCACCCCCTTTTGCCAGTGTCATTAAGCAATCGTTTTTCTGATCGCTGTATTCGTTATGCTGGTGCCGCTAGGTAGTCAGTTATTTTTTTAGGTTCGCCGCCAGTTTTTTTTAGCGTCAGGTACCCCCATATATTATCTAATAAAGGTTTTAACCCCCTGATTGCCCCTAGAGTTAACCCTTTCACCAGTGATCACTGTATAAGTGTCACTGGTGACACTAGTTAGCCAGTTAGTTATTTCGTTATTTAGGTTCCCCGTCAGCAGGGATGAGCCGAACACCCCCCTGTTCGGTTCGCACCAGAACCTGCGAACAGACAAAATGTTCGTGTGAACTTTAGAACCCTATTAAATACAATGGACTCGAACATTCTAAATCTAAAGTGTTAATTATAAAGGCTAATATGCAAGTTATTGTCCTAAAAAGTGTTTGGGGACCTGGGTCCTGCCCCAGGGGACATGTATCAATGCAAAAAAAAGTTTTAAAAACTACAGTTTTTTCGGGAGCAGTGATTTTAATAATGCTTAAAATGAAAAAATAAAAGTAAAATATTCCTTTAAATTTCGTACCTGGGGGGTGTGTATGATATGCATGTGAAGTGGCGCATGTTTCCCGTGCTTAGAACTGTCCCTGCAAAAAATGTCATTTTTGAAAGAAAAAAAGTCATTTAAAACTCACTCGCGGCTATTAATGAATTGTCGGCTCCCGGCAATACATTCAAAAGTCATTGATAAAAAAAAAAAAAAGCGTGGGGGTTCCCCAGAATTCAATTACCAGGCCCTTCAGGTCTGGAATGGATATTAAGGGGAACCCCGCCGCAAATTTAAAAAAAAATTGACGTGGGGTTCCCCCAAATATCCATTCCAGGCCCTTCAGATCTGGCATGGATTTTAAGGGGAACTCCACCCCAAATTTAAAAAAAAATGGCGTGGAGTCCCCCTAAAAATCCATACCAGACCCCTTATCCGAGCACGCAACCTGGCCGGCCGCAGGGGAAAAAGGGGGGACGAGAGAGCGGCCCACCTCCCTCCTGAACCGTATCAGGCCACATGCCCTCAACATGGGGAGGATGTCCCCATGTTGATGGGGACAAGGGCCTCATCCCCACAACCCTTGCCCGGTGGTTGTGGGGGTCTGCGGGCGGGGGGCTTATCGGAATCTGGAAGACCCCTTTAACAAAGGGGACCCCAGATCCCGGCCCCCCTATGTGAATTGGTAAGGGGTACATTGTACCCCTACCATTTCACGAAGAAAGCGTAAAAAAATGTTTAAAAAAAACACACAAACACCTTGAAAAAGTCCTTTATTTAAAAAAAAAACATTCCAGCGGTGAAATACAGTGTCCTGCGGCGATCCCGATGTCCAGAGCTGTCCTTTATTGGTTGTGCCTGAGCGGACCTGATGGGGAACTCCCTCTCAGTGTTTTAAATGTATAGACCCGCCCCTTCTAAAGTTCCCCATCAGGTCCGCTCAGCGGACCAGATGCGGAACATGAGAAGGGGCGGGTCTATACATGTATTACCAAAGTGAGAGCAGTTCCCCATCAGGTCCGCCCCCTCGGTATGTCGGACCCGCCTACGTCATTGGCTTAAGCGGTGAACTTCCTTCACTATGTAAATTTAAATTACACAGTGAAGGAAGTTCCCCGCTCAAGCCAATGACGTAGGCGGGTCCGACATACCGAGGGGGCGGACCTGATGGGGAACTGCTCTCACTTTGGTAATACATGCATAGACCCGCCCCTTCTCATGTTCCGCATCTGGTCTGCTGAGCGGACCTGATGGGGAACTTTAGAAGGGGCGGGTCTATACATTTAAAATACTGAGAGGGAGTTCCCCATCAGGTCCGCTCAGGCACAACCAATGAAGGACAGCGCTGGACATCGGGATCGCCGCGGGACACTGGATTTCACCGCTGGAATGTTTTTTTTTTTTTTTTAAATAAAGGACTTTTTCAAGATGTTTGTGTGTTTTTTTTTTAAAAAAATTACTCTTTCTTCGTGAAATGGTAGGGGTACAATGTACCCCTTACCAATTCACATAGGGGGGGCCGGGATCTGGGGTCCCCTTTGGTAAAGCGGTCTTCCAGATTCCGATAAGCCCCCCGCCCGCAGACCCCCACAACCACCGGGCAAGGGTTGTGGGGATGAGGCCCTTGTCCCCATCAACATGGGGACATCCTTCCCATGTTGAGGGCATGTGGCCTGGTACGGTTCAGGAGGGAGGGGGGGCCGCTCTCTCGTCCCCCCCTTTTCCCCTGCGGCCGGCCAGTTTGCGTGCTCGGATAAAGGGTCTGGTATGGATTTTTAGGGGGACTCCACGCCATTTTTTTTTAAATTTGGGGTGGAGTTCCCCTTAAAATCCATGCCAGATCTGAAGGGCCTGGAATAGATATTTGGGGGAACCCCACGTCAATTTTTTTTTAATTTGCGGCGGGGTTCCCCTTAATATCCATTCCAGACCTGAAGGGCCTGGTAATTGAATTCTCGGGAACCCCCACGCTTTTTTTTTTTTTTTTTATCAATGACTTTTGTATGTATTGCCGGGAGCCGACAATTCATTAATAGCCGCGAGTGAGTTTTAAATGACTTTTTTTCTTTCAAAAATGACATTTTTTGCAGGGACAGTTCTAAGCACGGGAAACATGCGCCACTTCACATGCATATCATACACACCCCCCAGGTACGAAATTTAAAGGAATATTTCACTTTTATTTTTTCATTTTAAGCATTATTAAAATCACTGCTCCCGAAAAAACGGCCGTTTTAAAACTTCTTTTTGCATTGATACATGTCCCCTGGGGCAGGACCCGGGTCCCCAAACACTTTTTAGGACAATAACTTGCATATAAGCCTTTATAATTAGCACTTTAGATTTCTCCCATAGATTTTTCGAATTTGCCGCGAACACCCCAATTTGTTCGCTGTTCGGTGAACGGGCGAACAGGCAATGTTCGAGTCGAACATGAGTTCGACTCAAACTCGAAGCTCATCCCTACCCGTCAGGTTTTTATATAGCGTCTGGTACCCCATATATTATCTAATAAAGGTTTTAACCCCCTGATTGCCCCTAGTTAACCCTTTCACCAGTGATCACCATATAAGTGTTACGGGTGACGCTGGTTAGTTAGTTTGCTTTTTATAGTGTCAGGGCACCCGCCGTATATAATCCAATAAAGGTTTAACCCCCTGATCGCCCGGCGGGTGATATAAATTTTGGTTTTAGCATCAGAGAGGGTCTGCGTCACACCCCAGGCAGCGTCAGGTTAGTGCCAGTAGCGCTAACACCCACGCGTGAAGCATACACCTCCCTTAGTGGTATAGTATCTGAACAGATCAAGATCTGATCTGATCAGATCTATACTAGCGTCCCCAGCTGTTTAGGGTTCCCAAAAACGCAGTGTTAGCGGGATCAGCCCAGATACCTGCTAGCACATGCGTTTTGCCCCTCCGTCCAGCCCAGGCCACCCAAGTGCAGTATCGATCAATCACTGTCACTTACAAAACACAACACACATAACTGCAGCGTTCGCAGAGGCAGGCCTGATCCCTGCGACTCCAGTGCTGTAGGAGGTGATTTCACCACCACAGTTAAAAAAAGAGCATATATGCCGAAGCATGGGGGCAGCAGGGGCAGAGGAGCGATTTTGCTCCTAATGCAGCGTACATACGGTCCAAATTCCGACGGAGGCTTGCCCGTGGAAAAGTCTGACCGCGTGTACGCGGCATAACTTTTGCGGGAGGATGCCCCCATGCTTCGGCATATATAAATGGTGCATGTATGCCCATCATTAGAAGTTGGTGAGAGGTATTCTAATGGTGGGCATACCCACCGATCAATCTCTTTTTTTCGTTCAGCCAACAGGCTGCATGAAAAAAAAGATTACAATACATGTCCAACAAGGACCAGCAACATACTGGTATGTTGCTGGACTTTGAATGGTTATACCAGAATGATGCCCGCGGGTTTAGGTATCATCTTGGTATCATTCTTTTCAGCCAGCAGCCCGTTTTGATGTAAAAGCAATCCTAGCAGCTAATTAGCCTCTGGACTGCTTTTACAAGCAGTGGGAGGGAATGTTCCCCCCCCCCCCGGATATAAAAAGACGCCATTGGGAAATTGGGAAAGCATTTTATCACACTGATCTTGGTGTGGTCAGATGCTTTGAGGGCAGAGGAAAGATCTAGGGTCTAATAGACCCCAGTTTTTTCAAAAAAAGAGTACCTGTAACGACCTATTTCTATCATAGGGGATATTTACATTCCCTGAGATAACAATAAAAATGAGAAAAAAAAATTATATGGAAGGAACAGTTTAAAAATAAAATAAAAAAGCAAAATTAATAATAAAAAAAAAAAAAAGCACGCCTGTCCCGCCCTGCTCTTGCGCAAAGGCGAACGCAAGCGTCGGTCTGGCGTTATATGTAAACAGCAATTGCATCATGCATGTGAGGTATCACCGCGAAGGTCAGATCGAGGGCAGTAATTTTAGCAGTAGACCTCTGTAAATCTAACGTGGTAACCTGTAAAGGCTGTTAAAGGCTTTTAAAAATGTATGTCGTTTGTCGCCACTGCGTGTTTGTGCGAAATTTTAAAGCATGTCGTGTTTGGTATCTATGTACTCGGCCTAAGATCATCTTTTTTATTTCATCAAACATTTGGGCAATATAGTGTGTTTTAGTGCATTAAAATTAAAAAAAGTGTATTTTTTCCCCAAAAAATGTGTTTGAAAAATCGCTGCGCAAATACTGTGTGGAAAAAAAAATGCAACACCCACCATTTTATTCTGTAGGGCCTTTTCTTTAAAAATATATATAATGTTTGGGGGTTCAACGTAATTTTCTTGCAAAAAAAAAAGTTTTCATGTAAACAAAAAGTGTCAGAAAGGGCTTTGTCTTCAAGTGGTTAGAAGAGTGGATGTAAGCTTCCTAATGTTGTGTATAAAATGCCAGGACAGTTCAAACCCCCCAAATGACCCCATTTTGGAAAGTAGACACCCCAAGCTATTTGCTGAGAGGCATGTCGAGTCCATGGAATATTTTATATGTTGACACAAGTTGCGGAAAAAAATATTTTTATTTTTTATTTTTTTGCACAAAGTTGTCACTAAATGATATATTGCTCAAACATGCCATAGGCATATGTGGAATTACACCCCAAAATACATTCTGTTGCTTCTCCTGAGTACGAAACTGTGATAGGTAGTGAGGAGTGAAATCAAAAATTTGCACCCTTAGAAATCCTGAAGGCGGTGCTTGGTTTTCAGGGTCACGTACGCGGCTAGGCTCCTAAAAAGTCCCACACATGTGGTATCCCCAGACTCAGGAGAAGCAGCAAAATGTATTTTGGGGTGAAATTCCACATATAACCATGGCATGTGTGAGCAATATATTATTTAGTGACAACTTTTTGTCATTATTCAATCACTTGGGACAAAAAAAAAATATTCAATGGGCTCAACATGCCTCTCAGCAATTTCCTTGGGGTGTCTACTTTTCAAAATGGGGTCATTTGGGGGGGTTTTGTACTGCCCTGCCATTTTAGCACCTCAAGAAATGAGATAGGCAGTCATAAATCAAAAGCTGTGTAAATTCCAGAAAATGTACCCTAGTTTGTAGACGCTATAACTTTTGCGCAAACCAATAAATATACGCTTATTGACATTTTTTTTACTAAAGACATGTGGCTGAATACATTTTGGCCTAAATGTATGACTAAAATTGAGTTTATTCGATTTTTCTTATAACAAAAAGTAGAAAATATCATTTTTTTTCAAAATTTTCAGTCTTTCCATTTATATCACAAAAAAAAAAATCGCAGAGGCAATCAAATACCATTAAAAGAAAGCTCTATTTGTGGGAAGAAAAGGATGCAAATTTAGTTTGGATACAACATTGCATGTCCGCACAATTTCCAGTTAAAACAGCGCAGTGCCAAATTGTAAAATCAGCTCTGGTCTTTATGCTGCGTATTGGTCCAGGGCTTAAGTGGTTAAAGGAATATTTCTCTTTTATTTTTTCACTTTAAGCATCATAAAAATCACTGCTCCCGAAAAAACTGCAGTTTTAAAACTTTTTTTTGCATTGATACATTTACCCTGGGGCAGGACCCAGGTCCCTAAACCCTATTAAGGACAATAACTTGCATATTAGCCTTTAAAATTCACACTTTTGATTTCTCACGTTCGAGTCCCATAGACTTTAACGGGGTTCCAAAGTTCGCGCAAACTTTCGGTCCGTTCGAATGTTCTGATGCAAACCGAACCGGGGGGTGTTCGGCTCATCCCTATGCCTGAATATTTTATGGTTGTTATAATACCCCAATAGGTGTGGAAGATACCATTCTACTGATGATATAATGTTACACAAGTTCACATTTCACATTTAGCGCAGCAAATTTTTCACATACGATTCAGCACTGTTAGAATACAAAAATATATTTTCTATAAAGAAATTTTGCAGCTGCCTCGTTCTTCCATCCAAAATTCTGGACATGCGACTCCATTGGTTGGGGAACATGGGAGCTAAAGCTGGCTCCTTTTTGCAGTAATTTAACCCCTTGTCACCCAGGCCAATTCTGACACTCCTACATGTAAAAATCATAATTTGTTTTGCTAGAAATTTACACAGAACCCCAAAACATTATATATGTTTTTTTTTAGCAGAGACCCTAGGGGGGGGGGGGAGGGAATGGTGGTCATTGCAACTTTTTATCTCGCACAGTATTTGTGCAGCAATTTTTCAAACTATTTTTTTTTTTTTGAAAAAAAAAGTTTTGTGCATAAAAAAAACAAAAAAAAAAAGGAAAGTTAGCCCAATTTTTTTGCATAATGTGAAAGATGAAGTTTTGTTGTAGAATGTGAAAGATGGATATCGATAATTTTTCACCTAACATGTCATGCTTCAAAATCCTCGCTCGTGGAATGGCACCAAACTTCGGTACTTAAAAATCCCCATAGGCGACGCTTTCAATTTTTCAATTTTTATACAGGTTACATGTTTCGAGTTACAGAGGAGGTCTAGTTCTAGAATTATTGCTTTCGCTCTAACGTTCGTGACGATACCTCACATGTGTGGTTTGAGTGCCATTTACATATGTGGGTGTGACTTACGTATGCGTCCGCTTCTGCATGCAAGCACACGGGGACAGGGGCACTTTAATTGAAACATTTTTTGTTAATTTTACTTTTATTTTTCTATTTTGACACTTTCTTAATTTTTTTTTTTAATCACTTTTATTCGTATTACAAGGAATGTAAACATCCCTTGTAATAGGAATAGTGCATGACAGGTCCTCTTAAAAAAAGATCTCTGCCTCCCAGCCGAGGCGGCACCATTTTTTCTGATGCAGAGGCTGGGCTGGGCTGGGCGTGACGTCATAACATCGGCCTCCGAACGATCATAGAGACTCCAGGGACCATGTGGCCTGCCGGAAATCTCTATGGTCAGCATCCAGTCGGTTCCTTCTCCAACTCGCCGATGGCAGGGGCGAGCCGGGAGAAGCAACGGAGGGCGGCGGGGGGGAAGTCCCCTCTCGCCACCTATAAGAACAATCAAGCAGCTGAGCAGCTGCCATGATTGTTCTTATGGTGAAGGGAATCGCCGGCTCTAAAAGACAATATCTGAATGATGCCTGTAGCTGCACCCATCATTCAGATATCACCGCTCAAATCCGCGATGTCATATGACGTTACGAGAGCGGCAAGCGGTTAAACAACAGATTTTTCCGAACGAGATTGGATCTCTAACCCAAAAACTAAAAAAAAAAAATGAAAATTACAGCTTTTTTCTACAAACCCTATAATTACGATTTTTTTTATAAAATAGTATAGAATTATACATGGATTACAACTAGAAGACTAATTCATGTATAAATCCGCAATAGAAGACATATACAAAGGAAACTGTTTTTTTACTTTGTGTATAATGTATGTAATATGTAATTATTATAATGTAAGTACTATAATATAATATAATATATATATATATATATATATATATATATATATATATTTTATATAAATAATATAATATATTATAATTTAATGTAACTATTATAATGTAAGTACATTATATGTACCAAGAATTTCTTTTTCATATAGCATATAATCACAGATGCTACTATATATGGAAGCCCAACCCCCCAAAATATCAAAATATCCCCTATAGTATATATGGTTCAGGAGGGGGTGGCCTCCCTTTTCTGACCTGCCAGGCAGCAAGCTCGGATAAGGGTCTGGTATGGATTTTGGGGGGGACCCCACGCCTTTTGGGGGATCCCCTCCGAATCAATACTAGACCCGAATGGCCTGATATGTACCTGGGGGGGAAACCCACGCTGTTTTTTTTGCAATTTTCTTTGCCAGAAAATTATTATTTATATTTTTACATTCAGCTTTCAGCAGGGAACCCTGCTGACAGCTGATGACTCATCAGTTGCTAAGGACACGGTGGCTGGCTTCCCAGCCCCCTGCTTAGCAACCAGCTATATACAGTGGGAAAATAAGAACCGCAAAACACATCAAAAATCGCATCAAAAATGCACCACTTGCGTTTCTGGTGCCACTCCATTGAAGTCTATTAGCCACAAATCGCGGGGAAAAAAGTCCCCGACCCTTTCCAAAAAAGCACCGGCCACAAAACGCATAGATGTGAACTAGTACCATAGGAAACCATGTTAAATGAACTGTAGTGCATTTCTGCAAACTACAAAACGCACTAAAAAAAACATAAGTGTGAACGTAGGGTGAAGTCAAGCAGGCCAAAGTTTGGCACCATACAAACTGAATTTGTAGACATGCCCATAAAAAGTGAAATAGAATCGGTGTATTATAACACTTTGGGGCGTTTAATAAGATAGTTAATAAGAGTAGGTTGTTGAATGGGTGTATTAAAGGCGTAATACTCGCCACAATCATAACATGCTTTTGAAGGAAGGCACACACTAACTGTAAATATAAGAGATTAAATTACCAGGTGGAAAAAAATATTTAGATTGGACAGTTGTAACGTGGCAAAATCACCAAATTATAATTTAGCTTTTGAAATGTGCGTAACTTCCCTTTTAGTGGTATCTGTTATTATGGGCACTTTTGCTGCACCATGCTCTTAAGTAGATCTTCTCCTACTTCCACTTCTGTACAACAATATACAGTACTGCAAAAGAAATAAAATGAATAATAATCATTAAAATCATAGATCATGGATTAGTTTTGCTACTTACCTGAAAAGCAAAAAAATAAATAAATCTGGATTAGAAGCCTCATGTTTACTCCTAGGACAGACTGTAAAGACTGTGTGGTCACTGGGATATTATCTTAGAGATGTATGTGGGATTTATAGAAAAAGAAAGTGAGTTGAACTGCAAAGGAAAGGAAAAAAAAAAAAAAAAAGAAGAAATGGATGTTATCGTATGCAAAGGATGTTAAAAAAGTGTGATTTTAAAGCCTAAAGTGTGGTAAAAATAAATATTTCTCTTATGTACAGTCACTACTTTTCGGTGGAAATATAAATTGAAGTGTAGCACCCTCTTAGATAGGCTGCTAGGTTTGGTTAGGAAAATGTAACTCTGTGGCTCTCCTGTAATCAGCAGATCGGCGTGTGATTGCGTTAATCCAGCCATAGACGGTTCTAATCAAGGCAGGTCAGCAGGAACCGGTCAAGAATCTAACCATGTATGGGCAGACTGAAAGTACCCAAGTTGATTGATCGATCAACTTGCATACAACCAGCCTGCTGGATTTTACATGCGATTTTCGCTAGTGGCTGTTATAGCCACTAGCAATAATCACTGTGTTCTCCCTGTGGGAACAGCTTACCCCACGGGGAGAACACAATGGTTCGGTGGGAGGGATTCAACTATCAACACTGTCTGTGTTGATAGGGAATCAAGGCTGCAGAAACCAATTCGTTCCATCTATGGACAGCTTTAGGCTACTCTGGGCTCTGCAGGCTGCAAGTTTGATTGCTTTCCCCTGTTTTTTGTGAGATTTCCAGAACATAGAGTCAAATAAGCAGCCTGAATATTTATGCAGCTCCAGCCAATCCCTGGGGAAGTGTGTCCAGATGGTGGTTGGAGAGTGAATAAATAGGTTGGAGCCCCAGAAAGTAGGGGTATTTTGCCAGGAGGAGAGGTTCCCTGCCAGAAGGGCTTGCCATCCTGCTAAGGATTCTGCATACCTCATTGACATCCCAGCTGTGCTTAGCTGGGGGGCCTATCCTGCTACAAGTCCTTTGGGAGCCAAAAGAGGGGTGCCCCTGGGGATCTGATCTGGGAACTTTACAGAGGAGTCTGCCTGCCTGAGTCTAAGGAAGACATCCCAGCCCTGGGGACACTGTGAGTACAGACCTAAGGGAGAAGGATCTCAGTGACTGTTGCTGTTGTTAATCCCTGCTGCGCTGAGTTTAAGGCTTGCCTGGCCTGGGACATTGATAATGGTGTACCAGTGCTGTTCATTTTCTGACTTATTGTTGAAGGGACTGTTCTGAAAAGCTGTTGCCAAGAAGAGAATTTCCTCACATGTATGTTTTAGAGTTCTGGGGTATCCCACAGATCCCTAAACCCCATCCACGTTAATCTGCAATTAGCTTTAAAAAAGGAAACCCCTAGAATTTTTCTGAGCCAGTGAAATGAAAATTGCCACACAAATCAGGGGCCCTTGCGATGGTAGTGCTAGAGAGTTGTTATTTTTGGTTTTAGAAAGATTTGGGACCATTTAGGATAATAATGGCAAACCTTTTTGAGCCGGAGTGCCCAAACTGCAACACAAAACCAACTTGCAATCAGTGACAGTCAGAGATAATGGATTGGCCACAGGGGCCTTTCACCAATCCCAGTGACACAGCAACAATGCCTCCTCTTAACAGATGTCCTCTCAGTATCAGTTGCCTGTGGTGACACAACCGCAACTGGCACTGCAGGAACAGTATCCTTGCAGCCGCTCTGTTCCCTGGCTCACAGTGTGCTGCTCCAGTCTCTCTCCTTTGCAGCAATGACTCCTCTCACTCTCTCTCTCCGGGTGGGGTTGTTGGGCTGGACATTAAAATGGATCCATAGTCTTCCGAGACTACATGCCCCATCGTGCACTTGTCCTGCCTCCTCATTGGTCCCTGGCTGCAGCCAATGAGGAGGCAGGAGGAATCAGATTGGGTGGCAATCTCTGCAAATGCCGCTCTGTCTCTATCCAGCGCTGCTTGACAGAAGAAGGGGATGAGCGGGGGAAATACACAAACAGCCCACACTCGTTTCTCCCTTTGTCACAGCGTTGCTGCACTTCTCACTCCTGCAGCTCCTCCAGGCGGGGAAAGGAGGGTTCGAGAGTGGCAGCGGCTTGCCAATATAGCTGTTGTGCCCACAGAGAGGGTTCTGTGTGCCAGTTGTGGCATGCATGCCATAGGTTCGCCATCACTGATTTAGGATCTTCTTCAGGTTTGAATTGCTGTCTGTGTCCTGTTGAAGAGGATCTATACTCCCCCCCCCCCTCACTGTGCAATGAAGAAAATTTATTGGATGAAGTTGGGTCTTAAATGTGTATTATTCAAGCCAAGCATATATATGTTTATCTCTGTGTGACAATGGCACTTACAGTCTCACCATGCACAGGGATTTTCCAGTTTGCAAGGCATGAACCTTAGCCCCAGCCGACTGAACATGATCATCACTGG
Organism: Rana muscosa; assembly: GCA_029206835.1. Taxonomy (NCBI): domain Eukaryota; kingdom Metazoa; phylum Chordata; class Amphibia; order Anura; family Ranidae; genus Rana; species Rana muscosa. The sequence goes on along the minus strand of CM055118.1, from coordinate 341,558,338 downwards.
GGTTAGCTAACTCTGCAGGTAACCTTTTATAAACAATAGCTGCCTCCACTTGCTTTAATTAAAGCAGGCACTGTATATTCTGTAAAAATTATGACCTTTAGAATATGTCTGTTACACTCACTGTCACGCCAGACAGGAAGGTAATAGAGTTTAAATATGATAATGCTCTTCAAAGACAAGATTGCTTTAATTTCCTATTTAATCACTTGCTGACCGCCTATCGCACATTTACTGCGGCAGGTCAGCTCTATTGTGTGAAATCACCAACCCGTATGTAATTTCATACAATAGACATTGGGGGTACGGGCACGCCACCGGAGACATGATCACACGCTGATTGGACACAGGGGATGCCAATCAGCGGGTCTGGCGGACCTGATGTCTGCCAGCCACCTGCGATCATTCCTAAGGCTGCATTCACACCTATGCATTTTTAGTGCATTTTGCAGATTGGCACAACAGTCCATTTAACATGGTTTCCTATGGAACACGTTCTATAGTGCAAATCTGCAAAAAAAATTAGCATCTTTTTCACACAATAACATCTCTTCTTCTTCTTAGTAAAAAGTTCTGTTATTTCTTCACCTTCCCCTTACAGTTCAGCTCACTTCCTTTTTTCTTTTTTCTTTTTTGTTTTAATATCAACTTACATCCTCCAGTAAATATTCCAGTGACCGCACAGTCTGTATACAGACTCTCTGCTGTCTGCTCTACGAGCAAACATGAGACTTTTCATCACCATTTTCATTTGCTTTCAAGGTAAGTACAAAACATGGATGTTATTATTGTTATTATTATTATTATTATTATTATTATTATTATTATTAATTATATTTATTCTGTATTACAGTTTTGCATAGTAGTGGAAGTAAGAGAATGTCCCTAATGCCCTGTATACACAATCGTTTTTTCCGATGAAAAAAGTCAGATGGACTATTTTCATCTGAAAAAACGATCGTGTGTGGGCCCCATCGGACTTTTTTCCATCGGCGTTTAGAAATAGAACATGTTTTAAACTTTTCCGATGGAAAAAAAAACTATAGGAAATTCCGATCGTCTGTGTGGAACTCCAACAGAGAAAAAACCCTGCTCAGAATCAAGTCGCATGCTCAGAATCAAGTCGACGCATGCTCAGAAGCATTGAACTTCATTTTTCTCGGCTCGTCAGAGTGTTTTACGTCACCGCGTTTTGACGGTCAGAATTTTGTCTGATGGTGTGTATGCAAGACGGATGGAAGTCAGCTTCATAGGAATTCCGACGGAAAATTCTATCGGATTTTATTCCATCGGAAATCCAATCGTGTGTACAGGGCATAAGAGCATGGTGTAGCAGAGGTGCCCAAAAAATGTAGCTCCCCAAAAAGAGATGTTATGAAATGTTCAATAGTTAACGGATAAGTTCACCTTTGTAACATGTTACATGTTACACCTGTAGTTAGGGTGGAATGTGTAACATGTTTCAATAATGCACCTACAAATACTGGATGAACCATCTGCACACTGCTGTACCCTTTCAAGCAGGGCTGGCCCAAGACATTTGGCTGTGTGGGTTCAAGAATGAAATGCTGCCCCCCCCCCAAAAAAAATAAAATAAAAAAATATGCCCACCAAAAGGCCCCCACATCCATTATTTTATATCATGATAATTAAAACTAAAATTAAGTCTATCAGGAAGTCAGATTTACATGCAACAGTACCTTGTCTATATGCAAAATTATATGACATACCATTATGTTCAATTTCAAGGGGTGAGATGGGGTAGTATATAGACAGGCTAGGGTAGTATATGGACAAGCTGGTGTAGTATATGGACAGGCTAGTGTAGTATATGGACATGCTAGGTTAGTATACGGGCAGGCTGGGGTAGTATATAGACAGGCTAGGGCAGTATAGGGGTGGGCTGGGGTAGTATAGGGGCAGACAGAGCAGCTGTCATCATGACACACAAAACTGCTGGAAAAAAAATCTTGGTCAACAATTCGCTGGGTAAATAGAAGAGAAGAAGAGGCGGCCATGGTTCAATTTGCTGCCTTTCTTAAAAAGTGCCGCCTGGGTCCAATGGACCCACTGGGACCCACCGTAGGGCCAGCCCTGCTTTCAAGCAAACTTTGCAAGAAAAAACAGAGATATTTAGTTTACACATATTGTAATACATGTTTAAGCTTGCCAACTGTGTCAAAGTAGTCCCTCTTAGGCCAGTACTACTCTGCTCTGCAAATGTGAATGCTACTGTGGACAGCATGTCAACATGGGGCAAAAAGACACAAAATGGGGGAGAGCTACATGGTTCAGGTCTGGTCACTGAGCTGCAATACAATAGAAATATATACAGTACCTGTGCTCAGATCCCAATAGCTTGTATAAGTATATAATCTACCAGGTGCTAAAGGAGTGTGACCATATATTAACAGTACAAATACTGGATGAACCCTCTGCACACTGCTATACCTTTTCAAGCAAACTTTGCAATGGGGCGCATATTGGGCACACTCTGTGACCACTGTGTTTTTTGGACACAGATCATGGTAAAGGTCCAATTACAGCGGCTCTTTACCATGTGATCAGTTGTGTCCAATAATAACTATTGTGACAGCAGGAAGGTAAAGTCACCTGGTTGCATCCAGGGGGGTAGATATATTTCGCCCAGATTCAGGCTTTACGCCGACTTATACAACTAGGTGGAGAGTTGTATAAGCCCAGCTGAGGCTAGTGGGCTCATGGATGACTCATACCTCTAGGGAGAGTGTGGGGCGTCGTGCAGACAGGGAGTTGATGAGACCAGCTGAAGCTTGTCAGCTCATTTAGGCCTCTATAAGAACTCCCAGCTTCATTAGATGTTAGCTCATGCCTGGACCCAGACCTGTGTGGACTGTCTAGGGAGAGTGAACCCCTGTGCGGTGAGACAAAGCCTGTGTGGCTATTTGCTTGGACATTTAAAACCAGGGACTTAGGGACTAGGACAGCACTAGGCTGATCCCAGTTGTTAGTTAGGAAACCTGTATGTTTAGTCAGAGGTCAAGTTGACCAGGATTTATTTTGTTTATGTTTCTTTTTTCTTTGCTGTGTTTTGTCACTGTAAATAGAAAATAAACCGCACCTTTTTGATTTTGAAAACCACAACCTCCGTTTGCTGGGCCTGTTTTTGTGTGGGGAGCCCATCTCGGGGGTCACACACACCCGCTGCCGAGCTAACCCCCTCACAGTTGGTGGAGAACCAGTGGCAGTTTTTTTTTAAGCCAGCATGGAGGAGATACTGAAGCAGCTGGCTCTAGCAAATGCCAATCAACAGCAGACAAATGCAGGTTTGCAAAAGAGCCTTGCAGCTCATCAACAGAGCCTTGCAGCTCAACAACAGAACTTCGCAGCCCAGCAGCAAGCTCATCAACAGAGCCTTGCAGCCCAGCAGCAGACAAACGCAACTTTGCAACAGAGTCTGGAGGCTCAGCAACAAGCCCAGCAGCAATCTGAGGCCCGCTTCATAGACCTGTTGCAGAAGCAAGAGCAGAGACTACAACAACAGATGGAAGCAGTAATGCAGCAACGTCCGCAGACCAGTGAGGAAAGCCGTCCCACTAATACCGCGTCCTTTGGGGTGAGTCGTTTATTGACAAAAATGACTGGAGAGGATGATCCAGAGGTATTTTTGACCACATTTGAAAGGACCGCTGAAAGAGAAAAGTGGCCTGAGGAGCAGTGGGCTGGACTGGTGGCTCCTCTGTTAACTGGTGAATCGCAGAAGGCTTACTATGACCTAGAGCCTAACCAAGCAAAAGACTATGTGATGCTAAAAGCTGAAATATTGGCAAGGCTGGGTGTCACCCAGGCTGTCCGGGCTCAGCGTGTGCATAACTGGACTTTCCAGCTTGGAAAACCCCCCAGGTCTCAAATGTATGATCTCATTCACCTGAGCAGAAAGTGGCTACAGCCAGAGACTTTGTCCGCACCAAAGATTGTGGAACGTGTTGTAATGGATCGGTTTTTGAGAGCTCTTCCTACTGCCATCCAAAAGTGGGTAAGCCATGGAGACCCAGAGACGGCCGATGGTCTTGTGGATCGTGTGGAGAAATACTTGGCTACAGAGAACCTGACGGCCTCTTCCAGAGACACTCGGACTTTCCACCCTAAGACCAGACCATCCCCAGGGGCGGATAAGAGGATTCCAAGGGGTGAGGGTGGAGAGAGTGAGAGGGTGGGAGCTCTACCCCAAGTTTGGCGAGAACAGCCTGGGAAATCAGCGGCTCAAGAGGCCGCAAGAAGGATCGTTTGCTACCGCTGCCGGCAAGCGGGACATATTGCAGCCAATTGCCCGGTTGTGGAGGAACCCATGCAGTGTGACTTTCTGACGGGCAGACGTCAGTCGCTGTGTGCGACAGTCGCATGCACTGCCATTCGAGGAACTGAGAAACATTTATGCAAAATGTGTGTTAATGGTAGAAATGTTGTGGTATTGCTGGATTCAGGTAGCCTTGTGACCCTGATAAAGGCTGAGTTAGTTAAAACAGAGGTCTCTGGGAATAGCAAGGTAGCTGTTATTTGTGTGCATGGGGACACCCGAGAGTATCCAGTGACTACAGTGTGTTTCGAGACCCCCAAAGGTACCCTCTCTCATCCAGTGGGCTTAGTATCTCAGTTACCGCATGACGCCATTGTGGGAAGGGATTTTCCGAAGTTCTGGGAACTGTGGGATGATCCTGAGCCCCCCACTGGTGCCCCTATGTACCAGGAATGTGATAGCCAGAACTCCCCTGAGAGTGGTGAGGACTCTCCGGAATTTCCCTTATCAGTATTGGCAGGGGAGACTCAAGAAACTGGAGAGGAGCCCACCTCCTCAGACGAAAACCTACCGTCTGTGGAGTTTTCTGATCTTGAGGTTCACAGGGAAAACTTTGCCACAGAACAGTTGAAAGACCCCGCCCTAATAAAGGCACGGGAAAACGTAGTGAAAATAGATGGCGAGTTAGTGAACCCAGATAATACCTGCACTTACCCATACTTCAGCGTAGAGAAGGACCTACTTTATCGGGTGGCAAAAAGGGCAGAAGAAACCGTTGAGCAGCTTGTGGTGCCCAAACCTTACAGGAAGTTGGTGTTGGAGTTGGCCCATGGGCACATTCTTGGAAGTCATCTGGGGACAGAGAAAACCCGAGAGAGGGTATTACAGAGATTCTATTGGCCGGGGGTGATGAAGGACATAGAAAATTATTGTTCCTCCTGCCCTGTGTGTCAGAGGTCGGCCCCGATGCCACATTTCCGTAGCCCGCTGGTCCCTCTACCCATCATTGAGGTCCCGTTTGAGAGGATCGCCATGGATTTGGTAGGTCCTATCATCAAGTCCGCTAGGGGGCACCAGTACATATTAGTTATAATGGACTATGCCACCCGTTATCCAGAAGCGATCCCTCTCCGAAATACCTCGGCCAAAACCATAGCCAAAGAGCTATCTCTTGTGTTTAGCCGGGTGGGTATTTGTAAAGAACTGCTTACGGACCAAGGTACACCCTTTATGTCCCGGGTTATGAAGGAGCTGTGTAAATTGTTCAAAGTGACGCAATTACGTACATCTGTGTATCACCCCCAAACCGATGGGCTGGTTGAAAGATTCAACAAAACCCTAAAACAAATGTTGAAGAAAGTGGTGGATAGAGATGGAAAGGATTGGGACTGTCTACTTCCGTATCTGATGTTTGCTATTAGGGAGGTGCCCCAATCCTCTACGGGATTCTCCCCCTTTGAGTTACTGTATGGGAGACACCCAAGAGGGCTGTTGGATATTGCCAAGGAAACTTGGGAAAGTGAGAGTTCTCCCCACAGGAGTGTGATTGAGCATGTCGCCCTGATGCAAGACCGAATTGCACAGGTAATGCCCATCGTGAAGGAACATTTGGCCCAAGCGCAGTTAGCACAGCAGAGAGTGTACAACCGTGGAGCCAAGACCCGTACCTTTTCCCCGGGGGATAGGATACTGGTACTTGTCCCTACGGTTGAAAGTAAATTCCTTGCCAAATGGCAAGGCCCCTACGAGATAATGGAAAAAGTGAGCGAAGTGAATTACAAGGTCAGACAACCAGGAAGGCGAAAGCCCGAACAGATCTATCACGTTAATCTGTTGAAAGCCTGGAGGGATAGAGAGTCCCTAGTCGCAGAAACTTGGTCACCAGCTCAAACTGGTTGCGTGATTCCGGAGGTTGGAATAGCAGCCACCTTGTCACAACCCCAACAACAGGAGGTGAAGGAGTTTGTGCTTCGCAACAAGGAGGTGTTCTCTGAGCTGCCGGGACAAACATCTGGGGTAGAGCATGATATTATTACCCCGCCCGGTGAAAGGGTGAAGTTAAAACCCTATCGGATCCCAGAGGCCCGACGGGAGGCAATACGGGAGGAAGTACATAAAATGCTGAACTTAGGGGTGATAGAGGAGTCCCAAAGTGATTGGTCTAGTCCCATTGTGTTGGTGCCTAAACCGGATGGGAGCTGGCGATTTTGTAACGATTTTCGTCAGTTGAACAAAGTTACAAAATTTGACACCTACCCCATGCCACGTATAGATGAGTTGATCGACCGGCTGGGAACAGCCCGATACATGACGACTCTTGACCTCACAAAAGGGTATTGGCAAATCCCCCTGGCCAAGTCGGCCAAAGAGAAAACCGCATTTGTAACCCCAGACGGGGCGTTCCAATATAAAAGAATGCCGTTCGGGTTACAGAATGCGCCGGCCACATTCCAGCGGAAAATGGACCAGATGCTGAGGCCCCATCGGAAGTATGCTGCGGCTTACCTGGATGACGTAATTGTCCATAGCACAGATTGGGCCTCACATCTGCCAAAAGTGCAAGCAGTCCTGGACTCTGTTCGGGAAGCGGGGTTTACGGCTAACCCCAAGAAGTGTACCATTGGGCAGGAGGAGGCCAAATATCTTGGGTACACCATTGGGAGGGGAGTAATAAAACCCCAACTCAACAAAGTCGAGGCCATCCAGAGTTGGCCACGTCCCAACAGCAAGAAGCAGGTACGAGCCTTTCTGGGAATCGCTGGGTATTATCGGCGATTCATTCCCCACTTTGCTTCTAAGGCTGTGCCCCTAACCAACCTGACGAAGGGGAAAGGGTCGGTCATGATTAAATGGACCCCCGAGGCTGAGGCAGCATTCCAATTCTTGAAACAAGCCTTATGTAGCCAGCCAGTGTTGTACTCACCCGACTTCTCTAAAGACTTTGTCGTACAAAGTGATGCGTCAGATGTGGGGTTAGGAGCAGTATTGTCCCAGGTCTGGAACGGGGAAGAGCACCCAGTCATTTACCTCAGCAGGAAGTTGAAGTCCCATGAGGTAAATTACGCCACCGTTGAAAAGGAGTGTTTAGCGGTGAAGTGGGCTCTAGATTCCCTTCGGTACTACCTGCTAGGTAGGCACTTTGACTTGGTTACGGATCACGCTCCGTTAAAGTGGATGGCTCAAAACAAGGAAACAAATAGAAGAGTGAATAGGTGGTTCCTGGCCCTCCAGGAATTCAACTTCACAGTAAAGCATCGCCCTGGCGTTCAAATGGGGAATGTGGATGCTTTGTCTCGAGTACATGAATGCCTGATTGCTGGTGTTCCAACCCCGAGGTTAAAACAAGAGGGGGGGGGTATGTGACAGCAGGAAGGTAAAGTCACCTGGTTGCATCCAGGGGGGTAGATATATTTCGCCCAGATTCAGGCTTTACGCCGACTTATACAACTAGGTGGAGAGTTGTATAAGCCCAGCTGAGGCTAGTGGGCTCATGGATGACTCATACCTCTAGGGAGAGTGTGGGGCGTCGTGCAGACAGGGAGTTGATGAGACAAGCTGAAGCTTGTCAGCTCATTTAGGCCTCTATAAGAACTCCCAGCTTCATTAGATGTTAGCTCATGCCTGGACCCAGACCTGTGTGGACTGTCTAGGGAGAGTGAACCCCTGTGCGGTGAGACAAAGCCTGTGTGGCTATTTGCTTGGACATTTAAAACCAGGGACTTAGGGACTAGGACAGCACTAGGCTGATCCCAGTTGTTAGTTAGGAAACCTGTATGTTTAGTCAGAGGTCAAGTTGACCAGGATTTATTTTGTTTATGTTTCTTTTTTCTTTGCTGTGTTTTGTCACTGTAAATAGAAAATAAACCGCACCTTTTTGATTTTGAAAACCACAACCTCCGTTTGCTGGGCCTGTTTTTGTGTGGGGAGCCCATCTCGGGGGTCACACACACCCGCTGCCGAGCTAACCCCCTCACACTATTTAAATTTAAACAGACTTGCAGGTTATCAGAATTCCTTTCCCCATAACTTGTCTCTGTGTGAGGAAAGGAGAGCTCATAACCGGCGTGTCTGACAGGACACAGCGTGTGCATTGTTTACTAGACATGTGCACACTGAAATATTTCGTTTCGGAATTTCGTTTTCGTCCAAAAAATAAATTTATTTAGTTACTCCCGAAATTCGTTTTTATTTATTTCGTTTTTCGTTAAAAATTGCATTCGTCCGAAAATCTGAATTAATTAAGGTCGAATCTGTCATTGAAGGCTTATGGTGTCTGTCGAATGTTCAAAGAAGATTCGACGGAGCAGTGAAACTGTACGACTCTGCAATCATACATTTCCGGTCGAATGTTCCGCCCACAAGCAGTGATCTTTTCTCTCTATGTCGAATCTTTTCTCTCCTATGTCGAATCTTTTCTCTCTATAATGTCAAATCTTTTCTCTCTATAATGTCAAATCTTTTCTCTCCTATGTCGAATCTTTCCTCTCCTATGTCGAATCTTTCCTCTCCTATGTCGAATCTTTCCTCTCCTATGTCGAATCTTTCCTCTCCTATGTCGAATCTTTCCTCTCCTATGTTGAATCTTTTCTCTCCTATGTCGAATCTTTTCTCTCCTATGTCGAATCTTTCCTCTCCTATGTCGAATCTTTCCTCTCCTATGTCGAATCTTTCCTCTCCTATGTCGAATCTTTCCTCTCCTGTGTCGAATCTTTCCTCTCCTATGTCGAATCTTTCTCTCCTATGTCGAATCTTTTCTCTCTATAATGTCGAATCTTTTCTCTCCTATGTAGAATAATCTTGGACTAATAGAGTTAAGGTTAGGCACATTCGACCACAGGTTCGATAGACACAGATTGTTATTGTCAGCGTCACGTCGAATCTCCTATCTATATCGAACTGTTGTAGCAACGAAAACGAAAATAAAGCATTTGTTTATGTCGGATCTTTCGGTTTTCGGATTCTGTGCTTTCGTTTTCGTTTGTTAAAACGATAACGAAAATAGCTGAAATTCGGACGAAAATGCATTCGGACGAAAACTAATGCACATGTCTATTGTTTACATTGATTATCAGTGCAGCCCCATCAGTGTCAATCAGTGCAGCTTATCAGTACCGTTTATCAGTGTCCATCAGTGCAGCCTCATCAGTGCCCATCTGTGCCTCCTTATCAGTGTCTATCAGTGTCCATCAGTGCCTCCTCATCAGTCCCCATCAGTGCCGCCTATCAGTGTGCATCAGTGCCTCCTCATCAGTGCCTCCTCATCAGTGTTCATCAGTGCCTCCTCATCAGTTTCCAACAGTGCCTCCTCATCAGTGCCTATCAGTACCTATCAGTGTCTCCTCATCAGTGCCTCCTCATCAGTGCCACCTATCAGTGTGCATCAGTGCTTCCTCATCAGTGCCCATCACTGAAAAAGACAAAATGTTATAACAGAAAAACTATCTTTTTATCAAAAATGTAAAACCCCAGTGGTGATTGAATACCACCAAAAGAAAGCTTTATCTGTCTCCAAAAAATTGTAAAATATTTAATTTAGGTACAGTGGGGGTTAGTGCCTATTATTGAATGGTTAAAGTCATTGTAAACCCTCACATATACCCAGCGAAGCGGCTGGTCTCAGGTGATACACAGAGATGAAACAAATACCCCTACATACATTGTATCTGTCTATCTGCAGTCTTCTCTTCTCTAGAGCCATTCAAAGTACTGAATATATAAGCTTGTCTGAGAGTTAAGAAACAGGGGGGAGAGAGCTGAGGTTACATTATGCAGTGAGGAGAGATGTGAGAGCTGATTGGAGGGAAGGGACACACACCCCCCTTCACACATCACACAGGAACAGAGCTGAGACTGTCACTCTTCTGGAGGTCCCTCCCTTGTCACCATTTTTCTCTTGGTGTCAGGAAAGCTTGTCAGGAGTGATTCATGCTGATAGCAGAGGAAGAAAGCAGCAGACATTTGAAATAACACATAGTGCTCTGGATTAAGACAAATGCACACTATAGAGGTATATGCTTTGTTCATATTTCATGTCTGGGGTTTACAACCACTTTAAGGGGAGGGAATATTCCCTCAACAAGGGTTAACAGCCATTGAGGTTCACATGTTTCATACATTGCTTCACCTTTCTTACCAGTAGAAGTCATTGCATGATTATTAGATATTTTTATATGTGTCATTAGATCCTTATATGAATAAATACATTTGTTACATAGTTACTGTTTGATGATATTACTTTGGGATGCCACTCTGCACTTTTTCTGGGGGTTATTTTGTTGCTACATATCGTTTAATTTTGACTGTCAAGCAGAGCACGCCATGGATAATAGAAGGGGACACAGACAGCAACAGAAAAACTCACTGACTGAAGTTTTAAAGGGGTTGTAAAGGGAGAAGTTTTTTTTTATCTTAATGTATACAGTAAAACCTTGGTTTGAGAGTAACTTGGTTTGAAAGCGTTTTGCAAGACAAGAAAAATATTTAAATAAATTTAGACTTGATATACAAGCAGTGTCTTGATATACAAGCAGCGTCATGTCACAACTGAGTATAGAATAGAAGAGAGGAGCCTCTAAGTGTAGCAATATGGTTACATTTAAGGAAGGTACAACATTTAGCAACATATTGCTACACTTGCTATACTCCTCTCTTCTCTTTATTACTCTGTAGCTCCTGCTGGATTTTGCTTCTAATCCCCTTGGGGAGGCTTCCATTTGTGGATGGACATTTTATGGTTGCACAACCTGGTCACAATGCTATAATCTTTTTATATGGACTATAAACTGAAGGACCTATGAATAAATGGTTGTGGAACGAATCATCTGAGTTTCTATTATTTCTTATGGGGAAATTTGCTTTGATATACAAGTGCTTTGGATTACAAGTATGTTTCTAGAACGAATTATGCTCGCAATCCAAGGTTTTACTGTAATTATATAGAAAAAAAAGATTGCGCAAATAAACACATCAGTAAAAGATCATACAATAGCCTCATAACATGTGAGGGAATAAATCACTATAAATCTATAATGTTTTTTTATCAACTGTGAAAAAAATTAATAAAAACAATTATGATTAATGTGTTGAAAAAAGTCACAAAAACCTGATGAGTAATGTAAAAAATTAAGATAACTTCTGATGCAACCCCAAAGGATCCCTAAAGGTGATGTTCAATGATTTAATATCCAAAGGGAAAAAGTTAAAAGACCAGATGGCCTCTTACCGAACACGATGGATCCCAAGTTATAGGGATCAAATTCGCCTGATATCCACTATCAGATGTGATATTCAGCCCGGTCCACTTAGGGAAGGATTAGCGTCTTTCCATCGTTTATGACAACCAAACGGTTTAATAGTTTTGCAGCCTTTTAGTCATCCGACTCGATATCCCTCCAGTGAAATTTAAGGTGTTTTAGAAGAAAGAAAGGAACTTCATAGCGGGTTAAATTATGGTATTTTTATTTCCAATATCTTCCTCAGCACAGCAAAGAAATAAGATAGAATGCCTTCTGTGTGCAGCAGTTGCCCCTAATACTTACCTGAGCCCATAGGTGTGCGCAGCCTATTGCATTAGGGTGTGCACCCCAAAGCTCAAACACATATTCCTGATAACTCACAATGTTCATTCAGAAAGGGAAGGGACCAGTAAATTAAATATTTACTGGCCCCTTCCCCCACTCATCCTAAAACATCTCCGCAGCAACAGCCGACGGGAGAGGAGAGGAGGGAAGTCGGGAGCGCTGTGGGAGGGCAGTAGGGGTAATCTGTGCTGCAAGGGGTTGATTAGGGTGTGCCTGGGCACACCTGGCACACCCTGTGCACACGCCTATGCCTGAGACCCATCTCTGTCCAGTGATGTCCACGAGTGAATCGGCTGTCCGGGACTCTCCCTCCTGATTGGCTGAGACTCAGCAGTGGCCCCATTGGCAACCGCTGCTGTCAATCAAACTCAGGAGAGAGGGGGTGGGGCCAAACCACAGCTCTTTGTCTGAATGGAAACACACAGCTACAGCTCGGCTTGGGTGCCCCCATAAAGAGATGCTTGCTGTGGGTGCACTCGACAGAAGGGAGAAGCCAGGAGCTCCAGCCAGGGACCTGAGAAGAGGAGGATCGGATGTGCTCTGTGCAAAACTACTGCACAGAGCAGGTAGAAAAAAAAAGACTTTACAATCACTTTAAGCTTTTCTGGTTTGGGGTTTAGATTATGTAGCGGGTACTTGAATTTAACCACTTCCTACCGGGTCATAGACATATGACGCCGGCAGGAACCCTCCCTCCCTCCGGGCGGACGTCATATGACGTCCTTTTTTCCCGGCCGTCTATGGGGCGCGCGCCGCCGGCGGCGCGCGCGCGCACCTGCGGCAACGCTCGTGACCCGGTGAGTGTGCCCGGCGGCCGCGATGTCCGCTGGGCACCCGCGATTGCCCGCAATCACGGCAGAAGTGTGGATCTGTGTGTGTAAACACACAGATCCACCTCCTGTCAGAGGTGAGGAGACCGATGTGTGTTCCCAGTACAGAGGAACACAGATCGGTCTCCTCCCCTTGTGAGTCCCCTCCCCCTACAGTTACAATCACTCAATAGGGAACATATTAACCCCTTGATCGCCCCCTAGTGTTAACCCTTTCCCTGCCAGTCACATTTACACAGTAATTAGTGCAGTTTTATAGCACTAATCGCTGTATAAATGTGAATGGTCCCAAAAACGCGCCAATAGTGTCCGATGTGTCTGCCGCAATGTCACGGTCACAATAAAAATCGCAGATCGCCGCTATTACTAGTAAAAAAAATAAAAAAAATAAAAATGCCATAAATCTATCCCCTATTATGTAGACGCTATAACTTTTGCGCAAACCAATCAATATACGCTTATTGCAAAAAAAAAATTACCAAAAATATGTAGAATACGTATCGGTCTAAACTTAGAAAAAAAATTGTTTTAAAAAAAAAAAATTGTGATATTTATTAAATCAAAAAGTAAAAAATATTGCATTTTTTTCAAATATGTCGCTCTTCTTTTGTTTATAGCACAAAAAATAAAAACCGCAGAGGTGATCAAATACCACCAAAAGAAAGCTCTATTTGTGGGGGGAAAAGGACGTCAATTTTGGTTAGGTTCAACGTCGCACGACCGCGCAATTGTCAGTTAAAGCGACGCAGTGCTGCATCGCAAAAAGTGCTCTGGTCAGGAAGGGGGTAAATTCTTCCAGGGCTGAAGTGGTTAAGGGAGGCATCTGGGTGGTAGTGTAACCCAGATGCACAGATTGCTAGGGTATCCGAGACCTTTTTCTGGTTCTTGGAGGACTCTGGTGGTGTGAGGTTCCTTGCGGCCCACAGGTGGCACTGTTGCTCTGGGCCGGGGCTGAACTCACACCGCAAGACTGTACCTTTTTGTCCTCCACTGGAGCTGGTACAACGGGGCGGGAAACCCGCTGTGACGCAAAGGGAGAGGGGATAAAAGGGGCGGACGCCCTTACCACGGGGTTCGTTCGTGGTTCAGGGTTCAGAGTCCGGAGTTGGAGGACGTGGCCGCACCCAGGCACCTTCGGCCTGGGTGCTGGTGTTCCAGTGTTCCGGGCCTAGGTGCCCTTGGCCTGGCCGGAGCGAGGATGGAGTCCAACCCAGGCACCTTTAGCCTGGGGTGAGGTACTATGGCGGAGGCCTGGGGCTCAGTACATTCGACTGAGTTCCGCGAGGGTGGAGGAATCCGAGGGTGCCCTAGATCCTTGGGTGCCTGTGTCTGAGTTTGTGAGGACTGGTGTGTGGAACTTCTCTGGGGAGTCCGGCGCAGCATTGCTGGTGACAGAGAGGCCTCCTGTTTCTCCCTTGGACGGATCTCCTTCCCCTGACAGGGGCTGTGTAAGCGAAGGTAATTCACGTTCTACTCAACATAGTCAGTGGCAGTGACTATCCGCCACTGGTGATATCACAGTGCTTAGCAGGAGAAGGGAAGGGATTGTGCCTCGATCTATTCCCCATTATAACTCAGTAGAAGAAACTGTTTATTGTTTGGCAAGAAGAATAAAACTGAGTTGGACCTATTCACTGTGTGGAACTCTGGTTACTAGGAGCAAAGGAGTCAGGAACAAAGTACTGGACTTGACTCTAGGACACTTACACAAAACCCAATTTGCTGGCCTTCACCTCTTAGCTATGGGGGACATGGGCCGTGGTGTATCTCATCTCTCCCTCCCAGGGACCTCTAGACAACAGCCACATAACCGATAAAGAAAGAGAGAGGGAGAGAGGGTCGCTACAATTATAAGGAGTGCAGAGGATGCCAAGAGGAGTCACAAGACTTCTGATGAGGTAACATGCAGTCTTATCTGAATAAAAATAGCATGCTGCCTCTAAGAAACATTCTCCTTTAGTATATGGAATATTATATGCATAAAACAGTTGCAAGATCATGGAAGGGTGTGAACTTTTTGTAACTCTTTAGTGAATTGATATTAGTAAGATATTTTGTCTGTTCTGCTAGTTGCAGGAATTGCAGTTTCTTCCGGTAAGTCCTGTGTTTATCAGGTGAAAACTCGTATTGTACAATCTGGAGGATCTGTTATTATACTGTGTTCCTACAACGACCCCCGGGAACTGGGAGAGGAGGAACATATAAGCATCCGCTGGTCAGAGGGAAATGAAACAACATGTCTACATACCAGAGATGTGATCCCTTCTGGAAAAGTTGCAGGGAAATATGATGGGCGTCTTTTCACACGGAAGGATACTAATAGGACCAGAACACATTATATGGAGATCACAGGACTGAAACCAACAGATGGTCCGTTATTCTGCTGCCAAATATTTAACAAACAAAGGCCAGAAAATGTTTGGAAAAGTCAGCACGGGACTCTTCTGCAATTCCCAGGTAAATATATATCGATTTTTTTCCATAAATCAACACATTTTTATATTTGAGACGAGGTAACAAGATGAACGTATTTTTAGGTGCTACAAAACAGTCAGTAAGGTGGTTGGTGGTTGTATGTGAGGTTCATTCAGAGTAGACGTCATTAATGGTGTACCACAAGGCTCTGTACTGAGTCCTATTCTATTTCTTCTGTTTGGAAGTGACATAGGTTTGGTGGGTACGATATTAGACATGTGCATTTCGTTTCGTTCTGAATCGAAATTCGGACGAATTTTCATTATTCGGACGTTCGGATGCATCCGAATTACCGAATTACAAATGCTAACGAATTCGACCGAATCCGAAATAACGATTCTAATCGAAAAACCACGGACGAAATTCGAATCGAATTCGAAAAAAATTCTATTCGAATCGAATTTGAAAACAATTAGAATAGAATCGAAAATATTGGAAAGAATCAAATAGAAAAACAATAGAAGAGAAAAGAATAAAATAAAATATATATATATTATATTTTAATCTATTCTGTTCTATTATTTTTCTAGTCTATTTTCTATTTCTATTCTAATCTTTTCTAATTGGAATTCGAAAAATCGGTCGCATTCGAAAATATTTCAACCAAATTCGAAAATATTTCTACCGCATTTGATAATATTTCATCCGCATTCGTTAATATTTCAACCAAATTCGATAATATTTCAACCGGATTCGAAATTATTCCAACCGAATAGAAAAGATTATAATAAACCATGTTCCGACATTCGAATTTTGTATAGAATGAATTCTAATTCCAATTATAAAAGATTAGAATAGAAATAGAAAATAGACTAGAAATAGTCTATTCTCTGTTTTTCTATTTTATTAAAATCTTTTCTATTCGGTTGAAATAATTTCGAATCCGGTTAAAATATTATCGAATTCGGTAGAAATATTTTCGAATCCAGTTAAAATAGTTTCTAATGCGGTTGAAATAATTTCGAATTCGGTTGAAATATTTTCGAATGCGACCGATTTTACGAATTCGGTCGAAAACGGAACAAAATCCGAAAACGAATGTAACTAATCAAACTCAACAAAATTAATTAATTAACTAATTAAAACGAAACGAAACAAATTTTTTCCTTTTGCACATGTCTATACGATATGTCTTTATTTATGATGACACAAAGGTTATTATTCCTGGAGGTGTCTGTAACATGGAACATGATTTGGCAGTGCTGGAAAGTCAGTCAACATAGTCGAAACTGCAGTTCAATGTTTCTAAATGCAAACGAATGCAAAATGAATCCTCTATTAGAGCACAATATTGGGGGTAAAGTATACTACAAAGGAAAATTATTTTGGGGGTGCTTATTTCAAATGATTGAAAAATGAGCAAACAGTATGGCCAGACGGTAGGAAAAGTGAATGGCATTCTATGATGTATCACTAGAGGGATCCTCAGCAGAAGTAAAGAGATTCTGATTTCTGTAGTTATCACTAGAGGGATCCCAGCAGGAGGAATGAGCTCTTGGTTTTTCTACATAGATCTTTAGTAGGGATGAGCTCGGTGTTCGAGTCGAACATAAGTTCGACTCGAACATCGGCTGTTCGACCGTTCGGCGAACATCGAACGATTTGGGCCGTTCGCGCCAAATTCGAGTGACGCGAATGGCCCACAATACACTGCGCCATCGCAGTGCAATCCCGGCGCTGTGATTGGCCAAGCATGCACTGTGACCCCGCATGCTTGGCCAAGCACAGCGCCGGCAGCTAGGAGAGCCATAATTGGACAAAGGCAGGTTGCCTGTGGCCAATTATAGCTCAGGGGGTTTAGCACACGCCCCACACTATAAAAGGCCGCCAACGCGGCGGCCTTGTGTAGTGTGTTCCGGCGCAGGGAAAGAGTTACATAGGCAGGGACAGTGTCAGTGCTATTTGTACCTCAAACTTGTGTGTAGGGAGAGAGAAGGATAGGCAGGGAGAGTGTCAGTGTCATATTCTTTGCTAAACCTTGTGTGCAGGGAGAGAGAAGGATAGGCAGGGGACAGTGTCAGTGTCACATTCTTTGCTAAACCTTGTGTGCAGGGAGAGAGAAGGATAGGCAGGGAGAGTGTCAGTGTCATATACTTTGATAAACCTTGTGTGCAGGGAGAGAGAAGGATAGGCAGGGGACAGTGTCAGTGCCATATTCTTTGCTAAACCTTGTGTGCAGGGAGAGAGAAGGATAGGCAGGGAACAGTGTCAGTGTCACATTCTTTGCTAAACCTTGTGTGCAGGGAGAGAGAAGGATAGGCAGGGAGAGTGTCAGTGTCATATTCTTTGCTAAACCTTGTGTGCAGGGAGAGAGAAGGATAGACAGGGAGAGTGTCAGTGTCAAATACTTTGCTAAACCTTGTGTGCAGGGAGAGAGAAGGATAGGCAGGGAGAGTGTCAGTGTCATATTCTTTGCTAAACCTTGTGTGCAGGGAGAGAGAAGGATAGACAGGGAGAGTGTCAGTGTCAAATACTTTGCTAAACCTTGTGTGCAGGGAGAGAGAAGGATAGGCAGGGGACAGTGTCA
The DNA here is from genome assembly GCA_029206835.1 of Rana muscosa. Taxonomy (NCBI): domain Eukaryota; kingdom Metazoa; phylum Chordata; class Amphibia; order Anura; family Ranidae; genus Rana; species Rana muscosa. Next base: position 341,540,653 of record CM055118.1, on the reverse strand, counting down.
GTGCCATATTCTTTGCTAAACCTTGTGTGCAGGGAGAGAGAAGGATAGGCAGGGAACAGTGTCAGTGTCACATTCTTTGCTAAACCTTGTGTGCAGGGAGAGAGAAGGATAGGCAGGGAGAGTGTCAGTGTCATATTCTTTGCTAAACCTTGTGTGCAGGGAGAGAGAAGGATAGACAGGGAGAGTGTCAGTGTCAAATACTTTGCTAAACCTTGTGTGCAGGGAGAGAGAAGGATAGGCAGGGGACAGTGTCAGTGTCATTGTTGCTAAGCCTCCTGCACATTATACAACTGAAGTTAGCCTGTATTTCTGTTTTTTCCTGGTGTGTTACACCAACAGGCATTTGCAGCACTTACAGCGGGCGGAGTGTGCCTCCTGATCATATTACACCTGAAGTTAGCCTGTATTGCTGCTTTTTCCTGGTGTGTTACACCAACAGGCATTTGCAGCACTTACAGCGGGCTGAGTGTGCCTCCTGATCATATTACACCTGAAGTTAGCCTGTATTGCTGCTTTTTCCTGGTGTGTTACACCAACAGTCATTTGCGGCACTTACAGCGGGCAAAGTGTGCCTCCTGATCATATTACACCTGAAGTTAGCCTGTATTGCTGCTTTTTCCTGGTGTGTTACACCAACAGGCATTTGTAGCACTTACAGCGGGCGGAGTGTGCCTCCTGATCATATTACACCTGAAGTTAGCCTGTATTGCTGCTTTTTCCTGGTGTGTTACACCAACAGTCATTTGCGGCACTTACAGCGGGCAAAGTGTGCCTCCTGATCATATTACACCTGAAGTTAGCCTGTATTGCTGCTTTTTCCTGGTGTGTTACACCAACAGGCATTTGCAGCACTTACAGCGGGCGGAGTGTGCCTCCTGATCATATTACACCTGAAGTTAGCCTGTATTGCTGCTTTTTTCTGGTGTGTTACACCAACAGGCATTTGCGGCACTTACAGCGGGCAGAGTGTGCCTCCTGATCATATTACACCTGAAGTTAGCCTGTATTGCTGCTTTTTCCTGGTGTGTTACACCAACAGGCATTTGCAGCACTTACAGCGGGCGGAGTGTGCCTCCTGATCATATTACACCTGAAGTTAGCCTGTATTGCTGCTTTTTCCTGGTGTGTTACACCAACAGGCATTTGCGGCACTTACAGCGGGCGGAGTGTGCCTCCTGATCATATTACACCTGAAGTTAGCCTGTATTGCTGCTTTTTCCTGGTGTGTTACACCAACAGGCATTTGCAGCACCTACAGCAGGCATAGTGTGATTCCTGCAAAATATACTCCTGAAGCTAGGCCTTATTGCTGGTTTTCCCATTTCCCTGCAGGCCATTAGAATGTCTGGAAGGCAAACAAGGAGAGGCAGACAGTCAGGAGCCAATAAAAGAGGGCAAGCAGGCTCTGTGTCTAGAGACAACAGTGCTGGTCGTGGACGCGGTGCATCGCCATCAGCACGTGGCCATGGGATACGCTTGTCCTTCTTTTCGGCAGCTGGACGTGTTGAGCCGCATCATGCCGAAGACTTGGTAGAGTGGATGACCAAGCCCTCCTCATCCTCCTCATCCTCTCTCACCCAGGCTCAGGGTACTGGCAAAGCAGCTGCCAAAGCGTCCTCTTCCCTGGTATCAATGTCATCATCAGTCACTCCTTCCCTAGACCAACCATGTCCTCCTGAGGAGTCCCCCGAACTGTTTGAGCACAGTGTTGGGTACATGCTCCAGGAGGATTCCCAGCGTTTCGAAGGGTCTGATGATGATACCCAGCTAGAGGAAGGCAGTAGCGTGAGAGCAGACAGAGGGGATGCTCAAGAAGGACACCAATCTGGCAGTCATGTTCCAGCAGCTGCAGCATTTTGCCAGATTGGCTCCAGTGATGAGGAGGGAGGGGATGATGAGGTCACTGACTCCACGTGGGTGCCTAATAGGAGAGAGGAGGAGGATGAGGAGGAGGCACATCTCCAACGAGGCAGGATGCCCTCGGGGGGCCAGCGTAAGGGCAGCACACCAACGGAATCACACCGCAGAGCTCCGCCTGTGCAGGGCGCTGCCTCTGCCCGTTATTCAAAAAGTTCTTTGGTGTGGGCCTTTTTTGAGTCGAGTGCATCAGATCGCACAGCTGCTGTTTGCAACATATGTCTCAAGCGTATATCGCGTGGCCAAAACATCACCCGCTTGGGCACCACATGCTTGACCAGACATATGTTGACCTGTCATGCAGCTCGTTGGCAAGCCTACCTTAAAGACCCACACCAAAGAACAAAGCGTACCTCTCCTTGCACCGCATCAGCTGGGATCTCCAACCCCACTATACCTTCAGTCCTCTCTGAAACCTGCACTGAGAGGAATGAAGGTGTAGAATTAGGTGTGTCACAGCCAAGTACTTGCGGGCACTCTGCTAGCAGTACACCGACGTCCGATTCTAGCAGGCAAATTTCCCTGCCCCAGCTGCTGGACCGTCGAAAGAAGTTCACTCCCAGCCATCCACATGCCCAGCGGTTGAATGCTAGCTTGGCTAAATTGCTAGCGCTTCAACTGCTGCCTTTTCAGTTGGTAGACTCGGCCCCCTTCCGTGAGTTTGTGTAATGTGCGGTTCCTCAGTGGCAGGTTCCCAAACGCCACTTTTTCTCACGGAAGGCCATTCCGGCTCTCTACCGGCATGTGGAAGGCAATGTCTTGGCCTCGCTGGACAGGGCAGTCAGCGGTAAGGTGCATATTACCGCTGACTCCTGGTCCAGCAGGCATGGACAGGGACGTTACCTTTCTTTCACGGCCCATTGGGTCACTCTTTTGGCAGCTGGGAAGGATGCAGGACAAGGTGCAGTAGTGTTGGAGGTTGTTCCACTGCCACGTCTCCAAAATGCTACTACTGGTTGTGACACACCTCTGTCCTCCACCCCCTCCTCTTCTTCTTCCTCCATGGCCTCTTCCTGTGCTTTGTCCTCGGAACCAGCGGTGCTCCATAGGCGTTCAAGGGGCTACGCAAGTACGCAGGCAAAAAGATGCCATGCCTTGCTTGCGCTGGTGTGTTTGGGGGACAGGAGCCACACTGGGGCAGAGGTTCTGTCTGCTCTGCAGGGGCAGGCTGAGAGGTGGTTGACGCCACGCCAGCTTAAGCCAGGAATGGTAGTTTGCGACAATGGCACCAACCTCCTCTCCGCTCTCCGACAGGGACAACTGACCCATGTGCCCTGTGTGGCTCACGTCCTTAACCTGGTGGTGCAGTGGTTCTTGGGCAGGTACCCGGGCTTACAGGATGTCCTGAGGCAGGCCAGGAAAGTCTGTGTGCATTTCCGCAGATCTTATAATGCCAGTGCTCGCCTGGCTGAGCTGCAAAAGGAGTTGAACCTGCCCAAGAACCGCCTTATATGTGACATGCCCATCAGGTGGAACTCAACGTTGGCCATGCTGCAGCGGCTGCACACGCAGCAGAGGGCCATCAATGAGTACCTGTGCGACTACGGCACCAGGACAGGGTCAGAGGAGCTTGGTTTTTTTCACCACGCCAGTGGGGCATGATCAGGGATGCATGCACTGTCCTGGCACCATTTGAGGAGTCCACGAGGATGGTGAGCAGTGACAGTGCATGCATCAGTGACACTGTACCTCTTGTTCACCTGTTGGAACATACGCTGCTTGGAATAATGGACAGGGCACTTGAGGCAGAACAGAGGCAGGAAGAGGAGGACTTCCTTGCCTCTCAAGGCCCCCTTTACCCAGACAGTGTTCCTTCTGTCTAACCAATCGCACAGGAAGAAGAGGAGGAGGAGGAGGAGGAGGATTGTGTCAGCATGGAGGTGGAGCCTGGCACTCAGCATCATCAGCAGCAGTCTTTTAGGGATGATTTACAGTCCCAAGAAACCAGTGGACTTGTACATGGCTGGGAGGAGGTGGCTGCGGATCATGTCGTCCTTAGTGACCCAGAGGACTCCGGACCGAATGCCTCAGCTAACCTACGCTGCATGGCCTCCCTGATCCTGCAAAGTCTGCGGAAGGATACTCGTATTCTTCGGATCAAGGAGAGGGACCATTACTGGCTGGCCACTCTCCTTGATCCACGGTACAAGGGTAAGATTGCGGACCTTATCTTACCGTCGCAGAGGGAGCAGAGGATGAGACAACTCCGGGAGGCCCTGCAGAAAGGTCTGTGCAACGCATTCCCAGAGACTGGGAGGTTACAAACTCCTGGTCCTGGACAACGAGTTGCTGAGGCTTCGGTCAGTCAAAGAAGGAGCGGTGGGGAAGGTGGCCGTCTGACCGATGCATTCAGACAATTCTTTAGTCCGCAGCCCCAAGGTATGATCGGTTCCAGCAACCATCGCCAGCGTCTGATATACATGGTGCAGGAATACCTAGGGGCAAGGTCAGACTTGGACACCTTCCCCACCGAAAATCCTCTGGCTTACTGGGTCTTGAGAATGGATCACTGGCCAGAGCTTGCACAGTATGCAATTGAGCTACTGGCCTGTCCTGCATCCAGCGTTCTTTCAGAACACACATTCAGTGCTGCTGGAGGATTTGTCACGGATCACAGGGTGCGCCTGTCCACCGACTCGGTTGATCAACTGACCTTCATAAAGATGAACCAGTCTTGGATCACCACCAGCTACCAAACACTTGAAGCTGATATAACAGACTAATTTATTTTCAAATGTCACATCCCTTCAAGACTGATGCTGAGAGACTGTCCTGTTATGTTGACTGACTATCCTCCTCCTCCTCAATGATCCGATTGATGATGATAGCTTGGAAGAACATTTTTGTTTCTGGGTGCCGCCACCAGTGGCTAAGGCCCAATTTTTCAGCCCCTGTTTAACAGGGGCATGTAATTAAAAAATTTTATGCAATGCTTTGCAGCATGGCTCATTCCTGCACTCCAACTAGAGTATCTGGGAGAGGTTGCAGTGTCGTGGCACCAGCGCCAGTGGCTAAGGCCCAATTTTTCAGCCCCTGTTTAACAGGGGCGTGTTATTACAATTTTTTATGCAATGCTTTGCAGCAGGGCTCATTCCTGCACTCCAACTAGAGTATCTGGGAGAGGTTGCAGTGTCGTGGCACCAGCACCAGTGGCTAAGGCCCAATTTTTCAGCCCCTGTTTAACAGGAGCGTGTTATTACAATTTTTTATGCAATGCTTTGCAGCAGGGCTCATTCCTGCACTCCAACTAGAGTATCTGGGTGAGGTTGCAGTGTCGTGGCACCAGCACCAGTGGCTAAGGCCCAATTTTTCAGCCCCTGTTTAACAGGGGCGTGTAATTACAATTTTTGATGCAATACTTTGCAACAGGGCTCAGTGCTGTGCTCCAAGTACAGTATCTGTGAGGGGTTGCAGTGTTGTGGCACCAGTGCCTAAGGCCCAATTTTTCTGCCCCTGTTTAACAGGGGCATGAATTACAATTCTTGATCTAATAATTCACAGCAGGGCCCATTCCTGCGCCCACCAAGTGTAACTGTGAGGCCTTACAGTGTTGTGTCAACACCACCACCACCACCAAAGGCCCAATTTTTCAGCACCTGTTCAACAGGGGCATGCAATTACACTTCTTGATCTAATAATTCACAGCAGGGCCCATTCATGCGCCCACCAAGAGTAACTGTGAGGGCTCACAGTGTTGTGGCAACACCAACATGTAAGGGGCAAATTTCAGCTGAGTATATACGGCAGGCCCCTACTTTCAAACATCCAACTTACAAACGACTCCTCCTTGCAAACGGAAGGATACAACAGGAAGTGAGAGGAAATCTACCCCTAGGAAGGCAAATTCTCTCCTGTAAGAGTTAATATGGGAAAAAAAGTGTCTCCTCTCCACTGATGCTTTATCACAAATTCTTGTTTCAATAAAAACCCCAAATTTTCAAAAAACATTTGTCATTAGGATGGAAAGTGAGGTGAACTGTTCTGAACAGGTGCACACTGCACAGACAGCAAAACAAATGTTACAGGGGTGATAACCCTTCCCTATGTTTTCCAAAAAGCTTAAAAATAGATTTTTGGCTGGAGCTACACTTAAACAATGTACCTGTTCAAAATTACAAACAGATTCTACATAAGAACAAACCTACAGTCCCTGTCTTGTATGCACCGCCTGTATACGGCTGTTCAGAGTATATAGGGCCTTTTTTATTTTGTGTGCGGGGTTCCCCTTAATATCCATACAAGACCCAAAGGGGCTGGTAATGGGCTGGGGTAGGGGGGGGGGGGGGGCTGTGGGGCTGTGATGGGGTAGCTATGCCATTTTTCTTAAAGATTTTCATCCATATTACCGGGACCAGACATTACATTAAAGCCACAAGCAGTTTTAAATGGCTTTTTTTCCTTTAGAAATGTAATTTTGTGCAGGGACAGTTCTAAACACGGGAAACACGTGGCACTTCACAGGCATACTTTAGACACCCCCAGGTATGATATTTAAAGGAATATTTGACTTTTTTTTTTTCACTTTATGCATCATTAAAATGACTGCTCCCGAAAAACGGCCGTTTTTAAAACTTTTTTTTGGATTGATACATGTCCCCTGGTGCAGAACCCCGGTTCCCAAACCCTTTTTAGGACAATAACATGCATATTAGTCGTTATAAATAGCACTTTAGATTTCGAACGTTCGCATCCATTGTACTAATAGGCTTCTAAAGTTCGTGCGAACTTTCGGTCCGTTCGCGGGTTCTGGTGCGAACCGAACCCGGGGGTGTTCGGCTCATCACTAATCTTTAGGTATCATGGGAGGCATAACCAGGAGGAAGAATGAGGCCCTAATTCCCTTACATAGATCTTCAGTTAAAACTGAATCACAGATCACAAAGAGAATGAAGGAAGGTTCTGACTCCTCTTTATAGAACTGTAGTTATCACTGGAGGCATCTCCTGCAAGAGGAAGGAGGTCCTGATTCCTCTATATAGATCTTTAGTTATCACTAGAGGGATCACCAGCAGGAGGCCAGAGGTTCTACCCATCGGTGCTGCCAATCAGTGCTGCCAATCAGTGCCACAAATCAGTGCTGTCAGTGTTCATCGGTGCCTCCTCATCAGTGCCCATCAGTGCCGCCTATCAGTGCCATCAGTGCCGCCTATCAGTGCCACCTATCAGTGCACATCAGTGCTACAAATCAGTGCACATCAGTGCTACAAATCAGTGCTGTCAGTGTTCATCGGTGTTCCTCATCAGTGCCCATCATTGCTACCTATCAGTGCCATCAGTGCCACCTATTAATGCCCAATGTGCCGCCTATCAGTGCCACCTATCAGTGCACATCAGTGCCCCTCAGTGCCGCCTATCAGTGCACATCAGTGCCACATACAGTGCAGCCTCATTAGTGCACACCAGTGCAGTCTATCAGTGACCATCAGTGCTGCCTATTAGTGCCCATCGGTGCAGCCTCATCAGCGCACATAAGTGAAAGAGAAAAATTACCTGTTTACAAAATTTTCTAACCGAAACAAAGAAAAAGTTATTTTTTTCAACATTTTTGGTCTCTTTTGTTTAATTAGCAAAAAATAAATAAATAAAAAAACTGCGGTGATTAAATGCCACCAAAATAAAGCTCTACTTGTGTGAAAAAAAATCCCAAAAATTTAATTTGGGTACAGTGTAGCATGACCGTGCAATTGTCATTCAAATTGTGACAGCGCTAAAAGCTGAAAATTGGCCTGGGCAGGAATGGGATGAAAGTGCTATTCACGTAAACTTAAAGTGATCTTAAAGTTATGGCTGATTGGTGTATTGTATAAATATAAGAGTCATGTGTACGTAGCGGACCCCTGACTTGGTGCGCAGATCTAATCTCAGGTTCTGATTATTTAAGGGAGCAAGCAGCCAGGCACAGGGTATTTTCAGCCAGACACATATATCTCACTCAGTCCTCAGACAGTAATCAGGCAGATAGTGTCTTTGTTTTTGTTTTTTTATCGTTTTGTAGAACTGGGGATAGGGATATGGATAGGGAAGAGCATAGGTGTGCTATTGCATTAGTATGTGCACCCCAAAGCTTAAACACATGTGTGTGCATGTGTGTATGTATGTATGTATGTATAATATATATATATATATATATATATATATATATATATATATACACACACAATCTTTTAAAAAAAATAGTTTTCAATGTATTAAAATATGGAAGGTATTATGTCATGTACCTGGGTGTATTTGAACCGGGATCTTCCTGGTCCCACGGCTGCGGCCTAACCTGTTGTGCTACGGAGGAGATCTGGACTTTTGTAAACGTTCCTCTCAGTATTAAGCATTACCTTGGACTCACTGGCCCCACCTGCTGCCAGCTGTGGACAATTTTCAATCAAAGCAGCCCATAAAAAGGAAGTGATGCTATCTCTCAGCGCCCGTTTGTGTGGAATAGCTCCCTGGGTGGTGTGACTGCGTTTTGATTTTGAACTTCTGCCTGAATTCCTGACTACTCTCTAGCCTGCTGATTTTGTACTTCACCGCCAGCTCGTGTATGACCTTTGCCTGCCTGACCACTCTCTGGATTTCAATTGTGTACCATTTTGCCTGATCTGTTGCCAACCTAATCTGCCTGACTACGTTTTCGCCTGAATCCTCAGCACACAAGTTTCACTTCGGACACTACCTATCACAGGTACCTTACATATTAGTAGGGCAGTGGACGGTGTCAGTTTTTTTTTTCTTACTTTTAAAAAACATTTGGGGGGGGCTTTGGTGAAATAGCAGGGGGAATTTGTGCCAAACAGGGTGATTAGGGTGTGCCCAGGCACACCCAGCACACCCCCTGCGCACGCCTATGGGGAAGAGCTTTGGGATGCCCAGAACAAAACAGCTTGATTGAGGACACTATATTGAAGCAGCTATACAAAATAAAGCATAGTTTGCCTCCACAAATAGGTAGCACACGATTTCAGCACAGTGGCCTTCTCTTCTCTAAGGCACAACCCGGGCAACTTGATTTAGAGCAGTCCCTCTATACAGAAAGGGTGCACAAGCAAGTCATTCTCTCAGGATTCTCTGCAGCCTACTCACTGTGATCCAGGCAGACTGAAGGCCTCTTTTACTTCAGATGACCCTGACATGAGATATCCCAGACGGATCCTCTCTAGATTGTTGCCTGGAATATTCCTGTGACGTTAGGTGATCTGGCGCTTTGTGCACTGGTGTGGAGTCATGTTGGAACAGAAAGGGGCCATCCCCAAACTGTTACCACAAAGTTGGGAGCATGAAATTGTCCAAAATGTCTTGGTATGCCGACGCCTTAAGAATTCCCTTCACTGGCCAAGCCCAACCCCTGAAAAACAACCCCACACCATAATCCCCCCTCCACCAAATGATTTGGACCAGTGCACAAAGCAAGGTCCATAAAGACATGGATGAGCAAGTTTGGGGTGGAGGAACTTGACTGGCCTCAACCCGATAGAACACCTTTTGGGATGAATTTGGGTGGAAACTGCTAGCCAGACCTTCTCGTCCAACATCAGTGCCTGACCTCACAAATGCGCTTTTGGAAGAATGGTCAAACATTCCCATAGACACACTCCTAAACCTTGTGGACAGCCTTCCCAGAAGAGTTGAAGCTGTTATAGCTGCAAAGGCTGGGCCAACTCAATATTGAACCCTACAGACTAAAGCCTCGTACACACGGCCGAGAATCTCGTCAAGAAAAAGCACGTCGTTTTTCTTGACGAGATTCTTGGACAAGAAACTTGTCCTGACTGAGTGTACACACGCTCATTTCAAAGAACCCGCGGTTCTTTGAATGGAGCGAACGCGGTGACGTAATCGACTACGACGAGCGTGCGCTCGTCACATTCGATGCCGTCGCCGCCATCTTGCTACACCCTACCTATGCCTAGGAAGCTACCGTGCATGCGTCAAAGTCATTTCGAGCATGCGCGGGCTTCCCGGAGGACAGGTAAGTGTACACACACACACTTTTCTCGTCGAGAAACATGCTGACAAGAATCTCGACGAGAAAAAAGAGAGCAGGTTCTCTATTTTTTTTTCGTCGAGATTCTTGTCGGTTTTCTTTGACAAGATAGCCGCGTACACGCGACCGATTTACTCGGCAAGAAAGCTCTGCCAGCAAGTTTCTTGCTGGTTCTTGCCGAGAAACTCGGTCGTGTGTACGAGGCTTCAGACTGGGATGCCATTAAAGTTCATGTGCGTGCAAAGACAGGTGTCCCAATACTTTTGACAATACAGTGTATATAAAAATAATATCTTATTGTTAATATTATCTAGATCAGGAAGCTGCAACTCAGTTGGATGAATTGATTGCTGTATCAGGTGAAGACATTATCATCCCCTGTCACTACCCCAAGAAGATGATGAATTATGTGAAGAAAGTCACCTGGCATCATGTACAGAGCATTTCACAGATCTGTAAAGCAGAGGGAACGGAAGTTTATGCATCGAACAAACCACATTCAGATGACCGATACTCACTGGTCAATTACCCTCAAAATGTCTCACTGCGCATACAAAATACCAACAATCAGAATCGGGGAGGTTATTGCTGTGACATTGAGACTACAAAGGAAACCTTAAGCAAACAAATCACAACACTTCTTGTTGCAGGTAAGTTCAAGTTTCTGCTTAAAATAATGTGATTTAGGTGTGTCCATCATTCTCTACATTTTGAACACGTTTCATATTAATGGATGGGACAAGAAGGCTTTGAAGTCTTAATGGAAGTCAATGTTTAAGTTGCCCAATCAATCACATACAACAGTATAGATTCATTTATAGATGATAAAAGGTTGATACTCAAATCTGTGCTCATTTATACTGTAAATCAGGTCTACACTATACAGAACATACCATACACGTCCAAACCAAGAGGAAGAAAAAGTACCAACTTGGGCAATTACCCATCACTGATATAAGGTTACTTACACAAAACTGGCCAAGGACTGATTGTGATTTTATAAGCGCCAATTGCTGCATTTTTTTTTTATTTTTAGAATGGCTGGGGATTGGGCTAAAAAAAGCAAAACCAGAATTAAATGTGTTTAAAAAGTAGGACGTTAAAAATAAGTAAAAAAATCAAGACCAGGTAAAATGGGTTTAAAAAGTAAAGACTGCAATCTGGAATTGCCCAAGTGCTGGAAAAGTCTAATTCCAGTCTTATTTTTTTTTTTTTTATGCAATCCAGTGGGAAAAGTTTAGAACACATATGTCAAACACAAGGCCCATGGCCTGAATCCGGCCCTCCGAGCCTTGTCATGTGGCCCTCGCAGCCAGTTTAGCAGTCGGCACATGGCGGAACTTCATTCCGCTACCTCCAGCTCTCACCCTCCACTCTCCGCTCCCCACTGTCACTCGTAAACACAGAAGCCTTCTGTGTTCACAAGCGACAGCTTTGCCCCCCAGCGGCTCGCGGATCTAATAGATCCTTAGACTCACTCACGTCAGGGCACAGCGGGGACAGATCTCCAGAATCAGAGCGAGAATGATCTCCATGCGAGGCAGAGATGCCTACACAGGAAGGAACAAGGGCCAAATACACAGGTAGTAGAGCTGCCTACTGAGGGAGGTACTAGAGCCGATTAGAAGATAGGAAAGAGTTAAAAAGCAAGGAAGCTTTTTTTTTTTTTTTTTGGGGGGGGGGGGTTTCACACTCTGTATTGTGCACTCCTAAACCCTGAATCTGTACACAGCTCACCCATGAACTCTACACCCTGTACATAAAACACTCCTGAACACTGCACTCTGTCCATAGCAAACTCCTGAACTCTGTACTTAGCACACCCCTGAACCCTGCACTCTGTACAAAGCTCACCCATGAACTCTGCACTCTTTACACAATACACTCCTGAACGCTGCACTGCTGGTAGCACACTCCTGAACTCTGCACTCTGTATGTAAAGCACTCCTAAACTCTGCACTCTGTGCGTGGCACACTTCTGAACCCTGCACTCTGTATGTAGCACACTTCTAAACTATTCACTCTGTAGCACACCCCGGAACTCTGCACTCTGCAGGTAGCTCACTCCTGAACTCTGCACTCTGCAGGTAGCACACTCCTGAACGCTGCACTCTGCAGGTAGCACACTCCTGAACGCTGCACTCTGCAGGTAGCACACTCCTGAATGCTGCACTCTGCAGGTAGCACACTCCTGAACGCTGCACTCTGCAGGTAGCACACTCCTGAACGCTGCACTCTGCAGGTAGCACACTCCTGAACGCTGCACTCTGCAGGTAGCACACTCCTGAACGCTGCACTCTGCAGGTAGCACACTCCTGAACGCTGCACTCTGCAGGTAGCCCACTCCTGCACCCTGCACGTAGCCCACTCCTGCACCCTGCACGTAGCCCACTCCTGCACCCTGCACGTAGCCCACTCCTGCACCCTGCACGTAGCCCACTCCTGAACCCTGCACGTAGCCCACTCCTGAACCCTGCACTCTGCACGTAGCACACTCCTGAATGGGGGGCGTGGCCGGATGGTGAAGAGAGCAGTCACATAGACACACTGCTCCAGCTCTCAACCGACATCCTTACCTTATCCTGGGTCCGTTTTCCTCGCCAAAGGTACCGATCTGTTCTCCACGGAGGTGGGCATCTGGCAGGCCGGCTGAAATGGTAAAATACGGGCTGCTCCGGCCCCCATCCACGGCGGAGCAACTGGCTCGGTTCAGGAGGCAAGATGGCGCTGGGACACATGCAGGGCAGACAGACACGATGCATGCCTCCTCCTCTGCTGACAAGAACCATGCTACAGGGGTGAGTGCTTCTATTCCTGTCCTCTTTCGCTCTCAAGCAGACCCCCTGATGTCCCAAGACTCCCAGCAATTCACTGAGACTGGCCTGTCTGTGGATTCTCCTACCCCTGTTGAACCTACACTGTCCACCATTATGCTAGCTATCCAGGACTGTAAGGCCTCCTTTTCTACTCAGATAGCATCTATTCGCATGGACTTTTCACTACTTAAACAGGATGTCCAGAACCTCCGTGATAGAACCGGAGAGGCAGAGGACCATATTAGCTCCCTGGAGGACGCTGTCAATCCCCTATCGGTTAACGTGCGGGATGTCACTAGCGAGATGGCCGCACTCCGCGCCAATATTGACGGTTTGGAAAATCGTTCTCGCAGGAACAACCTCAGATTTGTAGGGTTCCCAGAAAGGGCTGAGGGCCCTCATCCTGAAAAATGTATTTATTCCTGGTTGCGGGACATTTTTGGTACAGATGCGCCCTCATTCTCCCATGTCATTGAACGCGCACATGGCACTCCTCCCCGCCCTCCCCCTGAGGGTGCCCCACCACGCTCCATTATTGCTCGCATCCTCAACTTCCAGGATAAAGTCGCCATCCTGCATCTAGCTAGGGAGAAAGGCCCTCTCAAATTTAATGGGAACACCATCTCTGTCTATCCTGATTTTTCTGCTGAAGCTCAACGCCAGCGAATCTCCTTTTCTTGCAGTGAAATCTCGCCTGTGCACGGAAGGTCTGTCCTATGCCATGCTTTTCCCTGCCAAACTGCGCAACATTTATGATGGTAAGGCTCATTTCTACACCAGCCCCAAGGAGGCCATGGCGTGGCTGAATGATCATTTTGGAGCTGCTTACAGACGCAGAAATGACTAACGGTGTCCATAGTCTCAGGACAGCACATACCAACTGCCTTACTACCAGACCTCTGTGCAATACTATGTGTATCCTGTGCCTTTATTGCAATTTACACTGACTGCTATTTAAGCCACCTTATCTCCTTTGCTGGGTGATACCCCTTCCCAGATGTGCCGGATGCTGTGATTTTTTTTATACTTATCCCACCAGGCCTTCGTTTCTGGAATCTCTCCCCCATTTGCACTATTTACTTTCCTGCCCTGCCTGAATTGGAGGACAACAAATCCTGCACTTTCCCACGGCCGTCAGGACTTTGCACTCTACACCCGGACATATTTATATATTTTTTTTTCTGCCACCGGTTGAGAGCCACACCTGACTCCACACTACCCTCACACCAGATTGTGACGAGGCCACAGATAACGTTTTTTTTTTGTGACCTTTGCTGAACCTTTTTGTCAGGAAGGTCTTTCGGTTTGGGATCCAAGGTTCGCTATGTTTGGGATGGCCGAGCGGGGTGGGGGGTGGGGACGAGGGGGGGTTCTTTCTTTTTTGGACTTTTGTTTTTTCCTTTTTTCTAATCTCCTTTTTTTTTTTGCTGCTCAGTTTTGTATTTTCACTGTCTTCTCAGGTTGCTGCCTAAGGCAGATTGTTACTGTTTTTTTATTTTTTCCAATGCGGGCTCCTATTCTCCTGCTGGCAGATCCACGCACTTTTTTATTTATGTGCTTCAGGTGGTGTGGCCTACTCGGTCATTTATGTGTATGTTTCCATGTTACTCTATGCTTACTTATTACTGTATGTTTTGCAATGGCAAAGCCCCTAAGGATAGTCTCATGGAACACTAGAGGTCTGAATGCACCCCAAAAGAGATCTCTGGTCTTTTCCGTTTTAAAAAAAATGTCACCCTCATATTATCTGCCTCCAGAAGACTCACCTTACAGGCTCTAAAACAAGGACTTTAAAAAGCCCATGGTTGTCCAACTCCTACCATGCCACTCATACTAATTATTCCAGGGGGGTTTCTATTCTACTGGCCAAATCTCTCCCAGCTGAGATGCTTCAGGTTAAAACTGACCCTGAGGGGAGGTTCATTATTCTTACTCTACAGATTTCTAAGGTGACACTTACCCTGGTGAATGTTTATATCCCCCCCCCCCCGTTTTTGGCGGAGCTACTCTCTAAACTGTCTCTTCAATTGCTGACTAGACCTTCTGGCCCCCTACTTTATGTGGGGGACTTTAATGCTATTTTAGATCCCACACTGGAACGACTGGGGGGTGGGGGCAGACCCTTTCCCTCCTTCCTCGATTGGATCCAGGTTCATGGCCTTGCAGAAGTATGGCGCTGGAAACATCCGGATGTGCGCCATTTCTCCTGCCATTCGGACTCTTTCCACACCATGTCCCAATTAGATATGGTGTTTGTCCCAGCCGAGACCCTTCCTGTTGTCTCTGCTGCTTCATATCTGCCCAGGGGAGTTTCAGATCATGCCCCTCTCTCTGTGGAACTCCTTCTCCTTCCAGGTTCAGGGCCTGCTATTTGGCGCCTGAACTCCTACTGGCTGGAGGACGAGATCGTGCAGGGTGAATGAAAGAAGGGAATTGCAAACAACTGGAGAGACAACTTGGGGAAGGTTGACCCCCCTACTGAATGGGATGCGTTTAAGACAACCCTGAGGGGCACCTTCATGTCCATCACGGGGGATTTGCGTAAAAATAACCGGATGCTTACTGAGGAACTTGAGACTGCTATGGTGAGTGCAGAGTCTGCTTATGCCTCTAACCCTGCCTCTGATACGAGGGAGGCATGGTTACAGTGCCGTAGGGAGTATGAACTCTGCCTGCTGGACCTCACGCAAAAACGCATGTTACATGTTGCTCAGAAATCTTTCGAACATGGTAATAAAGCTGGACGTCTCTTGGCATACTTGACCAGACCTGAATACTCCCCCATCTCTATCCCACACATCGTTACTACCCAAGGCCGTATCAGTGACGACCCAGGAGATAGCCTGGATTTCTTTTTATGTTTCTATAAAGATCTGTATACCTCTAGGGTTGATTATGATGACACCCAACTGACTGATTACCTGGCTGACATATCTCTCCCCTCCTTATCTACTGAGGGGCGGGATATGTTGGAGGCACCTATCTCGGTGGAGGAGATTTCTGCAGCCATTTCACAAATGCCTGCTCATAGGACCCCTGGGCTAGATGGTTTCCCGACCGAATGGTATAAACAATTTAAAGACCTTTTGTGCCCCCTCCTTTTGCAGACATATAACAAAGCTCTAGAGGACGGGTTTTTTTCCCCAAAGATGCGAGAGGCTCTGATTGTGCTTCTTTTAAAACCCTGTAAGGACCCACTTAAATGCGAATCTTACCGTCCCATTTCTCTTATCAATGTGGACGTTAAGTTTCTGGCCAAGATTTTAGCTAACCGCCTAAATTATGTAGTAACGTCCCTAGTCCACAGTGATCAAGGGGGCTTTATTCCCGGCAGGTCCACCAGAATGAATATTCGCAGGCTGTTCCACAACCAACAGTATCCACACGACTGTCCTCCCACCCATGCCATTGTGTCCTTGGACACATGCAAGGCGTTCGATAGTGTGGAATGGCCATATCTTTTTCGAGTACTAAAAATGTATGGCTTTGGCCCACGGGTGATAGCATGGGTAAAACTTCTTTACACTTCCCCAGTAGCTCGGCTGCGGGTCAACTCCTCTATCACTGAACCCTTTCCGATAACTAGGGGCATGTGACAGGGGTGCCCGGTGTCCCCCCTCTTGTTTGCACTGGCTATGGAGCCACTGGCAGTACGTATCTGGTCCTCCCCTTCCATCAGAGGTCTCCCAATTGCCACTATAGAAGAACGCATTTCACTATATGCGGATGACACATTGGTGTATCTGGCTGATACAGATGGGTCACTGCAGGCTTTATTGATGGAGATTACTGCCTTTGGTGATTATTCAGGCTTCCGGGTGAATTGTGATAAGTCCAGTCTTTTTCCTCTGGACATGGCTGTGCCCCCCCCCCCCTAATTCACCCGGATTCCAAACTTCAGGTGGTGTCCTCCTTTAGGTACCTTGGGGTTGTGGTGCAAACCCCTTT
The DNA here is from genome assembly GCA_029206835.1 of Rana muscosa. Classification (NCBI taxonomy): domain Eukaryota; kingdom Metazoa; phylum Chordata; class Amphibia; order Anura; family Ranidae; genus Rana; species Rana muscosa. The sequence goes on along the minus strand of CM055118.1, from coordinate 341,523,997 downwards.
ATCTTTATATATCACCAATAACCTAGATCCCCTATTGGTTCGCCTTCAGGAGCAGACCAAGCAGTGGATGGACTTGCCATTGGACCTCCTGGGAAGGGCCAATGTTTTAAAAATGATTTACTTACCAAGATTACTTTATATCCTTGCTAACTCCCCTTGCAAGGTGCCTAAAGCTATCTTTAAATGCATAGACACAATATGCATGACTTTCCTGTGGAAGGGCGGCTCCCCCAGGGTGGCACTTGAAACATTGAGATTACGGGCACACTTGGCGGGCCTGGCATTTCCAAATTTCTTCCTCTATTACTTAGCATCCCAGTTGGTTCACATCCATGATTGACTGTGTCCAGTCCCAGCAAATGCTTGTACCTCCACAGAGGGGGCTATAACATCCTCTCTGGAGACTCTGCATAATATCATCTACAGAGGACGGGTCCCTGACTGCCCCGGAACCTCTCTATTGGCCACCTCCCTTTCATCTTTCCGTTACATTGTCAAGAAGGAAGCCACGCATACCTGGTCCCAGTCCCCTAACAACCCTCTGTGGTTCAACCCTAACCTGCAGGAACTGTACTCTCTTCCTGATCCCAATCGCTGGTACTCTAAGGGGGTCACTTATACAACGCTCAGGGCTTTAAAACGTTCTCTCAACTATGCTTAGATTTTGACCTACCAAACTCATACTTATTTTACTACTACCAGCTTCGGCATGCTATGCAGGCCTAGATTGGTTCCCTAAAAGACCCCACTGACCTGCCACCATTGGAAAAATTACTCCGACAACCAGATCCCACTAAACTTATTTCCACTTATTACGCAACCCTGCTGACCGATTATAACCCCAGATTCCATAGAGCTCAGGACAAATGGACCTCTATGGACATCTCCTTAGAGGCCGAGGACTGGTCGGAATTCAGTGATACCTACAAAATGTCTGTCATTGCGTCCCGAGACAGATTCATACAAGTTAAGATTTTCCACCAGACCCACATTACTCTGGCGAGATTGCATAGGATGGGTCTCCTGTCCTCGGCCGCTTACTCCGCGGCTGCGGCCAGGAGGCCGATTTCTTATACTGTTTTTGGTCATGCCCAATGATTTGGGACTTTTGGGGGGAGGTGGGTGCCTTTGTCTCCTCGGCATTGGGCCTCCCAATTATAATTCACCCCAAGAACTGCCTAATAGGCATTTTTAGTGACTTACACCTATCAACGCATGCCAAGAGACTGCTCCGTATACTATATTTTTATGCTAAAAAAAACATTCTACTGTCCTGGAAGGGTGCACAGACCTCTTTGAAAGCCCTTTGGTTGAAACTTATTAATGACTCCATCCCGCTATATAAGCTTACTTTTGAAATCTGGAAACGGAACAAAACCTTTCATAAAATTTGGGGTAGGTGGCTGGCTAGCCCACTCTCTCTCAGCACTAACTGAAATACACTTGTTTGACCAGAGGTAGACCGTGCCCTAAGGATCTCTAACGTCTAGACTCCCACCTTTGCTGTGCCCGTATTGGTCTACATGCACCTTTTCCCGGCATGTCTACTGTATATCCTTTGTATTGATATCTCTTTTTGTCTATGTCTGAACATATTGCCTACCATTTCGGACCAGTCTATCTGGTACGGTAATTGTGTTTTTTTTTTTTTCCTGTGTTTTTTTTTGGTTTTTTTTCTGTTTGTTAGTTTGTTGAAAAACTTCAATAAAAATATCTTTAAAAAAAAAAGAACACTTCTGAACCCTGCACTCCGTATGTAGCGTAATCCTGAACCCTGCACTCTGTATGTAGCGTAATCCTGAACCCTGCACTCTGTATGTAGCGTAATCCTGAACCCTGCACTCTGTATGTAGCGTAATCCTGAACCCTGCACTCTGTATGTAGCGTAATCCTGAACCCTGCACTCTGTATGTAGCGTAATCCTGAACCCTGCACTCTGTATGTAGCGTAATCCTGAACCCTGCACTCTGTATGTAGCGTAATCCTGAACCCTGCACTCTGTATGTAGCGTAATCCTGAACCCTGCACTCTGTATGTAGCGTAATCCTGAACCCTGCACTCTGTATGTAGCGTAATCCTGAACCCTGCACTCTGTATGTAGCGTAATCCTGAACCCTGCACTCCGTATGTAGCCTAATCCTGAACCCTGCACTCTGTATGTAGCACACTCCTAAACTCTGCACTCTGTACATAACACACTCCTGAACTCTGTACGTAGTGCACACCAGATTCAACTGGCCCTTTGAGGCAACCATACTGCTGATGCGGCCTCCTATGAAATTGAGTTTGACACCCCTGGTTTAGAAACAGCAACACTTTGACAGGTCATCCTCTGCCCACATTAGGAAGATGTCTGTATTCAATTTTGTCTGATACCATCACCTGGACAAGAAGTGAGGAGGATTCTCCCTAATAGAGACACTGATAGTCAGCTAAACAGATGGAATCTTGTTTGTGACATGAGCAACTGAATTCCCATTTTTCCTCTGTACAGTCCTGGAGTTAAAAAATGCATTTTCCAAATGTTTTGTATTAGCTGGGATAATTTAGAAAATCCTAATACTGCACTCCAAGCTAAATATAAGAGGCCGCCATGTTCATTCTTATTAAATCTTCAGTCCCTATGGATTTTTTCCAGATATGGGCAGTATAGCCAGCATGAAAAAAAGTGTAAAAAAAAAAAAAAAAAAAACCATATTTATGATTTTATATTATATATTATACTATTTTTTTTTAAAGCTTACCCCGACTTGTTCATTCCCTGACTTAGTTGGGGTAGGCGGTACACTTTGGAGGGGGTCAGCCACGCCCAGTGACCTTTGACCTCTGGGGACCCGCCCTCTGACCTTTGACCTCTGGGGGAGGTCCCTGTTCAAGAGCCTGGGTCCTAGCCTTGTTCTTAAAGGGAGAACCCTAACCCTTAACCCTTAACCCTAACCCTAAGTCTCAACCCTAACCCTAACCGACCTTTGACCTATGAATTTTTCACAAATGTCCCAAATTATTTTAAAGCACAGCACTTGTGTACATTATGTGATACGTTTTCAAAGTCAAATCTTATGTCCTCATTTTCTAGACCAACAATTATTAAATACTAGGAATTCTTCTGATATCACAGTCCAAATAGGAGGATCTGAAAATCTGACTTGTTCCTACACCCAAGCCAACAGTTTCAATGCAAGAGATGTTGTACGGGTCAATGTATACTGGAGAGTGGGGAGTGAAACTGGACCGTACGCCTATCACCCCTACCAGGAAATGGTTCATTCCAGGTATAAAAAAAGAACAAGCATAACGGGGACAGCAAACCTCCATATAAAAGGTGTGAAGACTGAGGACAACACAACCTTTCACTGTTTTGTGGTGTTCAAACTATGTAAAGGTGACAAGCAATATGAGGATTCACTTGTGTACGGAGGAGAGACCAGACTAAACGTTGAAGGTAATTTGTAAGGATGTCTCATTTCTTTATTTTAGATTTCTTGTATTAATTAAAACTTGAAGTGCATCTAAACCTAAAAACAAAAAAAATATAGTATATTGCAGTGCACCAGTCGTTTATATGGTGGCTACATTTTTTGTTTCAGTTTTTTTCCCTTTTATTTTCACCTGGTGATCCTGCAAAAAAACACACATTCTATACCTACTGTATACTCATTTGTCACACTGGTCTGTATCTATGGGGGGAGCCATGGTTGTCACCGTAGGCTGCTCTCCTGATATGGACTACAAGCATGTGCATATCTCTTCATCTTCATTACATGGGGGACAGGGAAATTGCTAGGCTACCTACCGTATATAGCTAGGAAAGAAAGATATTCTTCAATGCAGCTCATAGAAAGTGACAAGGACAGCTTAGCATGGAAAAAAAAAAATGAAAAAAACAAGGGCAACCACAACATCCAAGGACCATAAGCTGCAATATATGGTGTGTGTGTGTATGTATGTGTGTATATATGTATATATATATATATATATATATATATATATATATATATATATATATATATATATATATATAATTAGGGCTGTTACTGATTAAAATTTTCGTGTTCGATTAATCGTTTTTTTTTTTTCGATCGATTAATCGACCAATTTCGATTAATTATAACGCACATAGATACAAAACTACTTTTAGCTGATCTCCTTGCAGGCCGATTCCCAGTGCAGCTACCAACCACTGGAAAAATGGATAGCAGGATACAAAAAACACAGGCAGCGCTCGATGGGAATAGCATTAAAACTTTTATAGTCTTCAAGTAGGTAACAAAATAAATATTGCACTGGAGATAAAATCGATGTAGCTACATAAACTGTAAAAATGGTGCGAGTAATACCAAACGGTAGCAAAAGCAGTCATAAAAACATGTAGCTAAGTATGATACTGGTATAAAAATGTGTACAACGATACCACTGCTGAATCCAGATGAGAAGGGGCTAACATCAGTCCGTTGGCATGTAGATGTCCCGTGAAGGGAACTACCACAACTCCCAGTGGATGGCTGTAGAATCCCAGGTTGATAGAGGGAAGTGTAACAGCCCTTGCGTGTGGCAGATAGTAAGGTCCCGCCGGCATGCAGATATGAAGGCACAGCAAAGGAGCCCTTCAGATGGACACTGCAAGCCCAAAGAATTTTGAGCGATCAAAACAATTAATCGATTTATCGAGGAATTAATAGTTAATTTTCACAGCCCTAATTATATATATATATGTAGCACCCCTTTACTTTTCAGGGGTGATATGTACTTAAATTTAGGGGGTTGGTCTGAGCTAGGAGCCAGGCTCAGACCACTTCGATTTGTTAGTACTTGCTTCTGCCTACTGTATGTAATGCAACCTGATGTACAGTTGCCTGTGGCCTGTAGGTGGCACTGCCATATCAGGTCAGGGTTGAACCGTGGGTGACATTGCTATGCCTTAGGGTGTCTTCTCTTGGCAGTGGTACGGTGGGCGTGGTTAGCCTGCTGTGCATGCTGGGAGAGGATAAATAAGGGGCAGACGCCATCTTTTGGGGCAGTTCTTTTGTACCACCCGGCCCTCCAGGCCAGGGGTGTGCGTGTGTATCAGTCTCAGGCAGCTTTAGCCTGGGGCTACAACTCCACTAGTAGGCCCAGCACCTTTATCTGGGCTCTATCTCCAAAAGAGGAATCCCAGGGTGCCCTGGATAGGGTGGTTCCGCTCTAAGAAGAGGAGACCGGGGGAGGACCTTTCTGATGGACCGGTGAGAGTTTCACAGTGAAAGAGAGGCCTGGTTACCTTCTAGAGGGATTCAAAGATCCGCCAAAGGCCTTGCAACGTGCTATCGCTGGCACCTGTCCTTGTGCTGCAAGTGTTGAGAAGTTTGGGACTTAAAGATTCTGTGGCAGAGGATCTCCCAATCGTATCTCTAGGAAACTTAAGTGAAAGTTCGAGCATCACTCCGGCTGCTAGGATCCACTCTTACAGGGAACTATCCGGGTGAGCTAAGCCCACTCGGGATCGAGTGGAGACTATTGTACCAGTTTGTGCCTGGACCTATCTCCCAAACCCCACTGTCCTTTTCTCTCATCTACCTTTCCTGTCTGCTGAACTTGAACTTTGCTTATAAAATAAACTCAGCGTTGAAGTTAAAGTGGTGTGGACATTGGCCTTCCTGGGGAGAAATAGAGACTTGTTCCTATACTCTAGGAGACGAGAACCAGAGGAGGGGGAAAACTTGCTGGAGGACCCAAAAACTGTTAACACCGCTCAACCTCTTAAAACAGGAGGGTACAGACATATAGCGCGGTGTGCCTTGAACTGCAAGTGAGCCAAAGGCAGGAAAAAGGTCAGTGTGCTACATATATATAAAAATAAATATATACAGTATCTCACATTTTTGTAACTATTTTATTCTATCTTTTCATGTGACAACACTGAAGAAATTACACTTTGCTACAATGTAAAGTAGTGAGTGTACAGCTTGTATAACAGTGTAAATTTGCTGTCCCCTCAAAATAATTCAACACACAGCCATTAATGTCTAAACCGCTGGCAACAAAAAAGTGAGTACACCCCTAAGTGAAAATGTCCACATTGGGCCCAAAAAGTGTCAATATTTTGTGTGGCCACCATTTTCCAGCACTGCCTTAACCCTCTTGGGCATGGAGGTCACCAGAGCTTCAGGTTGCCAATGGAGTCCTCTTCCCCTCCTCCATGATGACATCACGGAGCTGGTGGATGTTGGAGACCTTGCGCTCTTCCACCTTCCATTTGAGAATGCCCCACAGATGCTCAATAGGGTTTAGGTCTGGAGACATGCTTGGCCAGTCCATCACCTTTACCCTCAGCTTCTTTAGCAAGGCAGTGGTCATCTTGGAGGTGTGTTTGGGGTCGTTATCCTGTTGGAATGCTGCCCTGAAGTCCAGTCTCTGAAGGGAGGGGATTATGCTCTGCTTCAGAATGTCACAGTACATGTTGGCATTCATGGTTCCCTCAATGAACTGTAGCTCTCCAGTGTCGGCAGCACTCATGCAGCCCCAGACCATGACACTCCCACCACCATGCTTGACTGTAGGCAAGACACATTTGTCTTTGTACTCCTCACTTGGTTGCCACCACACATGCCTGACATCATCTGAGCCAAATAAGTTTATCTTGGTCTCATCAGACCACAGGACATGGTTCCAGTAATCCATGTCCTTAGTCTGCTTGTCTTCAGAAAACTGTTTGCGGTCTTTCTTGTGCATAATCTTTAGAAGAGGCTTCCTTCTGGGACGACAGCCATGCAGACCAATTTGATGCAGTGTGCGGCGTATGGTCTGAGCACTGAGAGGCTGACCCCCCACCCCTTCAACCTCTGCAGCAATGCTGGCAGCACTCATATGTCTATTTCCCAAAGACAACCTCTGGATATGACGCTGAGCATGTTCACTCAACTTCTTTTGCCGACCACGGCGAGGCCTGATCTGAGTGGAACCTGTCCTGTTAAACCGCTGTATGATCTTGGCCACCGTGCTGCAGCTTAGTTTCAGGGTCTTGGCAATCTTCTTATAGCCTAGGCCATCTTTATGTAGAGCAACAATTATTTTTTTCAGATCCTCAGAGTTCTTTGCCATGAGGTGCCATGTTGAACTTCCAGTGACCAGTATGAGAGAGTGAGAGCGATAACACCAAATTTAACACACCTGCTCCCCTTTACACCTGAGACCTTGTAACACTAACGAGTCACATGACACCGGGGATGGAAAATCACTAAATGGGAACAATTTGGACATTTTCACTTAGGAGTGTACTCACTTTTGTTGCCCGCAGTTTAGACATTAATGGCTGTGTGAGTTATTTTGAGGGGACAGACAATTTACACTGTTATACAAGCTGTACACTCACTACTTTACATTGTAGCAAAGTGTCATTTCTTCAGTGTTGTCACATGAAAAGATAGAATAAAAAAATGACAAAAATGTGAGGGGTGTACTTACTTTTCTGAGATACTGTACAGTGGGTACGGAAAGTATTCAGACCCCCTTAAATTTTTCACTCTTTGTTATATTGCAGCCATTTGCTAAAATCATTTAAGTTCATTTTTTTCCTCATTAATGTACACACAGCACTCCATATTGACAGAAAAACACAGAATTGTTGACATTTTTGCAGATTTATTAAAAAAGAAAAATTGAAATATCACATGGTCCTAAGTATTTAGACCCTTTGCTCAGTATTTAGTAGAAGCACGTGACCCCGCTCCCCTTTTAATGTAACACAGGTTTCCCGTTGCATCAGAGGGGAGGGGGGGGGGGGTCACCGGTCACTTCACTGGGAAAGCCCGGGTTTCCCCTTGCGTCAGAGGGGGATGGGGTCACGTGACGGGTGGCCCCGTTATCAGCTACATAAGACCTGTCAGGCTGCCACAACGTCATTCCCGGGGAGACAGGATCATGTGCTGTTCCCCGCTGGATATCATCCCTGGAGCCTGGAGATCATCCATCGCTGGATATACTGACATCGCTGGAGTGGAGATCAAGAGTGGATTACCACTGCTGGAATCCTTTTTTTTTTTTTTTTTTTTTAATAAAGGACTTATCCCAACTGTATCTGTTTTTTTTTTTTTTTACACTTTCTTTGTGAAATGGTAGGGGTACAATGTACCCCTTACCAATTCACATAGGGGGGGCCAGGATCTGGGGGATCCGGGCAAGGGTTGTGGGGATGAGGCCCTTGTCCCCATCAACATGGGGACATGGTGCTTTGGGGTCCAGACCCCCCAAAGCATCCTCCCCATGTTGAGGGCATGTGGCCTGGTACGGTTCAGGAGGGGGGGTGCTCTCTCTCCTCCCCCCTCTTTTCCTGCGGCCTGCCAGGTTGCGTGCTCGGATAAGGGTCTGGTATGGATATTTGGGGGGAACTCCACGTTCATTTTTTTTTTTTATAAATTTGGTGCAGGGTTCCCAATAATATCCATACCAGACCTGAAGGGCCTGGTAATTAAATTCGGGGGGACCCCCACACGTTTTTTATTTATTTTATCAATGACTTTCAATGACTTTTCTCTGTATTGCCGACAATTCCTTTATAGCCGCAAGTACTTTTAAATGACTTTTTTCCTTCAGAAATGACACTTTGTGCAGGGACAGTTCTAAGCACGGGAAACAAGCGCTACTTTGCAGGCATACTATACACACACCCCCAGGTACGAAATTTAAAGGAATATTTCACTTTTATAGTTTCACTTTAAGCATTATTAAAATCACTGCTCCCGAAAAAACTGACGTTTTTAAATCTTTTTTTTGCATTGATACATGTCCCCTGGGGCAGGACCCGGGTCCCCAAATGCTTTTTATGACAATAACTTGCATATAAGCCTTTAAAATGAGCACTTTAGATTTCTCCCATACACTTTTACAGGGTGTTCCGCAGCTTTTCGAATTTGCCGCGAACACCCCAAATTGTTTGCTGTTCGTCGAATGGGCGAACAGACAATGTTTGAGTCGAACATGAGTTCAACTCGAACTCAAAGCTCATCCCTACACACCACATGTTTTCAGAGTCCTGTATTTCATCTGAAGTTATTTGTGGGTTTTTCTTTGCATCCCGAACAATTTTTCTGGCAGATGTGGCTGAAATTTTAGTTGGTCTACCTGACCGTGGTTTGTTTTCAACAGAACCCCTCATTTTCCACTTCTTGATTAGAGTTTGTTCAAGAATTTTATTGGTTTTTAACATAGTGTAAGAAATAAATGGTTACAGCAAACAAAAAATTATATACCGGTACTTAAATATAATAGATTTATAAAGTTATCCCTAATAGAAAGGAAATAGGGATATATCAAATAAAAAATTATTAATAAAGATATACAAATAATATTTAACAATAAACATTAATGTTATAATAAGTAACATTGTAAGGAATATTTAAAAAATAAATAAACAATATATATAAAAAAATAAATTAGAGAAGTATTTTAAGGATGTACACGTTAAAAGAAATATGTACTGTACAAGAGAAAAAATAATAATTTTGGAAAGATGAGATCATTTAGGCGTTACAATTATAATCCTTTAGCGTGTAAAGAAGAGTAATCTAACCAAGGATGCCATGTATTTTTAAATATAGTTAGATGTGTATTCAAAATACAAGTCAATTTATCGTTGACCATAATCCAGTTAAATTTTTGTGTAACATATTTAAATGTTTTGTTAGGTTGGTTCCAACAACGTGCAATGGATATTCTAGCAGTCAAGATCATATAAGAAATTAAGCGTTTGGTGTGTTTAGGTAAACTTATATCAAATTTTTGAAAAAACAGCAATGTTAGGGGATCTAATAATATTTATCTTGGTGACTTCAGATATATAGTCAAATATTTTTATCCAAAATTTATGTACTTTGGGACATCGCCACCAGATGTGTATCATAGAGCCTTCTTGACCACAATTTCTAAAGCATTTAGAAGAGATTTGTCGATTTAATTTTAGCCATTTTTAAAGGAACCATATACCATCTTAAAGCGGAGCTCCACCCTAAAGTGGAACTTCTGCTCATCGGAACCCTCCCCCCTCCGGTGTCATATTTGGCACCTTTCAGGGGGGAGGGGGGTGAAGATACCTGTCTAAGACAGGTATTTGCACCCACTTCCGGGAGTGCTCTCTGCGGGTAGTACGTCACTTCCTGCAGAATACCCGTAGTGTTCTGGGAGACACTCGGCTCCCAGAACACACGGGGACCAGTGAGAATGGCGCAGCGCGACTCGCGCATGCGCCGTAGGGAACCGGACAGTGAAGCTGCAAGCCTTCACTTCCTGGTTCCCTCACTGAGGATGGCGGTGGGGGCAGCAGAGTGACGAGCGATTGCTCGTCTTCTGCTGCGGACGTCGCTGGACTCCAGGACAGGTAAGTGTCCTAATATTAAAAGTCAGCAGCTGCAATATTTGTAGCTGCTGGCTTTTAATATTTTTTTTTCAGAGGAGCTCCGCTTTAATGGAGTTTTATAATTTGACTCCACTATAGATGTATTTATTGAGATTTTAGATATATTATTGATTGTGTTATATCATTCTGAGATATCCCAGGAAAAATTAAGTTCTTTTTCCCATTTGTGTCATACATGGAAGCTTATGTGTTGGTTCACTTAATATATTTTATAAAATAGATATGTGACCCATTTTGGGATTTCTTGTAGCACAAGATTGTTCAAATAAGGATGTTGATGGGTGACTAATTCCATTATGTTTATTTACTAAGAACAAATTAATTAATTTGTATCTAGATAATTCTGATGATGGTAAATGTAATACAGATTGATAATAGTTTAGTGAGTGTAACTTATTTCCAGATAAAAAATCTATAATACAGTACGTGTAAAACCTTTATTTTCCCACCACTGAAAAAGATCAGAAGATAATCCAGAAATAAATTCAGGATTATTAAATAAAGGAGATAAAGATGTTTGAGGAGAACAAATACCTTTTTTTTTTTTGAATCGACATCTATCCCATATAATAGTGATAAAGAGAATGAAAGATTAGGACATAAAATAGGGGGTCTTAATTTGTTAGGAATCCACATTAAAGGGGTAAAGGTTTGTTTTTTATTTTCTAAATGGGTTCCTTTAAGCTAGTGCATTGTTGGTTCACTTACCTATTCCTTTGATTTCCCTTCTAAATGTTTTTATTCTTTGTCTGAATTTCTCACTTCCTGTTCCTCCTCAGTAAGCTGTTCTGGCTGACTAACCCCCGCTCGGATGATGGTGTAAAGTTTACTGAGGAGAAACAGGAAGTGAGAAATTCAGACAAAGGGGAAAAAAAACATTTAGAAGGGAAATCGAAGGAAAGGGTAAGTGAACCAACAATGTACTAGCTTAAAAGAACCTATTTATAAAATAAAAAAACAAACCTTTACAACTATGGTTGAGCGGACCCGAACTGTAAAGTTCGGGTCCGTACCGAACATTTGGGTTTTTGGGTCCCGGACCCGAACCCGAACAATCGACTGTATGTTCGGGTTCGGGTCCGGTGTTCGGCAATATGCATGTAAAGTCGCTCTTGTTTCCCGTGCTTAGAACTCTCCCTGCACGAAGTGTAATTTCTGAAGGAAAAAAAGTCATTTAAAACTAACTCGCGGCTATAATGAATTGTCGGCTCCCGGCAATACATAGAAAAGTCATTGATAAAAAAAAAAAGCGTGGGGGTTCCCCCAAATTCATTTACCAGGCCCTTCAGGTCTGGTATGGATATTAAGGGGAACCCTGCCGCAAATTTAAAAAAAATGCGTGTGGTTCCCCCAAATATCCATACCAGGCCCTTCAGGTCTGGTATGGATTTTAAGGGGAACTCCACCCCAAATTTTTTTTAAAAATGGCGTGGAGTACCCCCAAAAATCCATACCAGACCCTTTATCCGAGAATGCAACCTGGCAGGCCGCAGGAAAAGAGGGGGGGACGAGAGAGCGCCCCCCCCCTCCTGAGCCGTACCAGGCCACATGCCCTCAACATGCGGAGGATGTCCCCATGTTGATGGGGACAAGGGCCTCATCCCCACGACCCTTGCCCGGTGGTTGTGGGGGTCTGCGGGCAGGGGGCTTATCAGAATCTGGAAGACCCCTTTAACAAAGGGGACCCCCCTATGTGAATTGGTATGGGGTACATTGTACCCCCTACCATTTCACAAAGAAAGTGTAAAAAATTGTAAAAAAAATACACAGACACCGTTGGGAAAGTCCTTTATTAAAAAAATAAATAAATAAAAAAAATAAAAACATTCCAGCGATGAAATCCAGTGTCCCGCGGCGATCCCGATGTCCAGCGCTGTCCACACGAGATGTCATTGGCTGAGCCTGAGCGGACCTGATGGGGAACTTCCTCCGCAGTGTAATAAATGAATAGACCCGCCCCTTGTAAAGTTCCCCATCAGGTCCGCTCAGCCAATGACGTAGCTGATGCGGAACGTGAGAAGGGGTCGGTCTATTCATTTATTATACTGTGGAGGGAGTTCCCCATCAGGTCCGCTCATCCAATGACGTAGGCGGGGTCTGACATATGAGGGGGCCTGAAGGGCCTGGTAATTGAATTTGGGGGAACCCCCACGCTTTTTTTTTTTTTTTTTTTTTTTTTTTTTTTTTTATCAATGACTTTTCTATGTATTGCCGGGAGCCGACAATTCATTATAGCCACGAGTGAGTTTTAAATGACTTTTTTTCCTTCAGAAATTACACTTTGTGCAGGGACAGTTCTAAGCACGGGAAACAAGCGCGAATAGTCCTCAGAAGTTCGGGTCCCCATTGACTTCAATGGGGTTTGGGCTCGGGGTCAAGTTCGGTCCCGAACTCAAACTTTTTTCCGAAGTTCGGCCGAACCCTTCGAACCCGAACATCCAAGTGTCCGCTCAACTCTATTTACAACCCCTTTAAGGCTGCATTTGAAGTTTTAGAGCAAGCGATGGCCTCCATATCAACCCAGTGTGGAGTTGGACCAGGAATTGTAGTGACAGCTAGTTGGGCTAATTGAGCTGCTTGAAAATAAGCTATTAAATTTGGGACCCCTAGACCAGTGTTTCTCCACTCCAGTCCTCAAGGCGTCCCAACAGGTCATGTTTTCAGGATTTCCCATAGATAAAACAGCGGTGGTAATTACAAGTCAGTGAAACTGATCAAATTACCTGTGCAAAATAACAGAAAGCCTGAAAACATGACCTGTTGGTGCACCTTGAGGACTGGAGAGTTGAGAAACCCTGCCCTAGACCACCACATTTTTTTGGAAAATTGTAAGCTTAATAATTCTAGTTTTTTTTGTCCCCAAATAAAACGTAAGCTTTTCTTTTGAAACAAAAGAAGGTCTTGTTTAGGAGTCATGATGGGTATATTTCGAAAAAGATATAACATTTTTGGTAAGATATTCATTTTGACTGAAGAAATTCTGCCAAACCAAGAAAGATTTGATCCTGACCATCTATTCATATCTTCTGAGAGTCTTCTAAACATAGGAGAATAATTAGCAGAATAGAAAGTATGAATGGAAGACGATAACGTGGATGTAAACCCACTGTCATCAAATTTAAATCCTTAATACTGTTGTAATCTAGAATGCTGGACATCACTCCTGCATGTATCCATATATCATAAATGTCACCCCCTCACCTGTCAGATGCCCCGCAAGCTGAAATGGGGGTGTCGTTAACATTGTATGACACTCCCCAGCAGTTCGCATATGGCAGTGTGAACTGCCGTGCGAGTCGGGTGCGACGTGGGAACCCGCAGTGGATTTGCAGGGTTCCCGAATCGCACCAGTGTGAACCGAGCCTTGGTGGGAGCAGTCAGGTGACATTTGTAGGCTGTATGCTTTGAGGCTGGCTTTACACTGGTGCCATTCGGGAACCCTGCGAATCCACTGCGGGTTCCCACATCGCAACCGACTCGCACGGCAGTTCACACTGCCATATGCAAACTGCTGGGGAGTGTCATACAATGTTAACGACACCCCCATTTCAGCTTGCATATCGCACTGCGAACTGACAGTTAGGACATGAATCGGATTGCATAGGTGTGAACACCCATGCGATTCTGGTGCGGACCAAAAAAAGGGTCCTGTGCGTGTTTGGTCCGAATGCGGTGCAGTATTAGCCATACTATCTGTATTTCTAAAATCGCACTGCACGGACATCGCATGTGATTTGCGCTGCAGTGCGGTGCGAATCACATGCAATCTCGCACATCGCACTAATGTGAACCAGCCCTAAGCTCATTCAACCTTACTGGGTGCAATTATAAAAAGTGAGAAATCCACCCCTCCCCCACTTAACACATCCTGGTAATGTAAAGGAATGTTGCAAATGTGATCAGGTGACCTCAGACACACATACTGCAATATACCAATAATAAGATCACTCGAGCTTCTCCTCTGCCCAGCTCTGACTAAATACATCTCCCCTAATCACTTGTCTATGTATATTCTGCTGGCTGTTTACTGCAGCATACATTTCCTCGTCACCCTGATCTGTGGATCACACCCCATGATGAGAAACATCCAGTCAAAACACAGGAAAGGCAGCCAATCGTGGGAGAGCTGGAGGGGAGGGGAGGGGGATGTCAATTGTGAACTTTTTACACAGGATGTGCCTGTCACAGGCTAGTGCACAAGATATGTAAATAACTGTCACTCAAAGCCAGGGGGCGGAACTGACAAAGGTTTTTCTCTGTAAGTCCGTTTTATCTCACTGAACAATAAAAGAGGATTGCTCAGAGCTGGATTAACTCTGTGTGGCAAGACTGGGCACAGATGATAGGAAATCTTATACCCTACATTGTGACATAAAAAAAAAAAAATTGGGTTTACATCAATTGAATTCCTAAATAAGAAAGAGAATGTGGCCCATTGGAATTCCAAATTATGTTTAATTGATGTAACTGTAGATTCGGAAAGATTGAGGTTTAAGGCAATTGATTTGTTTTTATTCACCATCAGTCCTGATATTGTCAAAAACGAGGTTAGAAGTTTCATTAGGTTAGGTATTGATGTTTGAGGAGAAGTAATATACATCAAAACATCATCTGCATATAATGCACATTTATGTTCATAATGTCCACAATAAATGCCTCTAATATTAGAATGATTATGAATAGCTATAGCAAGTGGTTCTATTGCAATCGCAAATAGAAGGGGTGAAAGAGTTTGAACACTGCTGATCGGCACTTTCAGTTCCTTGGATATCTTTTTATATCCCTTTCCTGTTTTATACAGTTCACCTACCTTTTTTCCCACAGATATTTTGACAATTCTTTTGCCCCTAGGGAGTGCTTCCTAACTGTCTAGGAAGTGCTTGTACTGTGGGAAGACCGAGATCCGTGTTCCTGCTTAGCAGAAACACAGGATCTCTGTCTTCCTTTGTCACAGAATGGCGATCTGCTTTGTTTACAAAGGCTGACCACTGTTCTGTCTGTCGGGAACGATCAGCGGGTCCCTGCGGACATCGGGTCCCCGGGACCCACTGATTGGCTCCCGCTGCGCCCTAACCCAGAAGTAAAGATAACGAACAGGTGAATAATTTTGCCTGTAAGAGCCGCCGCCCCACAGTACATATACGTGGGGCGGTCGGCAAGCGGTTAGAGAACTCCTTGCCTTTCCTCTTCCCATGTATATTCCCAAAATGCTTTGTATTCTGTTCACAGAATACAATTTGTTCTAAAAATGGACAATAGGAGATCCTGTTTACCTGCTCCTCGTCTCCCATTGTCTATTTACAGAATGTCATGGATTCTGCTAACAGAATACAAGGCATTTTGTAAATAGAGAAAAGGGAGTGTAAATGACAGGATCCCTGGAAGAAGAGCAATAGCTGTAGCATTCATCATCAATAAATCCATACTTTGTATGGTAACAGTAGGGATGAGCTGAACACCCCCGGGTTCGGTTCGCACCAGAACCCGCGAACGGACCGAAAGTTCGCACAAACGTTAGAACCCTATTAAATACAATGGATGCGAATGTTCGAAATCTAAAGTGCTAATTATAACGACTATTATGCATGTTATTGTCCTAAAAAGGGTTTGGGAACCCGGGTTCTGCACCAGGGGACATGTATCAATGCAAAAAGAAGTTTTAAAAACAGTCGTTTTTCGGGAGCAGTCATTTTAATGATGCATAAAGTGAAAAAAAAAAGTCAAATATTCCTTTAAATATCGTACCTGGGGGGTGTCTAAAGTATGCCTGTGAAGTGCCACGTGTTTCCCGTGTTTAGAACTGTCCCTGCACAAAATTACATTTCTAAAGGAAAAAAAAGCCATTTAAAACTGCTTGCGGCTTTAATGTAATGTCTGGTCCCAGTAATATGGATGAAAATCTTTGAGAAAAATGGCATAGCTACCCCATCACACCCCCCTCCCCACCCCAGCCCATTACCAGCCCCTTTGGGTCTTGTATGGATATTAAGGGGAACCCCGCACACAAAATAAAAAAGGCCCTATATACTCTGAACAGCCGTATACAGGCGGTGCATACAAGACAGGGACTGTAGGTTTGTTCTTATGTAGAATTTGTTTGTAATTTTGAACAGGTACATTGTTTAAGTGTAAATGTTTGTTGTTTAAATTGTTTAAATGTTCTTCCAAGCTATCATCATCAATCGGATCATTGAGGAGGAGGAGGATAGTCAGTCAACATAACAGGACAGTCACTCAGCATCAGCATCAGTCTTGAAGGGATGTGACATTTGAAAATAAATTAGTCTGTTATATCAGCTTCAGGTGTTTGGTAGCTGGTGGTGATCCAAGACTGGTTCATCTTTATGAAGGTCAGTCGATCAACAGAGTCGGTGGACAGGCGCACCCTGTGATCCGTGACAAATCCTCCAGCAGCACTGAATGTGCGTTCTGAAAGAACGCTGGATGCAGGACAGGCCAGTAGCTCAATTGCATACTGTGCAAGCTCTGGCCAGTGATCCATCCTCAAGACCCAGTAAGCCAGAGGATTTTCGGTGGGGAAGGTGTCCAAGTCTGACCTTGCCCCTAGGTATTCCTGCACCATGTATATCAGACGCTGGCGATGGTTGCTGGAACCGATCATACCTTGGGGCTGCGGACTAAAGAATTGTCTGAACGCATCGGTCAGACGGCCACCTTCCCCACCGCTCCTTCTTTGACTGACCGAAGCCTCAGCAACTCGTTGTCCAGGACCAGGAGTTTGTAACCGTTGCACAGACCTTTCTGCAAGGCCTCCCGGAGTTGTCTCATCCTCTGCTCCCTCTGCGATGGTAAGATAAGGTCCGCAACCTTACCCTTGTACCGTGGATCAAGGAGAGTGGCCAGCCAGTAATGGTCCATCTCCTTGATCCGAAGAATGCGAGGATCCTTCCGCAGACTTTGCAGGATCAGGGAGGCCATGCAGCGTAGGTTAGCTGAGGCATTCGGTCCGGAGTCCTCTGGGTCACTAAGGAAGACATGATCCGCAGCCACCTCCTCCCAGCCACGTACAAGTCCACTGGTTTCTTGGGACTGTAAATCATCCCTAAAAGACTGCTGCTGATGATGCTGAGTGCCAGGCTCCACCTCCATGCTGACACAATCCTCCTCCTCCTCTTCCTGTGTGATGGGTGGGACAGAAGGAACACTGTCTGGGTAAAGGGGGCCTTGAGAGGCAAGGAAGTCCTCCTCTTCCTGCCTCTGTTCTGCCTCAAGTGCCCTGTCCATTATTCCACGCAGCGTATGTTCCAACAGGTGGACAAGAGGTACAGTGTCACTGATGCATGCACTGTCACTGCTCACAATCCTCGTGGCCTCCTCAAATGGTGCCAGGACAGTGCATGCATCCCTGATCATGCCCCACTGGCGTGGTGAAAAAAACCTGAGCTCCCCTGACCCTGTCCTGGTGCCGTATTCGCACAGGTACTCATTAATGGCCCTCTGCTGCGTGTGCAGCCGCTGCAGCATGGCCAACGTTGAGTTCCACCTGGTGGGCATGTCACATATAAGGCGGTTCTTGGGCAGGTTCAACTCCTTTTGCAGCTTAGCCAGGCGAGCACTGGCATTATAAGATCTGCGGAAATGCACACAGACTTTCCTGGCCTGCCTCAGGACATCCTGTAAGCCCGGGTACCTGCCCAAGAACCGCTGCACCACCAGGTTAAGGACGTGAGCCACACAATGCACATGGGTCAGTTGTCCCTGTCGGAGGGCGGAGAGGAGGTTGGTGCCATTGTCGCAAACCACCATTCCTGGCTTAAGCTGGCGTGGCGTCAACCACCTCTCGGCCTGCCCCTGCAGAGCAGACAGAACCTCTGCCCCAGTGTGGCTCCTGTCTCCCAAACACACCAGCACAAGCACGGCATGGCATCTTTTTGCCTGCGTACTTGCGTAGCCCCTTGAACGCCTACGGAGCACCACTGGTTCAGAGGACAAAGCACAGGAAGAGGCCATGGAGGAATAAGAAGAGGAGGGGGTGGAGGAGAGGTGTGTCACAACCAGTAGTAGCATTTTGGAGGCGTGGCGGCGGAACAACCTCCAACACTACTGCACCTTGTCCTGCATCCTTCCCAGCTGCCAAAAGAGTGACCCAATGGGCCGTGAAAGAAAGGTAATGTCCCTGTCCATGCCTGCTGGACCATGAGTCAGCGGTAATATGCACCTTACCGCTGACCGCCCTGTCCAGTGAGGCTAAGACATTGCCTTCCACATGCCGGTAGAGAGCCGGAATCGCCTTCCTTTAGAAAAAGTGGCGTTTGGGAACCTGCCACTGAGGAACCGCACATTGCACAAACTCACGGAAGGGGGCCGAGTCTACCAACTGAAAAGGCAGCAGTTGAAGCGCTAGCAATTTAGCCAAGCTAGCATTCAACCGCTGGGCATGTGGATGGCTGGGAGTGAACTTCTTTCGACGGTCCAGCAGCTGGGGCAGGGAAATTTGCCTGCTAGAATCGGACGTCGGTGTACTGCTAGCAGAGTGCCCGCAAGTACTTGGCTGTGACACACCTAATTCTACACCTTCATTCCTCTCGGTGCAGGTTTCAGAGAGGACTGAAGGTATAGTGGGGTTGGAGATCCCAGCTGATGCGGTGCAAGGAGAGGTCCGCTTTGTTCTTTGGTGTGGGTCTTTAAGGTAGGCTTGCCAACGAGCTGCATGGCAGGTCAACATATGTCTGGTCAAGCATGTGGTGCCCAAGCGGCTGATGTTTTGGCCACGCGATATACGCTTGAGACATATGTTGCAAACAGCAGCTGTGCGATCTGATGCACTCGACTCAAAAAAGGCCCACACCAAAGAACTTTTGGAATAACGGGCAGAGGCAGCGCCCTGCACAGGCGGAGCTCTGCTTTGTGATTCAGTCGGTGTGCTGCCCTTACGCTGGCCACCCGAGGGCATCCTGCCTCGTTGGAGATGTGCCTCCTCCTCCTCCTCCTCCTCTCTCCTATTAGGTACCCACGTGGAGTCAGTGACCTCATCATCCCCTCCCTTCACATCAATGGAGCCAATCTGGCAGTATGCTGCAGCTGCTGGAACATGACTGCCAGATTGGTGTCCTTCTTGAGCATCCCCTCTCTCTGCTCTCACGCTACTGCCTTCCTCTAGCTGGGTATCATCATCAGACCCTTCGAAATGCTGGGCATCCTCCTGGAGCATGTACCCAACACTGTGCTCAAACAGTTTGGGGGACTCCTCAGGAGGACATGGTGGGTCTAGGGAAGGAGTGACTGATGATGACATTGATGCCAGGGAAGAGGACGCTTTGGCAGCTGATTTTCCAGTACCCTGAGCCTGGGTGAGAGAGGCTGAGGAGGATGAGGAGGGCTTGGTCATCCACTCTACCAAGTCTTCGGCATGATGCGGCTCAACACGTCCAGCTGCCGAAAAGGACAAGCGTGTCCCATCGCCACGTACTGATGATGATGCACCGCGTCCACGACAGCACTGTTGTCTCTAGACACAGAGCCTGCTTTCCCTCTTTTATTGGCTCCTGACTGTCTGCCTCTCCTTGTTTGCCTTTCAGACATTCTAATGGCCTGCAGAGAGATGGGAAAACCAGCAATAAGGGGTAGTTTCAGGTTTATATTTTGCAGGAATCACACTACGCCTCCTGTAAGTGCTGCAAATGCCTGTTAGTCTAACACACTAGGAAAACGCAGCAATAAGGCCTAGCTTCAGGAGTATATTTTGCAGGAATCACACTACGCCTGCTATAAGTGCTGCAAATGCCTGTAAAGCCCCGTACACACGATCGGTTTGACTGATGAAAACCCTCCGATGGATGGTTTTCATCAGACCAACCGATCATGTATGGTACCCATCAGTCTTTTTTCCATCGGTTGGAAAAAATAGAACTTGTTTTAAAATTTTCCGATGGATAAAAAAACCGATGGGAATTTCCGATCGTCTATGGGCAAGTCCATCGGTTAAAAAACCCACGCATGCTCAGACTGAATTAGGAGATGGGAGCACTCGTTCTGGTAAAACTCGCGTTCCTAATGGAGAGAGCACATTCGTCATTCTGCAAGTTATTGCTTCGTTTAATGCAGCGCATGTTTTGTTGCTTTAGAACGGTCTTTAAAATGTCATTTCGGCAGCAGATCTTTCTCCTTAGTTCTGACAAACGTATGTCTTTCTTCTTTCTTGTGATCTTAGGAATAATTAGTTTAATTCTTCAAGGCCGACCTCACAAATTACACCTTTTTTTTTGTTTTTGTCTTAAAATTTGTTGTGCATTTTTTGGTTTGTCAAGTTCTCCGAACAACATTTTTTTTTTTTTTTTTTTTCTTTTTTTTTTTTTTTACTCATGGAGGTTGGTGTCCCTTGTTATTAATTACACATTGTATTTATGAAATCTTATTGCTACTTCCAAAAAAAAACACATCAGGCATGTATGTTGGCTGAAATCAAATTTCCCTTTATTTTGGATAAAAAACAAACAAAAACCGAAGGGCAACTATTCAGAAATTATCAGAGAATATCAAGTCATTAGATCCCAAATGCAGACCTGACTATTATCAATAATAAAATCAACAACAGCATGAAATCAGGAGCAGCAGCCAAAGACATACATCATCCCAAGCTGTGGTACTCCATCAACCTTCAATTTCTGGATGAGCAGCTCGAGGCCAGGGAATCACCTCCGGCTCTTCCCTGTAGCCTTCCTTCCACGCCTCTCTGCAGCGTTCTCTCCACGGCCCCGTCCACGCACCCTTGCAGGCTGTGCCACTGTGGGTGCTAATGTGGCAGGAGGAGGAGGAGAAGGAGGAGAGGGATTGGCCTGCTGCGAGATATGGGTGGCCTCAGTCAGCAGCCCCCTCGCCCCCATGTGTACGGCCATATATATGAGGTGCTCACAAAGGGCCCGTTGTCCCGCCTCCATTCTGAGCAATTTATCCGCAAGATAGGTGCTAAAGCCCTCTGTAGGGTTGAGGGGGGCCCTCATAATGGTAGCAGCCTCCTGAATCATCTTTAGTGACTCCTCCTCCACTTGTGTCATCCGCCGTTGTTTTGGCGTTCTGACGTGGAGGGAAGCCACTAGGGAGACGATGCTGCCACTAGGCCTGGGGACCTGCTGAGTCCCACTTGGCCCTGCCTCCTCCTGCCTGCCACACTCCTGACCCTCTTCCTCCTGGCTTGCCTCATCCTGTTTTTTAAATAAAATGAAAAATTGGATTATTTGCGGAATCCATAACACACAATTTTGATCTCATTCCTGTTTTTTTTGTTTTTTTTTTTGGGGGGGGGGGGGATGATATCATTTATGGCTAATCCAAACAGTTCAACACAATATTACTTAGTGGACAATAATTATGATCAAAAATACTATACCTGGCTGAAGATGTGAAGATCTGGCTCTTCAAGCTCGGGAGGCTCCTCCACCGCCTCTGCAGGGGTGGAGGGAAGGGTGGAAGGAACGCTGGAGGGAAGGGTTAAGGGAAGGCTGGAAATAGATTCCTTGGCCTCGATCTGGTCATCCAGAAATTGAAGATGTCTGTAGTACCACAGCTTGGGCTTTACTACATCGTCGGCTGCTGCTCCTGATCTCTTTGACTGGCGCACTTCCTTGTATTTTTTTTTATAGGAATTACGCAGGTTGTTGATTTTATTATTGATCATAGTGTAGTCTGCATCTGGGATCCATGGCTTCATATCCTCTGCTAATTTGGTAATAGTTGCCCGACGTACATCACTCTTGTGGTACGCAGGGTGTTTCAGTTCCCACAGGTTGCGCTGTTCCTTATATTTTTCTATAAAAATCAGCATCACCTCCGGCTCTCGTAGTTTATGCATCTTTTTGGAACAACAAGTTAAAAAAAAAGAAAAAAAAGAAAAGGATCAGAATTGATTCTCCTCAACTTATCACAATATTGCCCTTTACAATCATGAAACATTATAGGCCACTGCAGGCCCGAGTTCCCTTCTTACCTTAGTTCACTTCGTTGGTTCACTTCCGGTCGTCCTTACTCCGCGCATCCCTAATAACTTATTTCCCATTTTTATACCCTGCGCATGCGTGTAACTCCACCCTCGTCGCCCGCCCATGACGGACTTTTTCAGCATTTCCCCGCCCCTTAAAGATCAGCGCACAGTGTGAGACGGCGACATGTCGCAGACACAGGTGGCTTCTTTAGTTGAAATTACCGACGAGGAAAGCCCGGAGACGGAAACGTCACAATCCAGTAAAAAAAGATACAAGGCGACTAATATGTCTTTTTCTGAGATGGCGGAGATGGTGGACATTCTGCGGAGGAAGGATTACGACGGCAAGCAGGGCCCATACGACACCCCTAATCTCCGGAAGTCACAAATTATGGACTAAGTGGCGAAGACTCTATAAAAAATATGGGGTCAGGAGATCCAAGGAACAACTCCATAAAAGGTGGTCAGACCTGAAGCTCAGGGAGCCGGAGCAGTATAGGAAGCTTATAAAAAGCATTGAAAAAAGTAAGTTTATTTTACTGTGTTCTTTTTCTTTCACATTGTATTATGTATTCCATGTTTTGCAACATGTGCTTGGCTTGACTGGTTTCACATTTTAAAATCTCAATTTTTATGTTAAGTGGAGAGTCCACTTATTTGCTAAATGTGTTGAAAAAAAATTGCTGCCCTTCCCCCAAACATGTTTGGCACATATCCACGTAAACTACATGTGGGCAGGCCTCATTTTACTTAAACAATGTTTATCTACACATTGTTGGCTGGATGATGTGTTGTAAGGACATTTAGAATGTGAATGAAAGGATAAACTGTATTCTGGGTAAAGGAGATGACACTCCAGCAGTTGTGTACTTTTTTTTTTGTTCTTGATCAAGATACTATACTCTGGGCCACATGACCAAATTTCTTAACGGTGTCACAAACAGGTGGTCCAGTGGATACCTTGGTGGTTATCCAAGTGTATTTGTGAGTGTCCTCAAAAATAACAGGTTGCTTTGTAGAGTTTGCAAGATCTCTTATGTTCATCTTGAAACTCAGGGCCAAATATCAATTGGACCCCACTTTAAAACATTGAGAATCCATTTTCAGGCCTAAAAAGTCTGTGTGCTAAAAGATACATTATTTTTTGAATTCACATAGGGGAGAGGAGACTGGAAGGACACCATGCTCAGGAGACGAGGAACCCCACACCACAGAAACTCCCCGAAGATGCCAAAGCAGACCAAGTTCAGCAGGTTCAGGAAGCGGAGGGGGAGGAAGGGGAGGTGGAGGAAGGGGAGGTGGAGGAAGGGGAGGTGGAGGAAGGAGAGGTGGAGCTTATCAGCACAACAGGTCAGTGTCTGTCACCACAACTTCAAGGTAAATACAGATGTAGGCCTGCATAGTTTTAAAATTAGTTTTTGTTTTTAGGGACTGAACGTGGGGGTGTGTCAGGAAGTCCAAATCCTCCATTCTCGAGTGCCAGCGCAAAAATAATCATTCAGGAAATCATGGAATGCAGTAGCGAAATGGACATTATGAGAAAGAGAATGATTGTGATTGAGCAAAAATATAAAAACATGATAGATATTTTGGGTAGAATAGTGTGAACCCCCCCCCCTTTTTGTGTGTTTTGTTATGCGTCAGAATTTTCCTATGGGATTGCCACCAGCCCAAATGTAAAGATGCACACACTGACTCAACATGTGCTATCTGCCATCACAGGATATCTATGTCCCTGTTTTGGGGGTGCAACCTCTTCCTCCCTCCTCAAGTAGGGGAGAGGAAGGGTTTTCACCCCCAAAGCATGTCCATTGATCCCCTATGATGGCAGATGGCACATGTTTACCTTAGCCATGGGATCATGTTGAAGATACCCATTTGAGCCCCAAAAATAAAGTGTGGTTCTTCACATTTGGGATGGATCAGGGGTAACATCACCCCATCTCCTGTTTGTCTTTTTCACTGTGTTATTTTATTACTTTTTCTGAAAAAAACTTTTGGCTTTTGACCCATGCATGTTTCTGCAAAAAAAGCCGCACAAAAAAAAAAAGTATTTCCAAAAACAACCAAAACTGTGGTGCAATCAATAAAAACATTCGGGAAGTCTAAAAAAGGTGTGCCTTTTTCTTTCTATGCTCAATAGCAGTTCTGAAGATGCAAAAAGAGTGTTTTTACCTCTGAGATTTGAGGCTATTTACTAAGGACAAATACACTTGGCACTACTAGAACCTGGGAGACACATAAACCACAAATACAAGAATGACAACACAAGTTTGTAGTAAATCAAATAATTTATTTTATTTTAAAAAGGGACAATCAAAGGTCAGATGTGGTCTGGCATTGCGATGGCCCCCCTACCCGTGAAGTACTCTACGTATTTCTGATGTACTTCACGGGCAATTTGGGGGGCCAAGCCAGTACGGGGTGTGCTGAGGCCGGTCAGATTTATCAATTCAGAGGGACCGGCCTCAGGCCCAACTGATGACACATAATTTGTCGAATTTGCGTAAAAAATTGTGCAACAAGCAGCAGCAGTAGACAATGTTGTTGAGTTTATAATCCGCCAAATGTATAGCTGTCTGGAACAGGCGGAACCGGCTGGCCATTATCCCGAAGGCATTCTCCACAACTCTCCGGGCTCTGGCCAGCCGGTAATTAAAAACCCTCCTCTCCGGGGTGAGGGTGCGTTGGGGAAACGGCCGCATAAGGTGTGGTCCTAGTCCAAAAGCTTCATCCGCAATGAAAATGAACGGTAGCCCTTCCACGTTCTCTGCATCTGGAGGCAGTGCAAGACCCCCAGCCTGCAGACGGTGAGCGAACTCCGTCTCTGCGAATGCTCCGCCATCGGACATCCGGCCGTTCTTCCCCACGTCCACATATATGAACTCGTACCGTGCCGACACCACCGCCATTAACACAATACTATTGAAACCTTTATAGTTAAAATAGTATGACCCCGAACGGGGTGGCGGCACTATGTGGACGTGCTTCCCATCAATTGCCCCTCTGCAGTTGGGGAAATCCCACCGCTGGGCAAATTGGGAGGCCACAGTCAGCCATTCCTGTGGTGTGCTAGGGAACTGTGGAGTCAAACAAAAAGAAGACATTAGTACGGTTTATGTTTACAGTGCAAGCAGATTACACGCAAAAACATTGTTGACCAACATCATTCTAACATTATTATTTAAGGGAGTATTTCCTACCAATAAACAAAGGCCCACTTAGCAGATGCCTCACCCCTGCTGAGTGGACATTCTAAACTAATCTAAGGGGGGGGGCTTGAGGTGATTGTGGGGGATACAAAAAAAGGTTCTACCACTCTGCTGAGCTTGATTGAGAACTAAAAATGTTTTAACATCTTTGGGGGGGGGGGGGTTGTCAAACTACGCGGGCAATGACCCCAAAAAAATGAAAAAGAAAATAGAAGGCTGGCTGGGTTTGCGCCCACGATAGCATGCTGGAGAGGTTAGTGAAGGGAAATAGGCATGTAGGGCCCAAAAAGGCCTTTACAGGTAAAAACAGGCATTGGGGTAAAATGGGGACATTACCAGGATATTACAAAAAGGCAAATTTGGGTTAGGAGGGAAAAAATAAGAAGATTCTAAAACAATAAAAACATATAATGTGAGGTTAAAGGAGCAAAATTACCTTCATATAGTCCGTCTGCAGGACCTGAATAATGGCCGAACACGTCTCAGGGATAATGATCCCGAGAGCCTGGGGGGAGATGCCTGTTGAGAACTTGAGGTCCTGCAAGCTTCTCCCAGTCACCAGGTATCTCAACGTGGCAATAAGCCTCTGCTCGGCAGTGATGGCCTGGTGCATCACAGTGTCCTGCCTCGTGATATAGGGGGACAGCAAATCCAAAAGATGGTGAAATACGGGGTCTGTCATCCTGAGATAATTCCTGAAATCATCAGGATTATTCTCATGGATTTCCCGCAGCAGAGGCATATGAGAGAATTGGTCCCGCTGGAGCAACCAATTCTTAGTCCATGAACTCCTCCTCACCCTGTTCACAGACTGAACTCGGGTTACAGTGTTAACTGCAACACCAAGTCCAAAGCCAGCACGAGCTTGAGAACGAGAACGCACTTCAAACATGGTTTTAAACCGGTCGGCTGGTCAGAACGCACTCAAACAGAACGCACCGTGGAACAGCAAGGCCTGAGAAGAACGACCTGAAAAACAGTAAACGAACGGCCAAGAAGGCACTGCAAGGCAGTAACGACCTGACTGCACGCACTGAATCACAAATACAAACCCACAAGCACAAACTGAACACCAGGAAACGATCTGCAAAGCACGGAGACTGAAAAGCGCGAATCGGCTCTCACCAAACTTTTACTAACACGCGGTAACACGAAATCAGCAAAAGCAGCCCAAGGGGTGGCGCCATTAGATTTGTTCGGCAATTTTATAGCGCGTCGTACGTTTTGTACGTGCCGTCGTTTTCTTGCCGTCGGTTTTTTAACTAATGGTGTGTGGCCAAGACTGATGAAAAACAGTTTCATCGGATTTCCGATGGTCAATTCCATCGGACGAAAATCCATAGGTTATCCGATCGTGTGTACAGGGCTTTAGTGTAACACACCAGGAAAACACAGCAATACGGGCTAGCTTCAGGTGTATAATGTGCAGGAGGCACACTCCGTCCGCTGTAAGTGCTGCAAATGCCTGTTAGTGTAACACACCAGGAAAACACAGCAATACGGGCTAGCTTCAGGTGTATATTTTGCAGGAATCACACTACGCCTGCTGTAAGTGCTGCAAATGCCTGTTAGTGTAACACACTAGGAAAACACAGCAATAAGGCCTAGCTTCAGGAGTATATTTTGCAGGAATCACACTACGTCTGCTGTAAGTGCTGCAAATGCCTGTTAGTGTAACACACTAGGAAAATACAGCAATAAGGCCTAGCTTCAGGAGTATACTTTGCAGGAATCACACTACGCCTGCTGTAAGTGCTGCAAATGCCTGTTAGTGTAACACACCAGGAAAACACAGCAATACGGGCTAGCTTCAGGTGTATATTTTGCAGGAATCACACTACGCCTGCTGTAAGTGCTGCACATGCCTGTTAGTGTAACACACTAGGAAAACACAGCAATACGGGCTAGCTTCAGGTGTATAATGTGCAGGAGGCACACTCCGCCCGCTGTAAGTGCTGCAAATGCCTGTTAGTGTAACACAGCAATACGGGCTAGCTTCAGGTGAATATTTTACAGGAATCACACTACGCCTGCTGTAAGTGCTGCAAATGCCTGTTAGTGTAACACACTAGGAAAACACAGCAATACGGGCTAGCTTCTGGTGTATATTTTGCAGGAATCACACTACGCCTGCTGTAAGTGCTGCAAATGCCTGTTAGTGTAACACACCAGGAAAACACAGCAATAAGAGCTAGCTTCAGGTGTATACTGTGCAGGAGGCTTAGCAACAATGACACTGACACTGTCCCCTGCCTATCCTTCTCTCTCCCTGCACACAAGGTTTATCAAAGAATATGACACTGACACTCTCTCTGCCTATCCCTCTCTCTCCCTGCACACAAGGTTTAGCAAAGAATATGACACTGACACTGTCCCTGCCTATCCTTCTCTCTCCCTGCACACAAGGTTTAGCAAAGAATATGACACTGACACTGTCCCCTGCCTATCCTTCTCTCTCTGCACACAAGGTTTAGCAAAGAATATGACACTGACACTCTCCCTGCCTATCCTTCTCTCTCCCTACACACAAGAATAGCACAAAGAATAGCACAATGACTGTCAGGGAACCAACAGCAGGCGAAGGACTTTAGAACCCAGCATCTCTGGCAGGAGAAGGGCTTTAGCACCCAGTATCTCTACAAGCAGGTCACATGGGCCTATATAAGGAAGTCTGCTAGTGTCTGCATTTGCTGGATTATCGTCAGCTTCTCCTGTGTTCCTGTGTCTTGAATCTCCTGCCTGTCTGATCTCCTGTGTACCAAACCCGGCTTGCCTGACCTGCTCCTGTTGACTTCCTGGCGTATACCTGACCCCGGCCTGGCTAACGGACTCCGCTTACCTTGTCTTCTGTGCTAAGACTCAGCTCTGCTGTGTTCTCGGACTGTCTTGCCGTGTTTGACCCCCTGGCCTGGCTTCTGACTCTGCTATCGGAACATTCCACTGGTCCTTACCCTTTGAACCTCCTATGCACGCCTGCTGTCCTGCAGTCTGCCTGTCCTACCAAGTTCCTGGCAACCAGCACTACCTACCAGGCAACCCATGCTTCTGTGGGCACCACACCCCCTGTGTCATCTTCAGGGCTGTGCTGCACTCGGCCGCAAGGGGCGCCCTCTCTGCTACTCGGCCTCACATCAGAGACTTGACAATGACACTGTCCCTGCCTATCCTTCTCTTTCCCTGCGCCGGAACACACTACACAAGGCCGCCGCGCTGGCGGCCTTTTATAGTGTGGGGCGTGTGCTAAACCCCCTGAGCTATAATTGGCCACAGGCAACCTGCCTGTGGCCAATTATGGCTCTCCTAGCTGCCGGCGCTGTGATTGGCCAAGCATGCAGGGTCACAGTGCATGCTTGGCCAATCACAGCGCCGGGATTGCACTGCGATGGCGCAGTGTATTGTGGGCCGTTCGCGTCACTCGAATTTGGCGCGAACGGCCCAAATCGTTCGATCTTCGCCGAACGATTGAACAGCCAATGTTCGTGTCGAACGTATGTTCGACTCGAACACCGAGCTCATCCCTAAGTAACAGCAGCGATCTACACCTGTTATAATTATCATTAGGGGTAACTTATTTGGCTTGTCATTTGTTTCTTTTCCTGGTTTTCATTTTAAATATTTATTTTTAAAATACATATTTTAGATAAGCAGTACAAAATCCGATATAAAACATTACTTTATAAATGTATACACTTCCAAAAATGTAATACAATTGACCATTATAGTCTCCTTTTTAAATGTAATGTTATTAATGTCTTTTTCTATATGGGTATGATGGCTTTTGCGTGTTTATTTTTTTTCAATTATATGTAGCGGGTTGCTATATTTAGGGGAAGTATCTGAGTGGTAACTAGGCTCAGATACAATAACTGTTAGGTTTCATGGACCATTTTATGCTCGTGGAGGATATTATTGGTGTCCAGTTCCCTGTGGCCTACAGGTGGCGCTGTCGCCATAGGCCAGGGTTGAACCACCATTGGAGGGCTGTGCCTTTTTGTGTCCCCTCGCGGCAGTAGTATAGCGGGGCGGGGAATCTGCTGTGCCTGCTGGGAGAGGGGATAAAAGGGGCAGACATCTTCCGTTCGGGGTCGACGCCCAGGCACCTTCGGCCTGGGGGTGAGTGAGGGTCGTCTCCGGGTGCCCTAGGCCCATGGGCGGAGCTGCTGTTTCATCCCAGGCACCTTCAGTCTGGGTTGAGGTACTTTGAGGAAGGCCCGGAGACCAGCAACCTTCGTCTGGGATCCGCCAGGGACCGAGGCTCCCAGGGATCTGCCTTGCGAGGAGACCCGTATCCAGGATTTGAGGAGGCCAGGGAGGTGACCCTTTCTGAAGACCCAGCAGAGAGTCGTGGTGACAGATGGGGTCTCTGGTAACTCTCCGGAGGGATGTCCTTGTCCTAAAAAGGGGCCAAGTTGCTAACGAAAGGAAGTGCGGGTTCTGTATGTCACAGTGGCAGTGATACTAGCACACAAGGTCAGTGGCAGTGGTTTTCAACTTTTACACCCGGTCAGTGGCAGTGACCAATCTGATGGTCTGTGGCAGGGACCGTGCGCCAAGCCTGTTTGTGCTAATCAGAGCAGGAGAAAACCCAAATCAAGTTTGTGCCTGGACCTCATCCCACCTTATCTGACCTGTGTTTTGTCCCAACCTGTCTGCTCTCAAAGAGACTATTTATTGTGCTGAGAAAATAAATAAGAGTTGGACCTTTCAGTTGGTGTGGACAGTGGCTTACTGGGGAGAACTAAGTACTTGTTTCTACTACAGAAACAAGGTCAGCACTGAAGGTTTTTAAACACTGGCTGCAGGCAGGCCCGAGAAACTAACACCGCTCAACCTCCCCATCCAGGAGGGTACAGGCTTGTAGTGCGGTGTGCCTCATTCTTTCCTGCGGAGGAGCCAAGAAGAAGAAAAGCAGGTAAAGTCTTGGGTTGGTGCGCTACATATATTTATTGTTCTTTTATTTGCATCCCTCTCACCCCCTTCTTCTTCTCGGCTGGTTGTCTTGTCTAGGGGGACCAGGGAGGAGGGTGCGGTACACTACGGCCTATGTCCTCTAGTGTGTAGAGGTGAAAGCCAACACCTGTTTACCTTCGGGTCATGTGTATAACCCAGAGCCATGTCCGTTCTGCTGATGACCCCCTCTGCTCCCAGTAACTGGAGTTCCACACCACTGAAAAGGTCCAACACTTATTTATTCTTTAGACAGCCAATATATAGTCCTTTTGTGAGCAGACAGTTTGAGACCCAAAGAACAAGTCAGTATTGGTGGGAAGTAGGTCAAGGCACAATCCTCAATAAGATCTAAACCATTGAGATATCACCAACGGTTATGGCGCACAGTGGCGACAGATGTACTTCTCCTGTCTTGAGTCTCTACCAGCGACTCTAGCGAACATGAACTGGAGTTACCTTCTTTAAGCTGCGGCCCATGTCAGGGGAAGACATCCTTCTAATAGTTACCAGAGGCCCAGCCGTGACCGGCAAATGCTGCAACGGACTGTTCGGAAGGGTTACAGTCCCTGGCCTCCTCGTCTTAGATTCGGGCGCCCAACACCTTAGGGCCCCTTGGACTCCTCCACCCTTGCGGAACCTAGTCAAAGGTACTGGGCCCCAGGCCTCCTCAGTAGTACCTCACCCCAGGCTTAAGGTGCCTCGGATGGAATCCATCTCTCGATCCGGCCAGGTCGAGGGCACCTGGGCCCGGAACCCCGGAACGCCAGCACCCAGGCTTAAGGTGCCTGGGTGCGGCTCTGACCTCCACTCTGGACCTCGTGTTGAGGGCGTCTGTCCCCTTTATCTCCTCACCCAGCAGTCACAGCAGGTTCCCCGCCCTGCTGTACTACTGCCACAAGAGGACAAAAAGGACACAGCCCTGCAGTGGTGGTTCAACCCCGGCCTAAGGTAACAGCGCAACCCACAGGCCGCAGGGAACTGAACACCACTGAGATCCTCCACGAACAAAACAGTCCCAATTCCCTAACAATTGGTGCATCTGGGTCATATTACCACTCAGATGCTTCCCCTAAATTTAGACACCCGCTACATATACATACATACATACATACATACATACATATATATATATATATATATATTATATTTTTTGTAGAATAAATCATTTGTATTATTTTTTTTATATAACTTTAGGCTCACTGGTTTGTTACATGTATTTTCTTCTGTGTTAACATTTTAATTTAATTTAATTTTGTTAGACTCCAACTGTGAGGACAGATCCTGTGTTTCTAAACAGGGAACCAATTCTATTAAAGGAGACATTCCTATAAATGAAATAAGTCCTACTGAAGAGACCCCAAAAGAATTGCCAATTTTCATAATCAGTATTATCATTACCTCTGTGATTATCATGATTATCATCATCCTGATCCTACTAGTTTTGAAAGTAAAAGGTGAGTAAGCTTAAAGCAGGACTATAGGCAATTTTATATATATATATTTTGGATAAAGTAGGGTAATAACTCATGTAAGGATTATTTTTGTCATCTTTGTCCCATTGAGGAGATTTACCTTCACTTCCTATTCCATAGTCAAAACAGGAAGTGAGAGAAAATCCCTGCAAATTAAGGGAATATCTTGGGATATTGGAAGATTTCCCCTCTGTCACTTTTCTGGGGACAACCCCAAACTTTGTATTTTCTTTTACTTTCACTTTCAATGATAATGGTAAATAGAGAGGGCCATTCTCCCTAATGGGGGCACAGACAGCAATAAAAAGATACAGATGTTCATTTTTACTCTATCCTAAAAAAAAAAAAAAAAGAAGTATACTTTAACCACTTGCCAACCAGCCGCCGTCATTATACTGCGGCAAGTTGGCACGTTCCCGCGAATCGCCTAGCCGTACGTCATCCCCTTAAAGAGCTCTAGCAGGTGCGCACACGCCTGCTGCGCGGTGGGGGACACCATGTGCGTGGCCGGCAGCCGTGATGTCCACTGGCCACACGCGATCGCAGGCACGAGAGCAAAACCGGGGATGTTTGTGCACGTAAACACACAAATCCCCATTCTGTCAGGAGGGCAGGGACAGATCGTCTGTTCCTACTAAGTAGGAACAGAAATATGTCTCCTCCTCTAGTAAGTCACATCCCCATACAGTTAGAAAAACCCAGGGAACACATTTAACCCCTTGATCGCCCCCTAGTGTTAACCCCTTCCCTACCAGTGACATTTCTACAGTAATCAGTGCATTTGTATAGCACTTATTGCTGTTTAAATGTCAATGGTCCCAAAAATGTGTCAAAAGTGTCCGATCTGTCTGCCGCAATGCCGCAGTCCCACTAAAAATAGCAGATCACCGCCATTACTAGTAAAAAAAAATAAAAAAAAATAAAAATGCCCAAAAAATTCCATAAATATATCCCCTATTATGTAGATGCTATAACTTTTGCAAAACCAATCAATATACGCTTATTGCGATTTGTTTTACCAAAAATATGTAGAAGAATATATATTGGCCTAAACTGATGAAGAAGTTTCTTTTTTTTACATTTTTTTGGGGGGATATTTATTATAGGAAATAGTAAATAACTTTTTGTTTATAGCGCAAAAAATTAAAACCGCAGAGGTGAGCACATACCACGAAAAGAAAGCTCTATTTGTGGGGGAAAAAAGGAAGTCAATTTTGTTTGGGTACAGCATTGCACGACTGCGCAATTGTCAGTCTAAGCAACACAGTGCCGTATCGCAAAACAATGGCCTGGTCATTAAGGGGGAAATTCTTCCAGTTCTTAAGTGGTTAATAATTCCCCTTTTTCATTCAGGAGATTTTTTGCATTTTCCAAACCAGGTTAACAATCCATTCACAGGTTGAAAAGAAAGTCACTGCAAACCCATATAATATTCTATACAGATTTTGGTTCTCTGCCTTTTACCCAATTTTTATTGATTAAAGTTGAAAGCATAGAAACAAAAACGGAAGAATATTGCAACATACAAGACCAGTTGCTCGCAGTATGAGACCAAGTAATGTATATGTGTGTGTGTGTGTATATGTATATGTGTATATATATATATATATATATATATATATAATGGGTTCATGAAATATACACCTCCAAACAGGGGTAACATCAAGATAAACCATTAATAAAGTAACATGCTAGGTTGAGTAGTTGGGCTGGGAGTTTAGGAGAGCCAATATCTAGAAGCAATGTCAGACCTCATCTGTTAGGGGCATCTTAGGTCCTACAGTACGGTTGAGGGGAGCCAAAAATAGTGACAGGAGAAGTAAATGGGATTGCAGGTGCCAACCCACATCTTAAGTTGGAAGCAGTTTTGATCTGCTGTCGGTGTGGCTCCTGTCTCTACTTGTGATTCGATAATAGGGGTGTTTTACTGCGCTAATGTGAAATGTGAATAATGAAAAACGATTGTGCTAGTCACACCAGGGCTGCGACAATAAAATATGTGAAATCATATAAAACCAATATAAATTAAGAAAATATCGCGCCCAAAATAATTAATTAAATAATAAGACTTATTGAACTACACAAGTGACGCAAATTAAGAAGTGTCAAATGATACCTGTGAACATAATTCCAGCATATATATTAATATATGGAGCTAGAATATATGTGGATAAATTAAGGAAATAGATTCAACATTGATACACACTAGTTAATAAACGCTAATCAATCAGTCAAATTGAATATTAACCACCAAGGATTGAACAGCAATGATGCATGTGAATTAATGTGTTAAAAAAAGTCCTTATAACAAAACTCCAATCTGCAAAAAACAGAATATTGCAAAAGAAAAAAATGTCCAACACATATATAAAAATATTTCCTTCACACTGAAAAAAAGGAGGGGGGGAAATTCTGAGAGGTGTTTTCAGAAGGATGATGGTACAGGAGAAATGTTCCAGAAAATCCACAGATGTCAAAGAAGACCACATCCACCGCGGTGAGTGAATATATAAGAGATGGGTACGTTACCAGAAGTGGTGGACCTCCACTGTGACAAGGTCTGACAGGCCTGCAGATATCACCCTCTGCGGGGTACAGGAGTTGATCCACCTGATTTCACAGAGTGATGGTCCCGATGCGGGTTCTTAGCGTCTGTTATACTGATCCACTCGCTGCAACTGCTGCAGTTAGTCACTCCGAATAATGAACAACAAACCTCCAAGTTGGTACAGGATCATAAAAAAGAGGAGAAAAGGACTCCAATAGTGTAATACCTCAGTGTAAAATTTAATCCCAATGCGTAGAGGTATACAAATGTAACAGAGTAATAAAACAAATGATTTAAAAATTGCCGGCATAAAAAGTGGCGTTCGCCCTTGCTAGCGGGGTCACGTGGTAGTGACGTCAGTGCGCTGCACCGCCCTGACTAGTTTTGTTTAATACAAACGTTCTCAAAGGGCACAGGCGACGCACTGAAGTGTCACTCAATAAGTACTAGCGAGGCGCGTATCGCTTTCGTATCAGTCGTCATAACGATAAAGTCATGGCGCATCCACGCCTCGCCTCGCTTTTGTATCAGTCGTCATAACGATAAAGTCATGGCGCATCCACGCCTCGTTTCCGTATCAACAATCCTGATAGTGAAACGTAAACATGATTCGGTAGCCTTACGCTCATACAAGGGGAGGGGTCAAAAACCCACAACCTCCTCACTAGGGAGCGAAGGAAAAACACATTTAGTATATACAAGTAAAGTACATTCAAACCTCACGCAGCACCATGACAATGAAGTCATGACGAACGAGCAGAAACATTTCTCTGATTCGCCTTAACGCCGTAACCTAGAGCTGGCTTGGATGAGGTTCTAGACCGAGCCTGACCCTGTAAATAAATGTCATTACAAATAACAAGAATATTCAATAATTAGGAGCAAGGTATAGCAATGGTGGTGCCCATTTGTTTTTATTAACGTGTATGCCAAGCCAAAAGGTTTTTTGTTAAGTTTTGGATGGAGGGAGAATCAGAACCTTTTTTTATTTGTTCTAGAATTAGAACCAAGTTTTTATTACTATCTGGGTCTTTATTAGAGAGATTTTCCCTTACTTCATATCCCTCACTGACAGAAGACACACTTTGAAAGGAGTTCTAGCTTTCCCCTACCCTTTTTTAAAGGCTTTTTTTTTTTTTAAGCAATTTAAATAAACAACAAAAAGTCACCTACCAGTGGTTTCGAGCATTGGTCTTTTTAAAGCAGAGCTCCACCCAAAAAGGGAAGCTCCGCTTGTTTGCCTCCTCCCCCTCTCTGCTGCCACATTTGGCACCTTTCATGGGGGAGTGGGTACCTGGTTTTGACAGGTACCCGCTCCTACTCCAGGCTGACCTCAGCCGGAAGTTCGACCCCCCCCCTCCTCCTTCCCCCCCATTGCCGGTTCATTCACAGAGCGCAGCGAGCTTCACGCATGTGCAGTAGGGAACCGACTGTGAAGCCGCAAGGCTTCACTGCTGGTTTCCCTTAGCGGAGATGGCGGCGGTATCACCCGAGAGCCGATTGAAAACACAGCTGGATTCCAGGGCAGGTAAGTGGCAGGCAATTATACCAGAAACATCTACAAAATATTCATACCTTCAAGTATCTTTACCTGGGTTGAGTATTGGCAAGAGAAGTGTCAACACCTCCGACATAGGGAGATAATAAACTATGCCTGAATGCATCCTGTTAAACCACAAGCACATGTGGTGCTAGAAGATTTTCTTTGTACCAATCCAAGGGTCAACCATCGGGCCTCAGAGTTTTGTTTGCAGGAAAAGAGTGGAGTGGATCTACCGTTTTTTGGCTCTGGTGAGGTCTCAGGATAAGTACATGTCTCCTGTGTTAGATTGGGAGGAGAGTATGCACCCAAATTTTATGTTCTGCCACTGACCATCAATAAAGATAGGGTTTTATGGTACTGCCACTGACCCCTAATGAAGGGGGCATTTATTGTTATTTTCACTGACCACTAAAGAATGGGAAATATAATATTATAATAATATTCTGCCAGTGACCACAAAGAGAGGGGATTTAATGTTCTTGACTATGACTACCAATGAAGGGGGATATACTTTTACTGCCACTGACCAATAATTGCAACTGTCAAAGGCAAGCATCTCTGATTATAATGGTGGTGATTAAGCATGCAGGGAGGAATTGATTTAACAAATTGCCACCTGCCCACAGTACATTTACTGCAGCCAAGCGGCAGCTACAGGCTAGGCAACATACTGGCATAACACCTAGCACATGCGCATTAGCGTGCCTCCTGCACCACCACGATCCAAGGACCACAGCAGATCACGGCGCTATTATGTGATCGCTATGACCAATCATAGCGATCACATGATTAAATGTAAGCAAAACTGTCATGATTGGCCTTCCGTTCATGACAGCTTGCTTACTATTGTGATGCTGTGATTGCCCCACAGCTATCACATGGTATCTGAGACAATCACAGCACCCTGTACCATATGATTAGCTGTAGCCAATCACAGATCACAATAGTAAGCAAGCTGTCATGAATGAAAGCATTCATGACAGCTAAAACTATTGCTCATACCAGTGATCATCACTGTTGTAAGCAATAATATCACTATGGTGACACTGAACTACTCTGATGACAGGGTGTAAAAAATATTTTAAAAAATTAATAAAAATGTAATAATTTAATAAAAAATTATTATTATTATTTTTACAAACTGTCACCAGTCATTGTCCCTGATCACCGCCACACCAGTCCTATAATGGGTGTCATTATAGGACTGATGTGGCGGTGATCAGGGACACTGACTAGTGACAGTTTGTAAAAATAATAATAATAATAATAATAATATTTTTTTATTAAATTATTGGATTTTTTTTTTTTTTAGAGCCGGTCACCAGAGTACTTCAGTGTCATCATAGTGATATTATGCACTGGTGATATTATTACACTGCACTGGTGAGTGTATGTTTTATTTAATTTCTTAATTTTCCACAAATTTTTACAAAAAATTACACCTCGCCATGCCTCTTACTAAATACCTCAGACTGTCTACTTTCCACATAGGGAACATTTGGGGGGTATTTGTACTGTCCTGGCATTTTAGGGTCTGAAAAAAGTAGATAGGCCGTCAGTATAGTAGGACTGATGAATTTTCAAATATATATATATATACCGTAGTTTGTGGACTGTCTAACTTTCCTACAGACTAAATAATATGCACCAATTGGGGTTATTTTCACCAAAGAAATGTAGAAGAATACATTTTGGTCTAAATCTATGAAGAAAGATTGTTTGCAAATTTTATAACAGAATCATGCTTTTTTTTTCAGAACTGTTGGTATTTTTTCATTTGTATCGCAAAAAATAAAAACCCCAGTGGTGATCAAATACCACCAAAAGAAAGTTCTATTTGTGTGAAAAAAATATTAGAATTTATTTTGGGTACAGTGTTGCATGGCCGCGCAATTGCCATTTAAAAATGCCCTGATCATGAAGGAAGTAGAATCTTCTGGTGGTTAAAAATAATTTTTGCCTGTTTATTCCTTGCAGGTCTTCTCTGCAAAAAGAAAGGAAATATGTAAGTGTGATAATCACAGATCCTTACCCCTCTCCAGTTTTCAATCTACACCTCCATGTTCTGATCTCACATGATTGGGTCATATGTTCTTGAACAATTATGGCTTAAAGTGGAACTCCAGTTAAACGCAAATGACAAAAGTCAAAGGCTGAAGTTGTTGTGTAGCTACTATGATAGACTTATTACACCTTTTATTACAATATATTTAAGGCATGGGTATTGAGTAAAAAAAAACAATAGTGATACAAGCACACATAGCCCAGACATGTTGGGTGACCACATTTCCAAACTACCATTCAGGGACACCCTCCCTTCCCAAAAATCAGCTTGTGCTGTAACGAATCACAGCACAGTGATTGGACACAAGGGGCGGGATTTATAATTTCTCCAATCACAAGCAGGGGGCGGGGATTGTGCTCCTCCAGACATTCCCGGCCAGGACAAGTACTGTCGGTGAGTAAAGCGGTGATGTGACAGCCTTTTTTGGGGGCATCAGATTGGCCCGGGGGGGTAGCTGTGTTAGTTTCATTCCGGGACACTGTATTGTCCTGGAATAATTGTGCCCGGGACAGACCTGCAAAATGCGGGACTGTCCCGGACAATCCGGGACACGTGGTCACCCTACAGACATGGTCCACTGTTTTTATGATCAGGTTGCCAGTCCAGGGCAATGATGTGCAGCTGACACTGGAGCCAGTGCATAGAGACACCAAAACATAGATGGAAAAATCAGCACTGGTGTCCATCATACCTGCAGTGCTGATGTCAGTGGGGCGAGGAGAGAGCCACAAAAACAAAAAAATTTCAACTGTATGAAGAAGCCAAAAATGTAATCCCTACATATATTCTATGCATTGACATACCTCCTCAGACCCAGTCTGTCCAATCAGTAGGGTCACCTTGTAGGCAGATGCAGTCTGCTCCCTCCACTGTAGGTGGCGCCCGACCGGAGTGGCATTACAGCCTGGAGAGGAAGTCCCTAGAGCTGCACGATTCTAGCTAAAATGAGAATCACTATTTTTTTGCTTAGAATAAAGATCACGATTCTCTTACTATTCTCGCGGCGTAACATCATCTTTGACATTATACCAAAAAATTGGGCTAATTTTACTGTTTCGTTTTTTCTTCACCGGTTCCCAACCGGCTCACGTCTTTTTATGGGGGGCAGAATGGCACCCCTGTGCGAAAAGTATGGGGTTCCCTTTAATAACCGCCAGAGGGCGCGCGGGCCGGCAGAGGGCACGAGAGCCAGCACGGGGATTAGTGTGTGTACACAAAAACCTGTTCTC
This sequence comes from Rana muscosa, assembly GCA_029206835.1. NCBI lineage: Eukaryota > Metazoa > Chordata > Amphibia > Anura > Ranidae > Rana > Rana muscosa. Next base: position 341,484,653 of record CM055118.1, on the reverse strand, counting down.
TCAGGGCAGAGGAGACATATCGTTTGTTCCTACTAAGTAGAAACAACGATATGTCTCCTCCTCCAGTCAGTCCGATCCCCCCACAGTTAGAACACGCTGAGGGAACACACATTTTACCCCTTGATCGCCCCCTAGTGTTAACCCCTTCCCTGCCAGTGACATTTATACAGTAATCAGTGCATATTTATATTTATATGCATATTTATAGTCAATTGTCCCAAAAATGTGTCAAAAGTGTCCGATCTGTCAGCCGCAATGTCGCAGATCACCACTAAAAATCGCAGCTCACCGCCACTACTAGTAAAAAAATTATAATAATAAAAATGCCATAAATCTTTCTCATAGTTTGTAGATGTTCTAACTTTCGCGCAAACCAATCAATATACGCTTATTGCGGGTTTTTTTGTACCAAAAATGTGTAGAAAACATATCGGCCTAAACTGATAAAGAAATTTTGTTTTTTTGTTTTTTTCAAATTGGGGTTATTTATTATAGCAAAAGGTAAAAAATATTGGTTTTTTTCAAAATTTAAATTTTTTGTGTTTATAGCGCAAAAAATAAAAACCGCAGATGTGATCAAATACCACCAAAAGAAAGCTCTATTTGTCGGGAAAAAAAGGATGCAAACTTTGTTTGGGTACAGCATCGCACAACCGCGCAATTGTCAGTTAAAGCGATGCAGTGCCAAATTGTAAAAAGTGCTCTGGTCAGGAAGGGGGTAAAATCTTACGGGGCTGAAGTGGTTAATTAATAGAAGTGTCTCTGCTAAAGATTATATATATATATATATATATATATATATATATATATATATATATATATATATAATGCTTGGGGATTCCAAGTAAATTTCTAGCAAAAAATACTGATTTTAACTTTGCAAGAAAGTGTGTGACAGAAAAAGGTTTAGACTTTAAGTGTTTAAACTTCCTTCATTTACACACCGAAGTTCAGCCCTTTGATCTAAGAAGGAAATGTTGCAATGTTTATAGTTCTCTACCAGCGCAGACAATGTTGTGAAAATGTTGGCAGGCTGCCCTTTTTTTTTTTTTTTTGACAGCTGAGTGAGCAGAGAACTCTCTAAACTTGTTACATGAACGAATCTGGAAATTCTGCATATAGATCTTGACGGGGGTTTAATCGAGATTGCGATTAATCGTGGAGCTCTAAGTCAGGGGAAACTGGGCTTCTCTGTGGTATCTAGGTTCCTGGAGACAGCATTTCGGTTGTCTCACGAGAGGAGACTGAAATGACAAGGTTGGCCTCTCCTGTATCTCCAGCCCAGGTCCCACTGGAAGTGAAACAGAAGGCGCTGAGGGACAGGAGGAACACGAGTGCCTACAGATGAAGATCGGGGAACTTGCAGCGGGAGATGCGGTTCCAAGGCCAAAGGAGAACCATTAGAACAGTAGACGTGAACAGTAGTTCAGGTTAAGGAAGTGTTTCCCTTGCACTGCAGGGCCAAGACGTGTGGCTGGTCAGAGCTCTCAGCAGACTTGCAGCAGGAACACTCATCGGGGTGCAGAACTGCAACAGCAGACAGCCAGGCAGACACTCCAACAGTGCGGTAAGCCAGGATCTGAGACAGAAGCGTGGTCACAGTATTAGCCACTAGCCAGGATCATCAACAGGTGGGCAGTGAGATACCAAATCAGGAGCAGAGCCAAACAGGGCCGCTTATAGAAATTACGGGGCCCCGTAAAGCCTACCCTCCTAGCACAACCCTCTCTAAATTACCCCCCTGCCCCCCCAATCTCTCCTCCCAGCACATATCCCCCCATTCTTCCTCCTCACACATCGCCCTCCCCAAATCCCCATTACATTTGCCAATGCCAACACAGCCAGGAAGAGGTGTGCTGTGTTTTGTTCTCCCCTCCTGTCAGAAGAGTGCTGGTCTTTATAGTACATGAGACCGGATCACTCTTACTGTAGATTGCATTGCACTGTACACACACACACACAGCGCCCCCATCTCCTCCAAAGGCTGCTCAGTGCCCACCTCCTGGGAGCAACAAATGTGGATAGGGTGGCGGTGTGTGTAAAGCGCCATACGATCTACAGTAAGAGCGATCCGGTCTCATGTACTGTAAGGACCAGCGCTCTTCTGACAGGAGGGGAGAAAAAAACACAGCACACCTCCCGCTGGCACTTCTTCTCTCACCGCTCCAGGCTCAAAGCTGCTGTCTCCTCATCCCAGCTGTGAGTGTGGGCGGGGAGGGGGCGGGGGAAGGAGCTCAGCAGCGGCCAGCCAGGGGGGCATAACAACCCACCCCGGCATTCCCTAAATCCAGCCCTGTGTCTCTCACCTAGCAGCTGAAAGCCGACGGGAGCGAGATGGAGAGAAACCGGCTTTGAGTTTCTGGGTGAGAGACGCTGTTATTCTTTATTCTCTGCTCCATCGATCCTCCTGCTGTCCGGGCCCCTCTGTGTGCCCAGGCCCCCTACAGGAGGGCTGGTGGTCCCCCCTATCAACGGCCCTGGAGCCAAAGGCAGGAACGAGCCGGGTCAGGAATAGCGACAGGACAGAAGCAGGATCCGAGATCAGGTCAGGATTAAGCTGGGTCAGGAACCAAGGGAACAAACTGGAAGCACACAGGGAACAGCTGAAGACTAGTCAGCATTAGAGCACAGGCAGAAGCATCCTTAAATATTGCGTCTGGTGTTAACATACATCGTGCGTGTGCCCATTCGTGTGCACACATTTGTGCGCACATGGGCATTCCCAATAGCCATTCTGCAGAGATTCGTGCGTGCATGCACATTTTTATCAGCCAAATTCCTTTTCAACAAACGGCTGATTGGTATTCTCTGACAGGTTGGCTGCACTGTGTCCTGGTGACCCTCTTGCCATCTTAGGTCAGCAGAGTCTTTTTTAAGTCCCTGCCCTCAGGCTTTGGCGCACATTTGCCAGTGTGTTGTTTAGGGACAGGTTACCCGTCTGTCAGGGGCAGTGTTGACAGCAGGGAAAGGTTCCAGATGAGGACGGAAAGCGTAGTGTTCGCAACTTCTCTAGACCTATTCCCGTCTGGGCACGAGGTGGCCAGGCCACATTCTGCCCCTCCTTGAGGCACTGTCAGTTTGGCTGAAACCTGCTTCACTGCATGCTGTTGAAATTTGTGAGTGTTCCCAGGTGGGTCCTCTCCCAATGGTATTGTTGTGAGTTATCTTTGTTTTACTTCATTACAAGTTACACCCACCTACAACCTTCTGACTTGAAACCATCCACAGGCAGCTTAACTCTTCAATAAGGCACAGAGATTGAAGCCATTGCAATTTTACTTCAGATAAATGCAGCACAGAGAATGTTTTTCCAGTCTTTTAAAGTGTAAGAATACAGTGACTTTCCTAAGCCCTGTCTCTGCAAAATACTAACACTAACTGAGGGAACAAGGAAAAAAACAGGGAGGTTCTAGCTAGGACTGAACTAATTAAAGCGGTTGTATGCCCAAGGAAAAAAAAAAACAACCTGTAAGGCACGCAGTGCATACTAGCTCATTATGAAATACTTACCTTAAAGCAAAGCTCCCACAGGGCCGCCTGGTCACTGCTAAGGGAGCTGACACGTTCCCTCCGCGTTTCTTCCAGGTTCGGAGCTCCGGCGCTGTGAGTGGCCATAGCCACAATGAGGTCACTCCCACACATGCGTGCAGGAGCCTCAGTTTCAGCACAATATGCCAGACCTTCACTGCGCATGCGCCGCTGGCGTCAGTGGCTGCATGCAAGGTGAATGTACCTGTATGATTTAGGAGATATTAATTTTACCTACAGGTAAGCCTTATTATAGGCCTTATTATAGGCTTACCTGTAGGTAAAAATGATCAAGCGGACAATACAACTGCTTTAACACTAAACAGGAGGGGAGGACAGAGGGAGATACCAAATCTCATAAGTAAACACGTTGTAGTGGTCCAAAAACACCTCCTAGATGTCAGCATAATACAGAACCAAAATAATGATGCAGTTTAACACAAAACAGGAAAAAATGCATATAAGTGAGACGGGGCAACACAGCAGAGGAAAACATTAAAATGATGGTGCCTGGCATTCAATTATTGGCTTATTTTAGTCTGTGCTGGGGAATTTTCATATTTTTAATTGACTCAACATTCATTTGGTGTACATTTTTTATTCAGTAAACAAATATTCTGCTTCATTGTGCAGAGTCTGACATACTTGTTTTTGTTTTAGTTCTGAACATCAGATGAACACCATCCAGGATCCAGGTAAAGGTACGGCAAAGAATATAAACTTATATAAAAAGTGTACTTGTATGAAGGGGTAAACCCAAAATCAAAAATGTAATATAGTGCTCATCATAAATGAGTACACCCGTTTTGAAAAGTAAAATTTTAATCCTTATCTCTATGAAAACAAAAACAATTTCCAAAATTTGGACAAAACTGAGTTTTATAGAACATTTGTTTAGCTCATTACATGAAAGGTAATGTGGTTTTAAACCCACTTAAAAAAAAGAAAAAAAAAAACAACCTGCAAGACAAAGGCATAATGAGCTACTAGCTCATTATGTAATACTCACCTCAGATCTAAGTCCCTGCAGCCATCCTCGTACACCGCGCGCGGGAGCCGCCAGTCACGGCATGGCCTCCTTTAGAAACGGCACGATCGCCGTTTCTAAAGTGCGCCTTGCGCCGTTGTCTACGGCGTATGCGCCGTAGACATCCGCACCCGTCATTAGCGTAACTATCTCCTAAACTGTGGAGGTTTAGGAGATATTTTGAGCACCTACAGGTAAGCCTTAATCTAGGCTTACCTGTAGGTAAAAGTGGTTGTAAAGGGTTTACAACCACTTTAATAATATACAGTCAGGTCCATAAATATTGGGACATCAACACAATTCTAATCTTTTGGGCTCTATACACCACCACAATGGATTTGAAATTAAACGAACAAGATGTGCTTTAACTGCAGACTTTCAGCTTCAGCTGAGGGAATAACACACACCTGGCCATGGAACAGCTGAGCAGTCAATTGTCCCATTACTTTTGGTCCCTTAAAAAGTGGGAGGCACATATACAAACTGTTGTAATTCCTACACCGTTCACCTGATTTGGATGTAAATTCCCTCAAATTAAAGCTGAACGTCTGCAGTTAAAGCACATCCTGTCTGTTTCATTACAAACCCATTGTGGTGGTGTATAGAGCCAAAACGATTAGAATTGTGTCGATGTCCCAATATTTATGGACCTGACTGTAACTTAGATTACAAAATCTTCAGTTTAACTCAAATTAATTGATGTAATAATGAATACACCCCACAACAAAAACTACTCCATTTAGTATTTTGTATGACCTCCATGATTTGTAAGGACAGCACCAAGTCTTCTAGGGATGGAATGAACAAGTAGGCGACATATTGCAACATCTATCTTTCTCCATTCTTCAAGGACGACCTCTTTCTGGATGCAGGATGGAGAGTGTTCCTCAACTTGTCTCTTCAGAATTCCCCATAGGTGTTCGATTGGATTCAGATCAGGAGACATACTTGGCCACTGAATCCCTTTCACCCTGTTCTTCTTCAGAAATGCAACAGTGGCCTTGAATGTGTGTTTTGGATCATTGTCATGTTGGAAAAGTGCACGATGACCAAGGGCACGAAAGGGTCTTCTCTTTCAATATAGAGCAGTATATCTAAACATTTATCTTGGACTCATCACTCCAGGGTACCGAGTCCCAGTAGTCTTCTTCTAATTCAGCATGGGCCCTGGCCAGTGGTGGCCCGTCCATAGGGGGCGCCCGGGCACCGCCCCCCCCCCCCTCCTGTAGTCACCAAAAAAAAAATTATATATATATATATAGGAAGGCTAGTATGCTAGCCTGAAATTACGGGAGGAGTTCGAGGGGTACTTATACAGACCATCCACCAGGGTCAGTGTCGGCTGTAGTGCGCGGTATTCGTCGTCATCAGCCGACGCCTTACGACTCGCAACGTCCGTGTAGTTGCTTTCGTACCTTCCAGCTTCGCTCGCAGTTGATCGTATCCCCGCTCGCGGTCGCAGGTAGGACCGGCCGTTACTGTTCGTACGAATCGTAGCGCCGGTACACGTTTCTTCTTTTACAAAATCACACGGTTCATAACCCCGTGTTTTCCGTCTGCATCGTATGTTTATCGACTAGTCCAGTTGTTTTCGTACCCTGTCACACCCACGTTGCCACCGGTAATGGTCCGTCCAGACACTACGGCTCTCAGAGCTGTCGTTCGAATTACTCACAGCTCGCAAGGCTCTCGCCTCAGTCGCACATCCGATACCCAGTCGTCGGACTGGTATCCCACACTGCACTTCCTTATCCCTAGTCACTGATGCCCTACACCTCCTACGATACTCTCCCTTCACCTTACTGATGCCCCACACCTCCTACTTACACCATACACCAAACAGTCTGGGCCGGCTCTTGTCGCTAACAATCGGCACTACAGGCCGGACCCTCGACAATCACAACCCCCTTCAACTTCGAAACAACGAACACCCGTCCGAATCCAGCCGTATCTCCGGCGCTACGATTCGGACCCGGGAAATTCAAATCCCCGACTTGCACCCGTTATCAGCCCGTATACAGGCACAGCATCGGCTTAGAGATTCGGATCTCTGGCATCCACGTTGGTTCCGAGCACAGTCGCACCACCGGCTCATCGGCTCCGACCTACAAACATCGAACCGCTAAACCATCCGAATTCAGTCGTAGCATAGGCTCAAACTTTCGAACCAATGGCATTCCCAAGCGATCTGAATCCAGTCGCTTCACCGGCTCAATCGACTCAGATCTCTAGCAACAGACCCTCCTATCCGATCCGAACCCAGTCGTAGCATCGGCTCAAAGGTTCGGATCCTCCGCTTACATGGCCGATCTGGGCCCAGTCGCACCACCGGCTCGTCGGCTCGGGTCCACAAACATCGAACTTTCGAGCTGATCCGAATTCAGTCGTAGCAGCGGCTCAATTTTTCGTCTCTATGGCATTTTCAATCGGTCGAGTCACAGTCGCACCACCGGCGCATACCGCTCCGATCTTCAGCAGTAAACTTCTTTAGCCGACCCGAATCCAGTCGTAGCATCGGCTCCAAGTTTCGGATCCTCGGCTGACACAACCAATTCGTTCGCGGCCCATACCCGGCTCTAAACAGCTCCGACCCATACCTCCGATACAACGTCGAACATCTCAGAACGTTACGAATCCAGCCGTAGCATCGGCCACAATGATTCGAACCCCAAGCCGCTATACACACGCATTACTTACCACTCCCGTTTCATCACGAAACGGCCATCCCCACACACTTGAAAGTCACAAACTCTTCTTCTTTCGTCTCCTTAAGGCATTTGTTCCTCGCAAGCGCTGCAAGCATTCGACGAGTGGTTGCACACCAGCCACTCACCTCCTCCAGTAGTCAAACGGCTACTCACCGATTTCTCTATCCCTTTCCACCACACACGTCAGTTCAGATTGAGTTTCCATCCCGTCCACCCTGCAATCCAGGTCGGACGATATTTCCCGATAAAAAAAAAAAAAAAAAAAAGGGGGCAGGGGGTCTTACACACTTCTTCACCTGGAGCTACCTACCGCTCCCACAACTCTTCAGGCCTACAAAAAAAAAAATATATATATAATAATAATTAAAAAAATAAAAATAAATAAATAAATAAATAAAAATAAATAAATAAATAAAAAATAAAAAAAAAAAAAATATATATATATATATATATATATAATAAAAAATAAATAAATAAATAAATAAATAAATAAAAAAAAATATATATATAAATAATAATAAAAAAAAAAAAAAAAAAAAAAGGATTATATATATATATATCTCCATGTCACCCTCCTCACAGGTCCCGGTCGACCCATGTCTCGACCTCAACCAAGACAGGGCTCAAGTCAGGTGCGTAAATGCAAGGCCCCTCCTTGCTTTCTCTCCGCACTCTTTCACGACATCCGAGTCTTCACATACACAATTCGACCGCTCATCAGGCGCTAGCAACTGTCACATACCTCTACGCACGACACTCTGTTTTCGAAGCCGATCCGAGATCCTTCACTACGCAGACAAGGTCACCAACATCCACCTTGCTGGCAGTGCAGGAGTTGGCAGACCGACCACACGTCACTGGACTACAGATCGAGACATTCCTATTTAGCATACCAGACTTCAGCTACTCGCCCCAGTACGCCCTGGGGGCTCTGGTTCACCAGTCTGTGCCAAGCACAGGCGGCATCCGAGCTATCGGTTACCTAGCCAGTCTCCTCCTGGCTCACCTCGGTTGCCACGCAGTCTTTTGAGTTTTCTAAATTTCACTCAACAAGCGCTCGTACGCAAAACTTGGCTATCCTCTGCGCCTGTCATTCCTTATTCTGTCCATCCTCCCTTCCTTCTCCCTACCCACTTTCGTACCTCCTCTATCCCCTCCATACCTGGCATCTCACTCTATAAACATACATTCCCCCCCCTTTTTCTTTCTCGTTTCTCCAGCCCCCAACATATCGCAGACCGACTGCGATGACTTTACCTTCATCCCACCATCACCACGTTCGGGTTCAGCGGACGACTCCACACAGTCCCTCAGGGCTGGACCATCCCCAGGCTTACGGCCGAACTACGCCGTAGGGGCATCCCCTACCCGGCCACAGCCAGGAAAACCAAGCTGTTAGGCTGCCGTTCCATAACCAGCGGCAACTCTACCAGACAAATTCCGCTGCAGTCGATATCCTCGGCATTTACTCAGCTACACGCCTCAGTGACCACACTGGCAACCAGGCCTGGATGCTTTCCTAAATGTACATAATATAACTGAGTACTAACAGTCTAGGTAAAGTTGATCCAGGGTAAATCCGATTGCCTCTCGGGGGACCGGGAAGGAATTTTTTCCCCTGCTGTAGCAAATTGGATCATGCTCCGCTGGGGTTTTTTGCCTTCCTCTGGATCAACTGTGGGTATAGCATTGGGTATATGGGATTGCACGATATTTTTATTTTGTTTATTTTATTATTTTAGTGTATTAGTGCAGGGGGCACTACAGGGTTCCACACCAGACTCATTACACTGCCTGACTCATTCCAAAACTACCCAGTCAAACTCCTGCATACCCTCATAGGAGTTCTCCCGATGGTTTAGAAATCTTGTGAGATCTAAGAAATCCAAGAGAGGTCTTTAAAACCTTGACGTGCCCATAACCGTGAAGAAAGTAGGAAAACCGGCACAGTTCATCTCCTTCCTGGTAATCGTTCTAGACAAACGCGCCATGCGGGCCAGCCCACCTCTCGGTAGATTGACCCGCATCAGGACAGTCATCCATACGTCTACCGACACGCAGGGGGGCACTAACCCACAGCTACAATCCCTACTGGGCATGCTCAAACCACGATGAGGATCGTCCCTCAAGGGCGTTCCTTTATCGCACGCTTCTTAGTGTTCCTCTCCCAGGCACGAGACGTTGACCAAGTCATTAAGCTAGACGCAGCCTCCGTAGCAGGAGCTGGCCATGGGGGACCAATTCCTTGAGACCGGATAGGTAGACCCTTGTTTATCCCATCAGCATCCTCTTCGTCACCTCAGATGACCACGGACGTAGCAGCTTCCACAAGCTTCGCTGCAATTTTTGGCCATCATTGGTTTCAGGAGATCCGATCCATCAGAGATGCTCACAATTCCGCTTTTTAGTCAGTCCTCCTCTCTATTTGAGATCTACCCCATAGTCGCAGCAACACTAGTACGGGGCAGCCCCGGGCAGGACAGACCGCCATGTTCGCCACAGACAACCAGGCTACAGCCACAGTCATTAACAAAGGCAGGTCAATAAATCATTATCCGTCATGTCCTTCCCACGCAGGCTGTTGCTACTTTCCCTACAACGTCAGCTCAGTAGCCTCAGGGTCCACATCCCTGGCCAATGCAACACCTCGGCCGACGCGCTATCCCGCCTAACCATGCCACATCCTTTCACAGAAGCCCGGAGCCGACTCGTCCATGTCCGGCATCCCACATTAGTCCCAACCAACTTTGGAATCGGATAACACCTCCATGGTGCTACCTCCCTCATCAATGCATCCTGATCTGCCAACACACTACAGGTGGCGGCAACCACACTCCAGTACCGAACGCTTACCAGTGACCAGCACCATTCTCCGGGACATGTCTGCTATCCTTCACGTTCCCCCTTCGGTCTATGGCCCAGCCTGGTAAATCAAGCAGCCATTTACCTAGCCTTGTTACGGTCTCACGGCCCGGCGAATTACTATCACCAGCCCTAAATGCCAAGTACTACTCAGGCACCACCCGTCTCGCCACCAAAGTCATTTCATCCTACATCCGACGGTATCGGAAACAATACAACCCGGTCCCGGAGTAGACATTAAACCTTTCAGGACACATAACGCCATGGCCGTTCTGGTGCAATCGGTAAACTCGGCTGTCCGATCCATCAGAGGACAGCCCTCTACTACCTTTCCCAACTGAACCCCTAAGCGGGAAACAGTTCATCAGCCACGTCAGAACACCCCTGAGCATCTCGGGCCTTAACCCAGGGTGTTACTCAGGACTTGCTTTCGCATTAGAGCAGCCCCAACAACATCACGAAACAGAGTTCCTGACCACGCAATAAGGAAGATGGCCAGGTGGAAATCCTTGTGTTTCGCCCGACACATTCCCGATCCTCAGGCAGAAATATCACGAGCCTTTAACAGTCTCGCTCTATAGTGGTTTACCTGTCATAATAGAACAATTCCTTCCTAACCGTGTGTGACTTTTGGCCCCTTTATTTGGCATACCGTACAAAAGGCCAGGCCACACTTCAGGTCTTATTTGTGTTGTTAGTCTTGTGACGTGTTTATGTGATCCATATCTCTTCAGACAGAGGGCTCCGACCATAAATAGGAAGGCTAGTATGCTAGCCTGAAATTACGGGAGGAGTTCGAGGGGTACTTATACAGACCATCCACCAGGGTCAGTGTCGGCTGTAGTGCGCGGTACCCACCCACCCATATCTCCCTTTTCTAGGGCACTCCTCTACAACCAATTCTCAGCAGAATTATCTATTACTTCTATTCAGGTATGGCCCCTTTATTTGGCATACCGTACAAAAGGCCAGGCCACACTTCAGGTCTTATTTGTGTTGTTAGTCTTGTGACGTGTTTATGTGATCCATATCTCTTCAGACAGAGGGCTCCGACCATAAATATATATATATAAATATAATTTTTTTTTTTTAAACAGCCCCTTTAAGAAAAAAAAATTCAAAAAAGTGTCCTTTGCACTATGCTCGGGCGCCGGCCCCGTGCATTATGGGAAGCGCCACGTAAATGCAATCATGAGATTGCAGACGTGGCGCTTCATTTGCAGGCTTTTAACCCGCCTTGTGGCACAATGCAAAGCGCCGATTAGCTTCCGCCCGTAGAATCACTATGGGCACCGGGCGGGAGCATTGTTGTTTGAATTGAGAGGTTACTTCCGGGTTTTGTGGAATACACGAAAACAGGAAGTGACGTCGGCAGCTCCGTTCTTTGCATGGCCCAACCGGAGCTGAAAGCAAGGTAAGAGAGAGAGAGAGACAATGCTGTCCTTCCTTGCTAAATGCTATATACCCGGCCCCTCAATTACTTTCCATCCAGAGTCCAGACTGTCTTATCTCTGTGCAGTTTTATGTCTCCAGGAGTCCAGAGTACAGTCATTCCTGATAATAACAGATAATATCTTCCTTCTGTTTCATTTTGTCTGAGTTACTGGCTTACTGCGTTCATTTTCTGCTTTTCCATTCTGAATCCTGCTAATTATGCCTTAAATTCTATGCATTTTTATTAACTTTTCCACTGCTCGACTTCTTGCACAACTATTATGCCGCGTACACACGACCGTTTTTAATGTCATTGAAAAAAAAAACATTTTTCTCGACGTGATTCTTCTCAAGCCTGCCTTGCCTACACACTATCGTGGAAAAAAAATGTTCGAGTAAAGCGCGGTGACGTACAACACGTACGACGGCACTATAAAGGGGAAGTTCCATTCGGATGGCGCCACCCTTCATGTTAGTAAAGTTTGTTGAGAGACGATTCGCGCTTTTCAGCCTCGTGCTTTTCAGTCCATTACAGCGTGACGAATGTGCTATCTCCATTACGAATGCTAGTTTTTCCAGAACGAGCGCTCCCGTCTCATACTTGATTCTGAGCATGCGCATTTTTTTTCACGTCGTTAAAGCCCACACATGCCCGTTTTTTATGACGAGAAAAACAACGATGTAAAAAACAACGTGAAAAATTAGAGCATGTTCCAATTTTTTCATGGCCGTTTTTCACGTCGTGAAAAATGCTCTGAAGCCCACACACGATCATTTTTAATGACCATTTTAAAAAAAATTCATTTTCTCGTCATTAAAAACGGTCGTGTGTACGCGGCATATGTCATAAGGACAGAGTTTAAGCTGCAGTTATATGCCAGATTAATTACTGTGCAGTTCAGATCATATATAGTTAAACCCACGTTGTTGTTTTTTTTTGTTGTTTTTTTAAGCTTTGTCTTATCCCGGTTAGGGACAAAGGAAAATGTCAGTTTTTTTCAGTAAAATAATCTTTTTATTATAAAAATTATAATATATGCAATATTTAATATTTCATGTGATTTGACTCTTCTAATGTTGAATATGTGTGTGTGTGTGTATATATATATATTATATGCAACATGTCTGATGATATTCAAGCATTGAGCTGTTTGTGCTGCTGAGGGACTGAGGAACCATTGTCATAGGCATGGACAGGACATCCTGAGACTTGTAGTTGATCGCACAGTGGCTGAGTTTGATGGCACAGTGGATGCGTTCGATGGCACAGTGGATGCGTTCGATGGCACAGTGGATGCGTTCGATGGCACAGTGGCTGCGTTTGATGTTTTTTTGTTTTTTTTTTTTAGTTTGTTTGCGCCCCCCAATTTTTTTTAGCACCAGCTGCCACTGGCCCTTGCAAATTCTAGGCGGGCTTTTTTGTGCATGGGCTTTAGGAGAGGCTTGCTTCGTGGACGACACCCATGTATGCCATTCCTCTGCAGTGTACACTGTATTGTGTCACGGGAAACAATCACCTCAGTTTGGCTTTCTACTTCTTTAGCTAACTGCAGTGAACTTGCATGGCCTTGTGACATTTCTCTTCCATGTGGTGCCATTGCTGACAGCATGAAATGGGGGGGGAGGGGGGTTCTTTGTTAAGTAATTTTATAATCAAATGTCTGCTGGACACTAGGGATGAGCTCCGGCGTGTTCGCATTGAGCACGTGCAGAGCCCGCCAGGAAGTCGGCACCGCGCTGAACTAATGACAGGCAGGGAGACATTTCTGGATGCTCAGCTGCAAAAGTTGGGAAATGTCTCCCTGGCTGTGATTAGCGCAGCGCGGTGCCGACTTCCTGGCTCTGCACGTGCTCAATGCGAACACGCCGGAGCTCATCCCTACTGGACACCTGTTTAATGAACAATTCGATGTTAGTGGCAGCAGAGGAGCCCTGATTCCTATCTACCACGGAGATCTAAGAAGGGAGAGTCACCGGCCTCATCTGCCTGACATCATCGGGAGGAATTTGGAATCCATTTTCTGATGACCATACAAGGAAATCGTGACTACAGCACAGATACCCTTGCCTTGCCTGCTTGACTCACCACTGACCGGTGGATGAGTCCACATCTCATGGTGAGAGTACCTACCCCCCCACAGGTGGTGGAATCACATCCTCTTATTGGTGATAATATTACTGAACTCCACGAATCATCTCCCTCTAAACACGGTTTTAAGAGACGTCTGGTGTTGCTCCATCTTGTATTGTGTTTGGAATTTCCATGCTGTTTTGAGCTTATCGCTCTGAACTTTTGGGTTCCTGATTTAAGCATACGTACATCTTTTAATCTTTTATTGGACTCCTTTTATATTGTGTCACCACATTATTTTGGACTTACACACAGTCAACGCGTTCGTTTGACTTGCATGTTTTTTGGGCACTAATTTATATCATGTTTTAAGTTTTTTTTTTTTTTTTTGATGATTTTCAATATATCTTTCTATGCATAATCAGGATTTATTTACCGGTCAGGGAACTTGTTCTGCATACAGACGGCAGAACTTTTCCAGCCAACATTCACGAAACGACCTGTTTTTTATGCTCTTTAGCGCCACCCTTTGGGCAACCTCTGCTAATGTTATCTTATGGTTAGCATTGGTTCGGAGCATGCGTATTTGTACTTTGGATTTTATTCCTTCCGACTTGTGTACACGCGATCGAATAATCCGACGGAACACATTTGTTGTCAGAAAATTTGAGAACATGCTATCCCACATTTGTTGTCGGAAATTCCGACAACAATTGTCCGATGGAGCGTACAAACGGTCGGATTATCCAACAAAAACCCTGCCAACACACAATTTTTGTCGGAAAATCCGATCGTGTGTACGGGCCTTAAGACTTTCATTGGGGTGTATTCATTTTTGCAACATGGTCTTGAATTAATTTGTTAGGAAAAATACTTTTTTGTGTGTGCAAATTAACAAATCTGGGTTGAAATCAATGGCCCACATTTGTGGGAGTATTTTGTAGTGTAGTGTCCCATAGAAAATGTTGATTCTGAAAGTAAAGCAAGGGATTTCTGACAAATTTGTTGGGGTGTACTCATTTAGGTAAAGAACTGTATATATTTATATATATCTATACATAGATATATATAAACCTTCCTTTTTTTTCCCTTTTGAGATAAATGTTTATATAAAAGACTAAAAGTTGATAATTGTAAGCACCCCTGTTGGTGGTAAATGGTTTGTCTTATCTCTGTAACTGCCACTTTCGCTGGACAGCTTAGTCTGTTAAATTAACTTGAAAAATAACAGAATTAAAGGTGTTGTAAAGTCTAACGGATTTTCACCATCCCTACCACTAAATGTAACATATTCAATTCATTTTTTCCCTATTTTGTAATCAAGTAAATATGTAATCGAGTAAATATAAAATATAACATGAATATTTTGTATCATAATTTTCCTTCAGCAGATGGAGCTCTTGGCTCCTTTTCACATTTTTAAGGCTCTTCTTGGCTGTTTTGCTAGGGGAAAAAAATGTATGTTTACAGTGGTCCGTAGCTCAAGTTGAAATTTTCTACACACAAGTAAATGAGTTATGCCGCGTACACACGACCGTTTTTCATGGCGTGAAAAATGCCATTTTTTTTTAATTGGTCATTAAAAACTATCGTGTGTAGGCTCCAGAGCATTTTTAACGACGTGAAAAATGACCTAAAAAAAATTAGAACCTGCTCTATTTTTTCACGTCGTTTTTCACGCCGTTCTTTTTAACGTCGTGAAAAATGGTAGTGTGTATGCTTTTACGAGGGGAAAAAAAAATGCGCATGCTCAGAATCAAGTATGAGACGGGAGCGCTCCTTCTGGTAAAACTAGCGTTCGTAATGGAGATAGCACATTCGTCACGCTGTAACGGACTGAAGAGCATGAGGCTGAAAAGCGCGAATCGGCTCTCACCAAACTTTACTAATACAAGGATCAGCAAAAGCAGCCCAAAGGGTGGTGCCATCCAAATAGAACTTCCCCTTTATAGTGCCGTCGTACGTGTTGTTGTACGTGACCGCGCTTTGCTTGAGCATTTTTTTTAACGAAAGTGTGTAGGCAAGGCAGGCTTGAGAGGAAACACGAAAAATCACGTCGAGAAAAACATTGTTTTTTTCAATGACATTAAAAACGGTCGTGTGTATGCAGCATTAGAGCAGTGGCTCACCTCTCTTGCCTTCCCTACCTGTGCATATGGTTCCTTATAAAAATGGCAGGGCACAGGCTTTTCTTCTCCGGGTGTGGCTGCTTTCAAAAAAAAAAAAAAAAAAAGGAACTCGACTTTGCATATCTTTTGTTTTATGCATCTGGAATGTAGTTAGCTGATTTAAACTAAAAGGTCAATCAGTATTTATTATGTTTAGCTCTCAACAATACACCAATATATTATTTCACAATCTAAACCACAATAATAACTAAATACCTTTGCAATGTACTGGGGACATTTCTTTAAAGTCTTCGTTGATTTCCAGGTGATGGGTCAAGTAAAGAGACAGGATACTGTGAGAGAAGCTCAAAGGTGAGCACCTGTGACGTTCTTATCAAAATATATGTTTATAAATTTTATATACATATATATATATATATATATATATATATATATATATACACATAGTTGTGCTCAAAAGTTTACATACCCTGGCAGAATTTATGATTTCTTAGACCCCTTTCACACTGAGGGTGTATTACAGGCGCTATAGCGTTAAAAATAGCGCCTGCAATCCGCCCTTAACCAGCTGTTACATTCACACCGAGGGCTTTCACACTGGAGCATTGTTTGCACTAGCAGGATGGTAAAAAAAAGTCCTGATAGCCGCATCTCTGCAGCTGTGAAGGAGCGGTGTGTTTACCACTCCTCCACCGCTCCTGCCCATTGAAATCAATGGGACAGCGCGGCTATCCCGCCCGCAATGCGCTGCTTCAGTAGCGCATTGCGAGAGGTTTTAATCCTTTCTCGGCCGCTAGCGGGGGTTAAAAGCGCCCCGCTAGTGTCCTAAATGCGGCATAAATCAGCCCATATCGTCGGCGGTAAAAATGGCTGCGTTTTACCGCCGACGCTATGGGCGGCTCAGTGTGAAAAGGGGTCTTATACAGTCTTGTTACATCAATTTTTCATTGTTTTTAATAGTAAGAGTAAATAAAATGTACTATTTTAACAGCTTTATGGTCTGTGGCAATTTTGCACCTTGAAAATCACATCCAAAATATGCTTATTGGTTATCTTTGATATGTGCAATGAATGTTGTCACCCTAGGACAGGAAGTTTGATACTGGCAGGATCACCAGGTGAAAATAAAAGAAAAAAGCCTGAAAATGAAAACTAATGCAGCCACCACACCATGTGATAAAGGGATGTGTTTCCTAAACCCACAACATGTAAACAGAATAAATTAGACTCCCATGAACTGGCATGTGAATTGCCACTAGGGATGAGCTTCGTGTTCGATCGTTCGACGAAGATCGAACGATTTGGGCCGTTCGCGCCAAATTCGAGTGACGCGAACGGCCCACAATGCACTACGCCATCGCAGTGTCATCCAGGCGCTGTGATTGGCCAAGCATGCACTGTGACCCCGCATGCTTGGCCAATCACAGCACCGGCAGCGAGGAGAGCAATGATTGGCCACAGGCAGGATGCCTGTGGCCAATTATTGCTGAGGGTGTTTAGTACACGCCCCACACTATAAAAGGCCGCCAGCACGGCGGCCTAGTGTAGTGTGTTCCGGAGCAGGGAAAGAGAAGCATAGGCAGGGACAGTGACATTTATTTTTTTCTTGCTTAACCTGGATTCCTTTAGTTTAGGGAAAGAGAAGGATAGGTAGGGAGAGTGTCAGTGTGTTTTACTGTGCGAATCCTTGTTTCTTGGGACAGGGAAGGACAGTGAGGGAATTCTCCTTGTGCTATAGTGTGCTTTAAAAAAACATTTTTTCTAGGGACAGAAAACTATAGGTAGGAAGAGTGTCAGTTTCTTTCACTGTGATAATCCTTGTTTCTAGGGACAAAGAAGGAAAGTGAGGGAAATTCTCCTTGTGCTATAGTGTGCTTTAAAAAAACATTTTTTCTAGGGACAGAAAACTATAGGTAGGAAGAGTGTCAGTTTCTTTCACTGTGATAATCCTTGTTTCTAGGGACAGGGAAGGAAAGTGAGGGAAATTCTCCTTGTGCTATAGTGTGCTTTAAAAAAACATTTTTTCTAGGGACAGAAAACTATAGGTAGGGAGAGTGTCAGTGTGTTTTACTGTGCGAATCCTTGTTTCTAGGGACAGGAAAGGACAGTGAGGGAATTCTCCTTGTGCTATAGTGTGCTTTAAAAAAACATTTTTTCTAGGGACAGAAAACTATAGGTAGGAAGAGTGTCAGTTTCTTTCACTGTGATAATCCTTGTTTCTAGGGACAAAGAAGGAAAGTGAGGGAAATTCTCCTTGTGCTATAGTGTGCTTTAAAAAAACATTTTTTCTAGGGTCAGAAAACTATAGGTAGGAAGAGTGTCAGTTTCTTTCACTGTGATAATCCTTGTTTCTAGGGACAAAGAAGGAAAGTGAGGGAAATTCTCCTTGTGCTATAGTGTGCTTTAAAAAAACATTTTTTCTAGGGACAGAAAACTATAGGTAGGAAGAGTGTCAGTTTCTTTCACTGTGATAATCCTTGTTTCTAGGGACAAAGAAGGAAAGTGAGGGAAATTCTCCTTGTGCTATAGTGTGCTTTAAAAAAACATTTTTTCTAGGGACAGAAAACTATAGGTAGGGAGAGTGTCAGTGTCTTTTACTGTGCGAATCCTTGTTTCTAGGGACAGGGAAGGACAGTGAGGGAATTCTCCTTGTGCTATAGTGTGCTTTAAAAAAGCATTTTTTCTAGGGACAGAAAACTATAGGAAGGAAGAGTGTCAGTTTCTTTCACTGTGATAATCCTTGTTTCTAGGGACAAAGAAGGAAAGTGAGGGAAATTCTCCTTGTGCTATAGTGTGCTTTAAAAAAAATTTTTTCTAGGGTCAGAAAACTATAGGTAGGAAGAGTGTCAGTTTCTTTCACTGTGATAATCCTTGTTTCTAGGGACAGGGAAGGAAAGTGAGGGAAATTCTCCTTGTGCTATAGTGTGCTTTAAAAAAACATTTTTTCTAGGGACAGAAAACTATAGGAAGGAAGAGTGTCAGTTTCTTTCACTGTGATAATCCTTGTTTCTAGGGACAAAGAAGGAAAGTGAGGGAAATTCTCCTTGTGCTATAGTGTGCTTTAAAAAAACATTTTTTCTAGGGACAGAAAACTATAGGTAGGGAGAGTGTCAGTTTCTTTCACTGTGATAATCCTTGTTTCTAGGGACAGGGAAGGACAGTGAGGGAATTCTCCTTGTGCTATAGTGTGCTTTAAAAAAACATTTTTTCTAGGGTCAGAAAACTATAGGTAGGAAGAGTGTCAGTTTCTTTCACTGTGATAATCCTTGTTTCTAGGGACAGGGAAGGACAGTGAGGGAAATTCTCCTTGTGCTATAGTGTGCTAAAGCATTCCTCATCAACCATCTTTGAAATCCTTGTTTTTTTGGACAGTCAGGGAAATTGTCGTTGTGCTATTCTGTGCAAAAGCAATCATCCTCAACCATATTTAGAAATCCTTAAGTAAAGGGACAGAGAAGGACACCTGAAGGTAGCCCTTATTGCTTTTTTCCCATCTCCCTGCAGGCCATCTATTAGAATGTCTGGAAGGCAAACAAGGAGAGGCAGACAGTCAGGAGGCAATAAAAGAGGGCAAGCAGGCTCTGTGTCTGGGGGCAACAGTGCTGGTCGTGGACGCGGTGCATTGTCATCAGCACATGGCCATGGGACACGCTTGTCCTTCTTTTCGGCAGCTGGACATGTTGAGCCACATCATGCCGAAGACTTGGTAGAGTGGATGACCAAGCCCTCCTCCTCCTCCTCATCCTCTCTCACCCAGGCTCAGGGTACTGGAAAAGCAGCTGCCAAAGCGTCCTCTTCCCTGGTATCAATGTCAGACTCATCATCAGTCACTCCTTCCCTAGACCCACCATGTCCTCCTCCTGAGGAGTCCCCCGGACTGTTTGAGCACAGTGTTGGGTACATGCTCCAGGAGGATGCCCAGCGTTTTGAAGGGTCTGATGATGAAACCCAGCTACAGGAAGGCAGTAGCGTGAGAGCAGACAGAGGGGATGCTCAAGAAGGACACCAATCTGGCAGTCATGTTCCAGCAGCTGCAGCATACTGCCAGATTGGCTCCAGTGATGAGGAGGGAGGGGATGATGAGGTCACTGACTCCACGTGGGTGCCTAATAGGAGAGAGGAGGAGGAGGAGGAGGATGAGGAGGAGGCACATCTCCAACGAGGCAGGATGCCCTTTGGTGGCCAGCGTAAGGGCAGTACACCGACGGAATCACACCGCAGAGCTCCGCCTGTGCAGGGCGCTGCCTCTGCTCGTCATTCAAAAAGTTCTTTGGTGTGGGCCTTTTTTGAGGCTAGTGCATCAGATCGCACAGCTGCTGTTTGCAACATATGTCTCAAGCGTATATCGCGTGGCCAAAACATCAGCCGCTTGGGTACCACATGCCTGACCAGACATATGTTGACCTGCCATGCAGCTCGTTGGCAAGCCTACCTCAAAGACCCACACCAAAGAACAAAGCGGACCTCTCCTTGCACCGCATCAGCTGGGATCTCCAACCCCACTATAACTTCAGTCCTCTCTGAAACATGCACTGAGAGGAATGAAGGTGTAGAATTAGGTGTGTCACAGCCAAGTACTTGCGGCCACTCTGCTAGCAGTACACCGACGTCCGATTCTAGCAGGCAAATTTCCCTGCCCCAGCTGCTGGACCGTCGAAAGAAGTTCACTCCCAGCCATCCACATGCCCAGCGGTTGAATGCTAGCTTGGCTAAATTGCTAGCGCTTCAACTGCTGCCTTTTCAGTTGGTAGACTCGGCCCCCTTCCGTGAGTTTGTGCAATGTGCGGTTCCTCAGTGGCAGGTTCCCAAACGCCACTTTTTCTCACGGAAGGCTATTCCGGCTCTCTACCGGCATGTGGAAGGCAATGTCTTGGCCTCGCTGGACAGGGCGGTCAGCGGTAAGGTGCATATTACCGCTGGCTCATGGTCCAGCAGGCATGGACAGGGACGTTACCTTTCTTTCACAGCCCATTGGGTCACTCTTTTGGCAGCTGGGAAGGATGCAGGACAAGGTGCAGTAGTGTTGGAGGTTGTTCCACCGCCACGCCTCCAAAATGCTACTACTGGTTGTGACACACCTCTCTCCTCCACCCCCTCCTCTTCTTCTTCCTCCATGGCCTCTTCCTGTGGTTTGTCCTCGGAACCAGCGGTGCTCCGTAGGCGTTCAAGGGGCTACGCAAGTACGCAGGCAAAAAGATGCCATGCCGTGCTTGCGCTGGTGTGTTTGGGGGACAGAAGCCACACTGGGGCAGAGGTCCTGTCTGCTCTGCAGGGCCAGGCCGAGAGGTGGTTGACGCCACGCCAGCTTAAGCCAGGAATGGTGGTTTGCGACAATGGCACCAACCTCCTCTCCGCCCTCCGACAGGGACAACTGACCCATGTGCCCTGTGTGGCTCACGTCCTTAACCTGGTGGTGCAGCGGTTCTTGGGCAGGTACCCGGGCTTACAGGATGTCCTGAGGCAGGCCAGGAAAGTCTGTGTGCATTTCCGCAGATCTTATAATGCCAGTGCTCGCCTGGCTGAGCTGCAAAAGGAGTTGAACCTGCCCAAGAACCGCCTTATATGTGACATGCCCACCAGGTGGAACTCAACGTTGGCCATGCTGCAGCGGCTGCACACGCAGCAGAGGGCCATCAATGAGTACCTGTGCGACTACGGCACCAGGACAGGGTCAGGGGAGCTTGTTTTTTTTCTCCACGCCAGTGGGGCATGATCAGGGATGCATGCACTGTCCTGGCACCATTTGAGGAGGCCACAAGGATGGTGAGCAGTGACAGTGCATGCATCAGTGACACTGTACCTCTTGTCCACCTGTTGGAGCACACGCTGCGTGGAATAATGGACAGGGCACTTGAGGCAGAACAGAGTCAGGAAGAGGAGGACTTCCTTGCCTCTCAAGGCCCCCTTTACCCAGACAGTGTTCCTTCTGTCCCACCCATCGCACAGGAAGAGGACGAGGAGGAGGAGGAGGATTGTGTCAGCATGGAGGTGGAGGCTGGCACTCAGCATCATCAGCAGCAGTCTTTTAGGGATGATTTACAGTCCCAAGAAACCAGTGGACTTGTACGTGGCTGGGAGGAGGTGGCTGCGGATCATGTCTTCCTTAGTGACCCAGAGGACTCCGGAGCGAATGCCTCAGCAAACCTACGCTGCATGGCCTCCCTGATCCTGCAAAGTCTGCGGAAGGATCCTCGTATTCTTCGGATCAAGGAGAGGGACCATTACTGGCTGGCCACTCTCCTTGATCCACGGTACAAGGGTAAGGTTGCGGACCTTATGTTACCGTCGCAGAGGAAGCAGAGGATGAGACAACTCCGGGAGGCCTTGCAGAAAGGTCTGTGCAACGCGTTCCCAGAGACTGGGAGGTTACAAACTCCTGGTCCTGGACAACGAGTTGCTGAGGCTTCGGCCAGTCAAAGAAGGAGCGGTGGGGAAGGTGGCCGTCTGACCGATGCGTTCAGACAATTCTTTAGTCCGCAGCCCCAAAGTATGATCGGTTCCAGCAACCATCGCCAGCGTCTGATAAACATGGTGCAGGAATATCTAGGGGCAAGGTCAGACTTGGGCACCTTCCCCACCGAAAATCCTCTGGCTTACTGGGTCTTGAGGATGGATCACTGGCCAGAGCTTGCACAGTATGCAATTGAGCTACTGGCCTGTCCTGCATCCAGCGTTCTTTCGGAACGCACATTCAGTGCTGCTGGAGGATTTGTCACGGATCACAGGGTGCGCCTGTCCACCGACTCGGTTGATCGACTGACTTTCATCAAGATGAACCAGTCTTGGATCACCACCAGCTACCACACACCTGATGCTGATATAACAGACTAATTGATTTTAACATGTCACATCCCTTCAAGACTGATGCTGATGCTGAGTGCCTGTGCTGTTATGTTGACTGGCTATCCTCCTCCTCCGAGTCCTCAATGATACGATTGATGATGATAGCTTGGAAGATCATTTTTGTTTATGGGTGCCGCCACCAGTGGCTAAGGCCCAATTTTTCAGCCCCTGTTTTACAGGGGCGTGTAATTACAATTTTTTTAGCAATAATTTGCCATAGGGCTCATTGCTGTGCTCCAAGTACAGTATCTGTGAGGGGTTGGAGTGTTGTGGCACCAGTGCCTAAGGCCCAATTTTTCAGCCCCTGTTTAACAGGGGCATGTCATTACAATTTTTGAAGCAATACTTTGCAACAGGGCTCATTGCTGTGCTCCAAGTACAGTATCTGTGAGGGGTTGTAGTGTTGTGCCACCAGTGCCTAAGGCCCAATTTTTCAGCCCCTGTTCAAAAGGGGCATGTAATTACAATTCTTGATCTAATAATTCACAGCAGGGCCCATTGCTGCACCCACCAAGAGTAACTCTGAGGGCTTACAGTGTTGTGGCAACACCACCACCACCACCACCACGAAAGGCCCAATTTTTCAGCCCCTGTTCAACAGGGGCATGCAATTACAATTCTTGATCTAATAATTCACAGCAGGGCCCATTGCTGCACCCACCAAGAGTAACTCTGAGGGCTTACAGTGTTGTGGCAACGCCACCACCACCACCACCACCACCACGAAAGGCCCAATTTTTCAGCCCCTGTTCAAAAGGGGCATGTAATTACAATTCTTGATCTAATAATTCACAGCAGGGCCCATTGCTGCACCCACCAAGAGTAACTCTGAGGGCTTACAGTGTTGTGGCAACACCACCACCACCACCACCACGAAAGGCCCAATTTTTCAGCCCCTGTTCAACAGGGGCATGCAATTACAATTCTTGATCTAATAATTCACAGCAGGGCCCATTGCTGCACCCACCAAGAGTAACTCTGAGGGCTAACAGTGTTGTGGCAACGCCACCACCACCACCACCACCACGAAAGGCCCAATTTTTCAGCCCCTGTTCAAAAGGGGCATGTAATTACAATTCTTGATCTAATAATTCACAGCAGGGCCCATTGCTGCACCCACCAAGAGTAACTCTGAGGGCTTACAGTGTTGTGGCAACACCACCACCACCACCACCACCACAAAAGGCCCAATTTTTCAGCCCCTGTTCAACAGGGGCATGCAATTACAATTCTTGATCTAATAATTCACAGCAGGGCCCATTGCTGCACCCACCAAGAGTAACTGTCAGGGCTTACAGTGTTGTGGCACCAGCACCACCATCAAAGGCCCAATTTTTACTACCACTGTTCAACAATTATATGTAATTACAATTCCTGATATAATAGTTGACAGCAGGGCGTTCCAGCACGCACCAAGAGTAACTGTGAGTGCTTACAGTGTTGTGCCAACACCAACAACTAAGGGGCCTATTTCTGCAGAGTATATACGGCAGGTCCCTACTTTCAAACATCCAACTTACAAACGACTCCTACTTGCAAACGCAAGAAGACAACAGGAAGTGAGAGGAAATCTACCCCTTGGAAGGAAAATTCTCTCCTGTAAGAATTAATATGGGAGAAAGGTGTCTCCTCTGTACTGATGCTTTATCACCAATCCTTGTTTCAAGAAAAACACCACATTTCAAAAACAGTTGTCATTGGGACGGAAAGTGAGGTGAAATGTTCTGAACAGGGGCACAGACAGCAAAACAAATGTTACAGGGGTGATAACCCTTACCTATGTTTTCCAAAAAGTTTAAAAATAGATTTTTGGGCTGGAGCTACACTTAAACAATGTACCTGTTCAAAATTACAAACAGATTCTACATAAGAACAAACCTACAGTCCCTGTCTTGTATGCACCGCCTGTATACGGCTGTTCAGAGTATATAGGGCCTTTTTTATTTTATGTGCGGGGTTCCCCTTAATATCCATACAAGACCCAAAGGGGCTGGTAATGGGCTGGGGTAGGGGGGGGGGTCATGGGGTAGCTATGCCATTTTTCTTAAAGATTTTCATCCATATTACCGGGACCAGACATTACATTAAAGCCGCAAGCAGTTTTAAATGGCTTTTTTTTCCTTTAGAAGTGTCATTTTGTGCAGGGACAGTTCTAAACACGTGGCACTTCACAAGCATACTTTAGACACCCCCCAGGTACGATATTTAAAGGAATATTTGACTTTTTTTTTTCACTTTATGCATCATTAAAATGACTGCACCCGAAAAACGACCGTTTTTAAAACTTCTTTTTGCATTGATACATGTCCCCTGGTGCACAACCCGGGTTCCCAAACCCTTTTTAGGACAATAACATGCATAATAGTTGTTATAATTAGCACTTTAGAATTCGAACGTTCGCATCCATTGTATTTAATAGGGTTCTAATGTTCGTACGAACTTTCGGTCCGTTCGCGGGTTCTGGTGCGAACCGAACCCGGGGTTGTTCGGCTCATCACTAATTGCCACCATCCCTAGTGAATCAACAATTGGATTTACCTCTTAAAGAGTGGGATTTTGTGGGCAATATAATAATTCAAAAAGGATTTAGAAAAATATATTTATTACAAAAAATTAGATAATAGAAAAAGGTCATAGAAGCCACACATGTGGTAGACAATTAAAAACAGAAATACATTGAAATGCATGAACATACGAACCACGATAAAGATGACTGCATGAGAGCCCCAAGAACAACCGTGAATGTTCCTGAAGATGCCAAGCTGCTAAATTCAACGTGTTTCGAATGTGTGAATTAAAATACAATCTTCTTCAGGGATAGCAGCATCTGTGTCCATGCATTTACTTAAAAGGAAAACAGCCCCCTCGTCCAGAGCTCCCGCCAAGGTCCACAAATTCTTTTCACAACATGAGGAGTCCAAGAACAAAGTTCAATTTAGATTGCCCAACAAGGATAGTATTAGCATCCCAAAAGATCTCCTCAAACGCACCCAAGTACGGGAGAAAAGGACCAAAAAACTGAAATCCTGAAACAACCCCCAACAAAAAAACAAGCAGTTGGAGAAAGAAGATCCAGCAGTCAGAGTGTCCAAACTGAGGCAGCAGAGAGGAGGTCCATGTCTGGTACCTTCCACCGGAATGTCCAGAGGGAAACTGGCAAATCCGGATCTTCTTTCTCCAACTGCTTGTTATTTTGTTGGGGGTTGTTTCAGGATTTCAGTTTTTTGGTCCTTTTCTCCACTACTTGGGTGCGTTTGAGGAGATCTTTTGGGATGCTAATACTATCCTTGTTGGGCAATCTAAATTGAACTTTGTTCTTGGACTCCTCATGTTGGATGTAGTATTTGTGGACCTTGGCGGGAGCTCTGGACGAGGGGGCTGTTTTCCTTTTAAGTAAGTGCATGGACACAAATGCTGCTATACCTGAAGAAGATTGTATTTTAATTT
Source organism: Rana muscosa (assembly GCA_029206835.1). Taxonomy (NCBI): domain Eukaryota; kingdom Metazoa; phylum Chordata; class Amphibia; order Anura; family Ranidae; genus Rana; species Rana muscosa. The sequence continues at coordinate 341,458,604 of CM055118.1, read as the reverse complement.
ACACATTCGAAACGCGTTGGAATTAGCAGCTTGGCATCTTCAGGAACCTTTACGGTTGTTCTTTGGTCTCTCATGCAGTCATCTTTATCGTGGTTCATATGTTTATGCATTTCAATGTATTTCTGTTTTTAATTGTCTACCACATGTGTGGTTTCTATGTCCTTTTTCTATTATCTAATTTTTTGTAATAAATATATTATTCTATATCCTTCTTGAATTATTATATTGCCCACAAAATCCCACTCTTTAAGAGGTAAATCCAATTGTTGACAACATGTAAACAGTATCCGTTCATCAATTTTTCATTGTTTTTTAATGATAAAATAGTAAATTTTATTTACACTTAACAGCTTTATGGTCTGTGACAATTCTGCACCTTGAAAATTGCATCCAAGATATGCTTATTGGTTTTCTTTAATATTTAAGGGATGACGGTACCAGTCAAATCTCTTCCCGTTCTCATCCACAATATTTACATTATGGCATATTCATTGCACTATGTCTATCGAGAAGCAGTTTTGTCACCCTAGGCCAGTGATGGAGAACCTTGGCACCCCAGATGTTTTGGAACTACAATTCCCATGATGCTCATGCACTCTGCGGTGTAGTTGAGCATCATAGGAAATGTAGTTTCAAAACATCTGGAGTGCCAAGGTTCGCCATTACAGCCCTAAGCTGGTCTTCTGATTTAAAAAAACAGACATGTCGTCTCCCTCTCCTAATTTCCATAGAGTGGATTTGTTTTGTAGTTAACAGTAGACATGTGCACTGCCGAAAATTTGTTTTTTTCCTTTTGTTTTTTTTTTTTTTGCTTTTTTGCTTTTTTCGGAAATTGGAAATTTCGAAAATTCGAGATTCGAAAATTAGAAATTGCAAAATTAGAAAATCGAAAATTCGAAAATGGGAAATTTGGAAAGTTGAATCTCCGAATTTTTGGAATTTCCGAATTTTCGTTTTCAGAAATTAGAAATTCTTTTTTTCGCTTTATTTGGTTTTTTTTTGCTTTTCCAAAAAAACAAAAACGAAACGAAAAAAAATTGGAAATTCTAAAATTCGAAATTCCGAATTTACAAAAATCTGAATTTCGAAAATCTGAATTTACGAAATTCGTAAATTCGAAATTTCGTAAATTCTAAATTTTGTAAATTCGAAATTTCGTAAATTCGAAATTTTGTAAATTCGAAATTTCGTAAATTCGAAATTTCGTAAATACGAAAATCCGAAAATTAGAAAATTGGAAATTTCGGAATTACGAATTTTTCTAAATTTCTTAAAAACGAATTAGAAACTAAACTAATTGCACATGTCTAGTTAACAGAAGATAGATGAGAAAGCTTATGAAAGTGTTTGAGATTCCAGTTCAGTGCACAGGCAGTTACAAGGACATTGGATTTCTGTCAGAATCAACAGCTATTTTACTGTATTTGCAGAAAATATTACTTAGCCTGAAAAAAGAAAACAAATGAAGCCACCATACCTGTGAAGTCTCTCATTTATCCAGGTCATGGTATATCTAGCTGCCGTTATATAATGCAGCTGACACATCTAAGGACTGCTAAGCTGCAATTTGGCTCTTGGGTTTAGATACACTTTAGGTTGGTATTTAAATATAACCTAGTTATTGTTTGTCTTCAGAAGCCAGATGAGGTCCCGGTGGGTGGCACTGATAATTTGGGAAGAATGGTGGAGGATGGAGAAGATGTAAGTACTGAGAGATAGATGGCATGGGGGGGGGTGTTTCAGATGTTATTTTATGCATTGACATACCTCTACAGACTCAGTCTATCCAGAGAGTATGGCCACCTGCTGACTTGGCACTATCCACAGGCATCTTAACTCTTCAATAAGACACAGACATTGAATCCAACCAATTTTTACTTCAGATAACTGCAGCACAGAAGATGTTTTTACAGTCCTTTCAAGTGTAAGAAGACAATTACTTTCCCAAGCCTTTCCTCTATCAAGTTCTAACATCAACTGAGGACACATGAAAGAAACAGGGAGGGTCTAGCTAGAACTGAACTAACTAATACTAAACTAAGACGGACATAGCAAATCATTTAAGTAAACAACTTGTAGTGGCCTAAAACCACCACTAGACGTCAGAATCAGTGGTGGCCCATCCATTAGGGGTGCACGGGCGCCACCCCCCCCATCCATGTGCCTGGCCCTCTGATCTACATGCAGAGCGCCAGATGCATGGATTCCAATCAGAGTTTTTTTTTAAGCAGAGGCTCTAATAGGCTTCAAAAAAGGGTGAGTTTGGTGCGCAGAGCACTGCACCCTAAGCCCACCCAGTTGTGTGACAATAACTCTGATTCTCCTTTTAGTCAATCAGGAAGCGGGTCATGAGATGGGGCAAGTAGACATGCGCGCTGCCGAAATTTTTTTGTTTTCGTTTTTTTGCTTTTTTCGGAAATTCAGGAAATTCAAAAAAAAAAAAATTTTCGTTTTCGTCTTTTAGCTTTTTTCGGAAATTCCGAAATCCGGGAAAATCGAAAAAAAAAAATTGTTTTAGTTTTTTTGCTTTTTTCGGAAATTCTGGAAATTAGGAATTCCGAATTTCGAAATTTCGAATTTCCAAAAAAACGAAACGAAAAAAAGAATTTTTAGAATTTCCAAAAAAAGCAAAAAAACAAAAAAAAAAGAATTTCTGATTTTTGGAAATTCGGAAATTCAAAAAATTCGGAATTCGGAAATTCAACTTTCCAAATTTCCCATTTTAGATTTTCGTATTTAGCATTTCGGAAATTTCGGAAATCTGACATTTCGGAAATCTGAAATTTCTAAAATTCGGAAATTCTAAAATTCGGAAATTCTAAAATTCGGAAATTCTAAAATTCGGAAATTCTGGAATTAACAAATTTCTCTAAATTCGTGAAAAACGAATTAGAAAACTAAACAAATTGCACATGTCTAAGGGCAAGTGTGGGGCTCAGATTGACTGACTGACTGACTGACCGGTTGGGGGGGGGGGGCGTCCATGACCCGACCAACCGGGGGAGGGGGGTTGATGCCGTCTGTGATTGTTTGTGTCCCCCCCCCAAAAAAAACACCCACCAAGTTCTTTTGAACTTGATGAAATTCAAGTTCAGAAAAATGCTAATTAATTGGGACAGAACAGGGGTAGACTATCATTATCTCTGACACCCATCTTATGTTGGCCATACGCTAGTAGAGTTTTAAATGAACATCCATACAAACATTTGGATGAACATTTGTAGCAGAATTCTCAGTATGTTTAATGACTTGGTGAATGTCGTAGTTTAAGAATTCAATTAGCATTTGAAAAATGAAATGTTCTTCAACAAATTTATACCAGTGTATGGTCAGCTTTAGTAATGAAGATGTCTCAGGGATTTAGTTAGCTATTCCTACTTCTGAACCCTATGACCACTGCCGATGGCCAGTTCCCGACTGCTGATCACTGCCAATAGGCAACAATATGAAACATTGGAATGTCAATGGCTCACTGCTTCAGATGGCTCCCAACACTACACTGTGCTTCAATGCATAGCAGTGTATTTTGTAATATAATATATCTTACTTACAAATTCCCCATAATCTATACACTTAAAATGAATGAAGACCTACATCTATCTGTCCAGTCTCCATTCACATGTGGGGAAGTGATGGTATTTGTATTATTTTCAATGAGTTGTAAAGAATGTGTGTTGACTTAACTCAACTTTCCTCTTTCCGCAGGATACATTGCTTTATGCCAAACTGGACGAAAACAAACTGAATGATAAAAGTCGAGCTCAGCCAAAGCACACTGAGGAGGTTGTCTATGCGGACGTGGTCAATACAGCCCATAAATAGGGTTTTATTAAAGCCCAACTGAAATTTCAGTTCAAATCCACTAAATGGATTCCTGGTGCAACCAAACCAAAAGAGTGCAATGCCCAACCCAAGACTTCCCCCATTCAACCAAATGGGGCACCCCGCAACCACAATGCATACCCATTCATCTGAATGGGGTGCTCGCAACACAACCATTCTAATGATGGGGGGGCTTGAAACTGAATGGCGCAACCGGTAACCGCATTGCAGTCCATTCAACTGAATGGGGGTGCTCCACAAGGTGGTTGTGGCGCACTGGTGCAGGCTTTTAGGGGTTAAAACAGAAGGTGAATGCCTCTTCAATGCCCTCTTAAGAGTGATCTGAACATGGATCGCTCTGCAGAGGGCAACACAAGTGTAAACTAGCCCTCAGTTTGTTTTCTTTAGATCAGGGTTCTCAACCTGGGGGTCAGGACCCCTCGGGGGTCAAATGCTGATTTGCCAGGGGTCACCAAATCCTGGGCTGTTCCTGAAGCCCGCACCACTCTCTGAGGCTTTTTGCTGCTGCCCAGCAGGGCTGTCTCTGGAGCCTGTGACCACCCAGCTGGGCTGTTCCTGGAGCCCACTGCTGCCCACTCAGCCTCTTCGCAGCCGCCCATTCAGTTTACGGCATGACTGGGGGGCAGAGACTAAAGGCTCGCTGACTGGTGAGGATTGTGAGGTGGGAGGGGCTGAAAGAGACCCTATCTCCTGATTTCCGCATAGGTGTCACTGCTACGAGACACCACAAAGTTGGGGACACAGTGAAGCCGGAGACACTGTGAGTAACACTACCTGTGATTATAGTTGCCATTAAAAGTCCCCACTACAGTTCTCAGGTGGTCTTGATGAAGGTCATATGCTGATCTAAGTTGGCTGATCTGAACTCCCCCCAGCACTGCCACTCATCCCATCCCCCCACCAGTACTGCCACTCATCCCATTCCCCCCCACCAAGTAGTAAGAGAAGGAATAAAAATAGAGAATACATGGAAGGGAGAGGAAAAGAGGGGAAGGAAGAAAGAAAAATGGAGAGAAAGAATAAAAGAAAAAACAAAATAGACGGCTAGAGAGAGGGATGGGGGGAAAAAAAATAAGAAATTAGGATAGAGAGAGCTAAAAGGGAAAGAAAGGAGAACAAAGAGAAAGAGTGGTACATCCTAAAATGTACCATATGAGGTTTTAATACTGTACGAGTGGAAGGGACTCAGGGAGCGCTAAATTTCCATGGGTTAGGGGCGCAAATTACTTGTCTTGCCTTGGCTGCTGACAACCCACACTACCAAAATTAATTTTACTGTTAGGGGTCCCCACAACTTGGGAAGTTTTATCAAGGGGTCACAGGACTAGAAGGTTGAGAACCACTGCTTTAGATGGTAGCCACAGCCTGAGTAGAAAAGCCTGCCACTTGAAGGCATGTTGTAGAGGCGGACCCTTGCTCTTTGTGTGGTAGCAGCAGTCTCTCAAAAGAAATCCAACACACCCCATGCTGAGTCAAACTTATTCTATTAATCTATAGGTCTGACTCTTTAGGGGGTGCTTTGGACCTTCACATAGATGATTGAATCCACACAAAGAGTCAGAGACCTTCTCCACAGCATGCTGGCAGGGGACAGGTCTTTCAACTCAGACTGGTCCTACTTTTTAAAGAAAAACCACCATAAGGCAGTGCATATGTATTTTTTTTGATGTGCCTGAAATGCATTAGCTGATTTAAACTGAAAATATAATTGAGTTTTAATGTCTTGTACACATGGGCTTCAACTTGTATAAGAACAGGGTGTACAGCAAGCTTGTACAAAGCATTTGCAAAGCTTTCAGCTCTTTTCATTAGGTGAACCCAGGGGTTCTCTGGGCATCGGGATCATTGACCCAGAATAAGTAGGCACCATGTAAGGTCAGAACTCCCAGTCTGAATACTCAGCCAATGAATTAGAGATTCTTGAAGCCATCGGGGTAAACATGACAGCCTGGCCAAGCAGATGGCATTTTCAGAAGTAGAGGTCAGCAGAGGGAACTTGTGTATTTCTCTCAGCACAAGTTATTTCTTTGTTACATCTAAGGGCTCCTGCGTGACAGTCTAAACAAGTCTAAATTCCAATTACTATAACATGAACAGGTTTTATGATATAAAGAAGAAGAAAATCTTCCTTTACCTCCCCATGTGTTCCTCACAAGCTCTCCCCCTCAGACACTGCAGCTCCCAGATGGAGGCGACAGGGTTTTGAATTAGTAGTGCCAATTCCCTGTTACATCTTCTCATCTCCCTGTATTGCAAGCAGGTTTTAATACAGGGAGATGAGAAGAATTGTCACTTCTTCTGCATTGGTTTTAGCAGGTGCAGTCTACTTTCTCCACTGTAGGTGGTGCTCATCTGCAGCGGCAGTGAAGTTGAAGAGGAAGTCATGGACAGCATGACATCCTCTATGTCTTCCTGGGTCAGTGAGTAAGCTATCCGGTTGGATGCTGCCGGCCCATGTGACTCTAGCAGCCATCTTTGGTCAGGTAGAGCTAATTTAAGACCCTGGCTCCCAGGCTTGGCACATGTTTTGAAAGTGGGTGGAGTAGAGATAGGTAGGGGCAGAACTAGCAGCAGAGAAAAGTTCCTGACGAGGAGGGAAAGCGTAAGGCTCGTAACATCTCTTGACATCTTCCCTCTTAGGCACGGCCAGGCCGCATTCTAACAGGTGATGTCAGTCCGACTGAGACCTGCTCTCTACATGCTGTTGGACCTGTGAGTGTTCCTGGTTGGAACCTCTGAGTGTATTGTGGACTGTTTATGCATTATTTCAATACATGTTCTTGCATTGCACCTGGACTGTGTATTATTGCCACCACACCACGCTGCATCATACCTACAGTGGGGCGAACAAGTATGTGATACACTGACGATTTTGCAGGTTTTCCTACTTACAAAGCATGTAGAGGTCTGTAATTTTTATCACAGGTACTCTTCAACTGTGAGAACCGGAATCTAAAAAAAAAATCCAGAAAAGCACATTGTATGATTTTTAGGTAATTCATTTGCATTTTATTGCATGACATAAGTATTTGATACATCAGAAAATCAGAACTTACTGTAATATTTGGTACAGAAACATTTGTTTGCAATTACAGAGATCATACGTTTCCTGTAGTTCTTGACGAGGTTTGCACACACTGCAGCAGGGATTTTGGCCCACTCCTCCATACAGAGCTTCTCCAGATCCTTCAGGTTTTGGGGCTGTCGCTGGGCAATACGGACTTTCAGCTCCCCCCAAAGATTTTCTATTGATTTCAGGTCTGGAGACTGGCTAGGCCACTCCAGGACCTTGAGATGCTTCTTACGGAGCCACTCCTTAGTTGCCCTGGCTGTGTGTTTCGGATCGTTGTCATGCTGGAAGACCCAGCCACGACCCATCTTCAATAGACATGTGCACTGCCGACAAATTAGTTGTTTTCGTTTTTTTGCTTTTTCCGGAAATTCGAAAATTCAGGAAATTCGAAAAATTCAATTTTTTCGTTTTCGTTTTTTTTCTTTTTTCATAAATTCGTAAATTTGGGAAATTCGAAAAGTTTGTTTTGGTTTTATTCGTTATTTTGCTTTTTTTCGTAAATTTGGTAAATTCGGAATTCGGAATTCGGAAATTCGGAAGAAGCAAATAAACTAATAAAACTAAAAAAACAAATTTTTCGAATTTCCGAAAAAAAAGCAAAACAATTTTTGAATTCCGAATTTCTGAAAGAAGCAAAAAAAAAAAAACGAATAAAATGAAAAAAACTAATTTTTCGAATTTCCAAAAAAAAAAGCAAAAAAAATGTCGAATTCCGAATTTCGAAAAATTCGAAAATTCAACTCTTCGAATTTTAGATCTTCGAATTTTAGAATCTCGAATTTTCGAAATTCTGAATTTCGAAATTCTGAATTTAGTTGAAAACTAATTAGAAACTAAAATTGCACATGTCTAATCTTCAATGCTCTTACTGAGGGAAGGAGGTTGCTGGCCAAGATCTTGCGATACATGGCCCCATCCATCCTCCCCTCAATACGGTGCAGTCATCCTATCCCCTTTGCAGAAAAGTATCCCCAAAGAATGATGTTTTCACCTCCATGGCTCGGCTGGGGTGACCCCATGGCATGCTGCTTGCTGTGGGGGGACTCGACAGGAGGGAGGGGCCAAGAGCACCGAAGAGGGACCCGAGAAGAGGAGGATCTGGGCTGCTCTCTGCATAACCAACTACACAGAGCAGGTAAGTATAACATGTTTGTTATTTTTAACTAAAAAAAAAAAAAAACAAGATTTTACAATCACTTTAACTTCTATAGTCGGGAATATACTGGAGAGTTTAATAAAAGACCACATAGATGAATTTTTGTTGGAAAAAAAATATTTTAAGCAAAAGTCAGTATGGATTCATGAAAGACTGAAGTTGAAAGATAACTCAATTTCTTTTTATAAGGAGGTAAGGAGACCCTGATGTAAAGGGGGACTCATTTATTTATAAAATTGTTTTTGTCCCTCAAATATTTGTAAAATAAACTATGTGACCCTCTTACTAAAATATTTGGACACCCCTGCTCTATAGAATTGGGACATGAGCCAATGTTTCCCAATGTGAAAAGAATCCATAATTATACAGACGCTGGTAATCCAGTGAAGTAAGGATTATTTTATGAATTTCGCAGGTAAAAGGTGACGCTCTACAACAGGAGAATATCAGAGATATCTCTAAACAAATCAAAATTACATTATGAACACAATGTCATATCAGCAGCTGTATATACAATGCCTCCATTTGTAAATATGTATACACACAATGGTCAGTTAATAGTCAGCTACATCACAAAACCCCCCCCTAGGATTCTCGTAATAGAAAGGTGGAGGGTATTAGACAACTAATCTGCCCCAGTGGCATCCACTCTCAGATTCTGGCACTTAGTTTGTTGTCCCGCAAGCTGGAATATCTCTGTGTGGGTGTGTAATATCATCATAGGACCTATTTCTGATATAAAAATAATAGTAGCTTTCACTTTAATATTCACCTTTAATACTGAACTGTCCGCTGCAGTACTTTTTTTTGCCCCAAGATGTCCCTAGGCTACCAGGTTGGATAATACTCAGCATCATCCAACCTGGACATACTCCCTGGAATTCATATGAAGTGTCATAGACACTCATAAGGAAAACTGTCACATCTTGTGACCAGTGGCGGCTGGTGCTCAAAATTTTTGGGGGGGCGCAAACAAACAAAAAAAAAAAAAAACATCAATTGCCGCCACTGTGCCCATTAAACGCAGCCACTGTGCCCAAACGCCACCAGTTTGCCCCCTCAAATGCAGCCAGTGTGTCCCCAAATGCAGCCAGTGTGTCCCCATATACAGCCAGTGTGTCCCCATATACAGCCAGTGTGTCCCCATATACAGCCAGTGTGTACCCATATACAGCCAGTGTGTCCCCATATGCAGCCAGTGTGTCCCCCATATGCAGCCAGTGTGTCCCCCATATACAGCCAGTTCCCCCCCCCCCCCCCCCCCCCAGCCCAACACTTACCTTCCTTGGGTCAGCGCCGTCCTTCTTGTCTTTTCCCGCCCTTGATGTCGCTTCAGCCAATCAGGTTACCGGTAACCAGATCCGGTGAACCTGATTGGCTGAAACGTCTGTCAGTGTTCACCAAGGAACGCACCCCTCGCGGGTCCCTCGGTGAACTATTTGGAAGCCGAATACAGCCTGAGGGCTGTAATCGGAAAGCCTATCAGAGCCGCCGGCTCTGATAAACACTTCCAAAACACACCCACCGCCGGCCACTGCTCTAATTCAGATGGCCGGCGCTCACCAGGGGTCATCTGAATAGTGGGCGGCAGCTGCAGCGGTGACAATACATACATATGACAATACATAGGTTCATGCAATGCATGAACCTATGTATTGTTTTTCAGTGGCGGTGCAGGAGCGAGAGGGGGCTGTAAATAGTGCATGTGCAGCCCCTGACCCATCCCACAGTGTCACTGGTTGCTAAGAAGCTGTGTGGGTCACTAGCATCCCAGCAACCAGTGATGCTATGCCACTGGAGTCCTAGCAACCAGTTGCACTGTGTGGACAGCCTCCATCAAAGCAATCAATGATGATCTGCAGGCCACATAGTATCACTGTTTCTCATAATGTCGGCAGCCCACACAGTGCTATGAGGACATGGATGGCCCACACACAGTGCGATTGGTTGCTAGGATTTTGGTGGCCTTCACGTCATCATTTGTTGCCGGCAGGCCTGTGTACTGCACAGCCTTCTACCAATCAATGATTCCACTACCTTGGTCATGGCCATATTTTGGTCACAGATGTCATAGGAATTTTTTTTTAGCCCTGTAGTCCACTGCTGAAATATGGTGCATAGGCCGCTTTCCACATTTGTGTAAGAGTCTAACGATTCTTTCTTCAGCAACCTGAATTTCTTGCTGCATACTTCCAGTGTCAGTTGATACTTGGTGATTATTGCATCCTTTTATGGCCCCATAATCACCATCATGCTCTGTTGACAATCCAACATAGGCCTCCAGGGCTTTGCCTCAAAGCTCTGGCATCAGATATCAGGCCCACTGCATCTATGGCAAGTGGTACTGACCACACTTTTTTAAAGGATAGCAAATAAGTATCAATGTCACAGTCTTTTTCCATAATTGCAAATTCAGTTAAGTGGCTTACAAGTGTAGCGGGGTGTTGCTTTAAGTAGCCCTAAAAGACTACCTTACCCAGTGTGCAACGGGATACCCACAGTTCCTTTGGGCCCGGCGCAAGGTCTGCTGGGGTTGGACTATATAAGAAGGGGCGGTGCAGCACGGGGCTCTCTTTGGACATCGCCCGCCTAGCAAGTGGACTCTGTGCTGGGTCTGTTGTTCCGGACTAGGCCCGAGAGCTGGGCCCTGTGGATCCAAAGAGCCTTCTACTCTTCACGGAAGAACCCCAGAGACGTCTCGTGTATCTATCTTCCAAGGCCTGACGGGAGTATCGGAGACTCCGGATATCGTGAGACTGTGTGTGGGACCCACAATGGTGGAAGTCGGCCGCACGGACTGGTTCTGATTGGGTGAGAGAGCACTTGCTCGAAGATTCTTTAAGTTAATCTTTAGGCCCAGTGTCTTTTGCTCAGGGCCCATCGTTACCAAGTTGAGCTGCACACCAGAGACAGTGTGCCGTGCAGCCTTAGTTGAATCCCTTGTCGCACATTCAGCAGCTAATTGTTTTACACCCTGTGGATTACAAATAACCTACAAAGTGCACCACCATTGCTAGCGAAGATCCTTCTCTACAGAAACATTGTGAACTAAGTGGTCAGGCCTGACTGTATAGAGTAGAGACATTGCTGGGCACCATCTTGCCCACGAGGGGGAAGCTTGCAAGCGGGGTTTATTGATTGATGTGCATAGGATTGAGGGGATTGTGTACCTGTTTTATATGCTGACTAGTTCTTATTGCAGGGCTCTGCATGAATAGATGTACTACTGTTTAGTCTGATCATTTATTCTATTCAGTAAACGCATTAGTGATTAAGCAGACACTTTGTGTGGTGTGATTACTGTGCAGAAGAGACAGTTAGTTCAGCAAGTAAATATTCCTGTGTATGTTATCTGCCGTATTGTGATACCCATAGCCTACGGGTCTCACAATCCTCTACCTACCGCTAGCTGTGCCAGGGGAGGGTAGAGCCAGTTACTGGGGGTTGACAGCGGTGTGTTACAGGCCCGAAAATAATACCAGCAGCCCTCTTAGCTGGGGGTATTGCTACACAAGTGTATTCAGCTGGTGGCTATGCCATCACAATTCAGAAATCATCCAAATGGGATTAATCTGACATCTTTCCCCTTAGTGCTGAAACACTGAAATCTACTTCATTTCCTGCCAGCAGAGAGCGACTGTATTGATGTAGAACAGAGAACCTTGGGGCATGTAGTCCTGGTAGGGCTGGACCAGGGGTTAACATACCGTTCTCAAACTACAAGTCCCGGATGGCTGAGACGCAGAGGGGAGTCCTGGGAGAGACTAAATATTTAACTGAAATTGACAGGCCCTCTCTCTTGCTTCGAGGATTCCACACAGAGCAGGGGGACCATCACCTTGTGCCTTCAGGACACCTTGCCAGCATAGCCTAGCCAGTTCGAGACATATTCCAAGAAGTGCAGCCAACCGACCTCTACCTGTAAGAGCCCAATGTTCCAGGTCGCTTGCTTCTGGCCATCCGAATGTAACGTCCTATGATAACAGTGGCCTCTACATGTGGAGCCGGCCTACTGCGTATACTGCAGCCTATTGCGTGCACTGCAGCTACATCAACTGTCCTGTTCCTGCAGAAGCTGTCTTCAGTTCAAGATTTGTGAGCAGCTGGATGCCTATATACACGTGTTCAACTTGTCACGAACCAGAGATATTTCATGCAGACACCTTATTGCCACCACCTTTAAAGGATATACAATAGTCATAGCCAAAATTTTAAGGAATTGCCACTACCCCTACTGCATCCCTCTGAGAATTAATTATTACTGAAACTGTGACTAGTCACTATTAATTTGGGCCCCACTGAGTTAGCAAAGACATCACCTCAGTCACTTACTCATCTGGAAATCTAACTGAGAGTGTATCACTAACCTAATAATTAACTTCCAAACTACTGAATATTAGTGTGAGTACATTCTGGGAACGTTCCTCAGTGTTCCATTGGTTTGGATGGAGTTGACCTGTTTCAAGCCTCCCCCCCTTGTACCCGTGACAACACTCGATTATTCTGTTTTGAGTCTATATTATTAATTTTTATATTTGTGTAGCGGCCTCCTCACTCCCCTCTTTCTCTCGTCTCGTTTTTCTTTTGTCTAGGGGTATCTTAGAGGGGAGGGAGCGGGGACACCACGCCTGGCTTCCACCATATGTGTCAGTGCGGTATAAGCAACGTTCTTGTATTACCTTCGGGTCAGTGCTGTGCACCTGGATCCTCTCTCCAAGAGTCACCTTGAACAATGTCTGCTAGGAAATGAGCCCCACACCATTAAAGTTCAACACTCCTTTATTCTTCTGCGAATGAACACAATCAGTTGAACTCCCTTGGTTAACAGAACAGGAAAGGAGGTGTGGATGCGAATAGGCCCAGACACAATTTGGTTTTCCACTTTCCTTCCTGAAAGTGGGTTACGGTCTCCGCACGAGGGGGAATTTCCTTCCAGGCGGTCTCCGATGAGAGGCTCACCTGTCACCGGCAATATGCTGCACCGGGTCTTCAAGTGAGGAGCTCCCCCGGTCCATTGCGCCTTCCGGATTTGGGTACCCACTCCCGGGGTTCCCTAGGATCTCCTTCCCTCGCGGAACTCGGTGTTGGGCACTGAGCTCCGGACCTCCATCCGAGTACCTCACCCCAGGCTAAAGGTGCCTGGGATGGAACACGTCCTCCGATTGTCCTCTAGGCCTAGGCCACCCAGAGGACCGACACGAACCACCGTCCACAAGCTGAAGGTGCCTGGGACTTTGACCCTGCGACAAAGATGGCCGGCCCCTTTATACCCTCTCCCAGCAAGCACGGCGGGTTCCCCGCCCCACCATACCGCCGCCGAGGGAGGACAAAAAGGAAGCACAACACACAGCAATGATTCAACCCCAGCCCAGGGCGACAGCACCACCCGCTGGGCTGCAGTTAATTACACATCACCAATGTCTCTGTCAAGTTCAAATCTACAACCGGGGAAGTACATACTCGCTACATTTGCTTTCAAGCTTGTTAGTTATTTAATGCCCTTTAATAAGAATTTTATGCTAAGATTGTTTTATAGTGATAGTGTTACTAAACTGATTTAACTTACATTAGTAACTACCTTAAATGTGAACACTTGTGCAGAATAGTTCATCTATCACTTCTTCATTGTGTTGAATACAGAAGAGGGTGTAATGCCTCGTACACACGACCAGTTTTCCCGTCGAAAAAAGACGATGGTTTCTCAAGCCTGCCTTGCATACACACAGTCACACAAAAGTCCGGTGAACTTTTGACTGCCAAGAACACGGTGACGTAAAAGACTACGACGAGCTGACAAAATGAAGTTCTATGCTTCTGAGCATGTGTCGAATTGTTTCCGAGCATGCACGTTTTATTTCCCGTCGGAAAAGCATACAGATGAACGGTTTTACCGCTAGGATTTTTTCCTGACTGGAAAAAATTGATTCTGCTCTCTTTTTTTTTTTTTCCGGCAGTCTTCCCGTCGGAAAAACTGCGATGGAGCATACACACAGTCGGAATTCCCGGTCAAAAGCTCTCATCGCAGTTTTTCCGATGGGAAAACCGGTCAAGTGTACGAGGCATAACAGTTGTAACATGTGTCTTCTTCCCTAATTGATAAGGTATTGTACTTGCAAATCTAATGTCTGAGTCTAGAGTGTCAGAAGGGTTGAGAAGCGTACATGGTCAGGGCAGGAGCTGAGGACAGATCTCAACTAGCAGCTCCCAAGGGGGTAGTGCTACAAAAGCAAAGGTATTTGCCTGTGCTTAATGGAAGCAACTGTCTCATCATTTTGCTGTTGCTTTGCCATTTCCTGTTTCATAGTGAGGGCACTATGAGCACAGAGGTGAGCGCACTTTGAGCACAGAGAAGAGCACTATGAGCACAGAGGTGAGCACAGAGGTGAGCGCACTATGAGCACAGAGGTGAGCGCACTATGAGCATAGAGGTGAGCGCACTATGAGCCCAGAGGTGAGCGCACTATGAGCCCAGAGGTGAGCGCACTATGAGCCCAGAGGTGAGCGCACTATGAGCCCAGAGGTGAGCGCACTATGAGCCCAGAGGTGAGAGCACTATGAGCCCAGAGGTGAGCGCACTATGAGCACAGAGGTGAGCGCACTATGAGCACAGAGGTGAGCGCACTATGAGCTCAGAGGTGAGCGCACTATGAGCACAGAGGTGAGCGCACTATGAGCCCAGAGGTGAGCGCACTATGAGCCCAGAGGTGAGCGCACTATGAGCCCAGAGGTGAGCGCACTATGAGCCCAGAGGTGAGCGCACTATGAGCCCAGAGGTGAGCGCACTATGAGCCCAGAGGTGAGCGCACTATGAGCCCAGAGGTGAGCGCACTATGAGCCCAGAGGTGAGCGCACTATGAGCCCAGAGGTGAGGGCACTATGAGCACAGAGGTGAGTACACTATGAGCTAAGAGGTGAGTGCACTATGAGCACAAAGTAGAGTGCACTATAAGCACAGAGGTGAGCGCACTATGAGCCCAGAGGTGAGCGCACTATGAGCTAAGAGGTGAGGGCACTATGAGCACAGAGGTGAGTGCACTATGAGCACAGAGGTGAGCGCACTATGAGCCCAGAGGTGAGCGCACTATGAGCCCAGAGGTGAGCGCACTATGAGCCCAGAGGTGAGAGCACTATGAGCCCAGAGGTGAGCGCACTATGAGCACAGAGGTGAGCGCACTATGAGCTCAGAGGTGAGCGCACTATGAGCTCAGAGGTGAGCGCACTATGAGCACAGAGGTGAGCGCACTATGAGCCCAGAGGTGAGCGCACTATGAGCCCAGAGGTGAGCGCACTATGAGCCCAGAGGTGAGCGCACTATGAGCCCAGAGGTGAGCGCACTATGAGCCCAGAGGTGAGCGCACTATGAGCCCAGAGGTGAGCGCACTATGAGCCCAGAGGTGAGCGCACTATGAGCCCAGAGGTGAGCGTACTATGAGCCCAGAGGTGAGCGCACTATGAGCACAGAGGTGAGGGCACTATGAGCACAGAGGTGAGTACACTATGAGCTAAGAGGTGAGTGCACTATGAGCACAAAGTAGAGTGCACTATAAGCACAGAGGTGAGCGCACTATGAGCCCAGAGGTGAGCGCACTATGAGCTCAGAGGTGAGGGCACTATGAGCACAGAGGTGAGTACACTATGAGCCCAGAGGTGAGTACACTATGAGCTAAGAGGTGAGTGCACTATGAGCACAAAGTAGAGTGCACTATAAGCACAGAGGTGAGCGCACTATGAGCTCAGAGGTGAGGGCACTATGAGCACAGAGGTGAGTACACTATGAGCACAGAGGTGAGTACACTATGAGCACAGAGGTGAGGGCACTATGAGCCCAGAGGTGAGCGCACTATGAGCCCAGAGGTGAGCGCACTATGAGCCCAGAGGTGAGCGCACTATGAGCACAGAGGTGAGCGCACTATGAGCTCAGAGGTGAGGGCACTATGAGCACAGGGGTGAGTACACTATGAGCACAGAGGTGAGTACACAATGAGCACAGAGGTGAGGGCACTATGAGCCCAGAGGTGAGCGCACTATGAGCCCAGAGGTGAGCGCACTATGAGCCCAGAGGTGAGCGCACTATGAGCACAGAGGTGAGCGCACTATGAGCTCAGAGGTGAGGGCACTATGAGCACAGAGGTGAGTACACTATGAGCTAAGAGGTGAGTGCACTATGAGCACAAAGTAGAGTGCACTATAAGCACAGAGGTGAGCGCACTATGAGCTCAGAGGTGAGCGCACTATGAGCACAGAGGTGAGTACACTATGAGCACAGAGGTGAGTACACTATGAGCACAGAGGTGAGCGCACTATGAGCCCAGAGGTGAGCGCACTATGAGCCCAGAGGTGAGCGCACTATGAGCCCAGAGGTGAGCGCACTATGAGCCCAGAGGTGAGCGCACTATGAGCCCAGAGGTGAGCGCACTATGAGCCCAGAGGTGAGCGCACTATGAGCCCAGAGGTGAGCGCACTATGAGCACAGAGGTGAGGGCACTATGAGCACAGAGGTGAGTACACTATGAGCTAAGAGGTGAGTGCACTATGAGCACAAAGTAGAGTGCACTATAAGCACAGAGGTGAGCGCACTATGAGCCCAGAGGTGAGCGCACTATGAGCTCAGAGGTGAGGGCACTATGAGCACAGAGGTGAGTACACTATGAGCCCAGAGGTGAGTACACTATGAGCTAAGAGGTGAGTGCACTATGAGCACAAAGTAGAGTGCACTATAAGCACAGAGGTGAGCGCACTATGAGCTCAGAGGTGAGGGCACTATGAGCACAGAGGTGAGTACACTATGAGCACAGAGGTGAGTACACTATGAGCACAGAGGTGAGGGCACTATGAGCCCAGAGGTGAGCGCACTATGAGCCCAGAGGTGAGCGCACTATGAGCCCAGAGGTGAGCGCACTATGAGCACAGAGGTGAGCGCACTATGAGCTCAGAGGTGAGGGCACTATGAGCACAGGGGTGAGTACACTATGAGCACAGAGGTGAGTACACAATGAGCACAGAGGTGAGGGCACTATGAGCCCAGAGGTGAGCGCACTATGAGCCCAGAGGTGAGCGCACTATGAGCCCAGAGGTGAGCGCACTATGAGCACAGAGGTGAGCGCACTATGAGCTCAGAGGTGAGGGCACTATGAGCACAGAGGTGAGTACACTATGAGCTAAGAGGTGAGTGCACTATGAGCACAAAGTAGAGTGCACTATAAGCACAGAGGTGAGCGCACTATGAGCTCAGAGGTGAGCGCACTATGAGCACAGAGGTGAGTACACTATGAGCACAGAGGTGAGTACACTATGAGCACAGAGGTGAGTGCACTATGAGCACAGAGTAGAGTGCACTATAAGCACAGAGGTGAGCGCACTATGAGCACAGAGGCGAGGGCACTATGAGCACAGATGTGAGCGCACTATGAGCACAGAGGTGAGCTCACTATGAGCACAGAGTAGAGGGCACTATGAGCACAGAGGTGAGCGCACTATGAGCACAGAGGTGAGCGCACTATGAGCACAGAGTAGAGGGCACTATGAGCACAGAGGTGAGGGCACTATGAGCACAGAGGTGAGGGCACTATGATCACAGAGGTGAGGGCACTATGAGCACTGAGGTGAGGGCACTATGAGCACTGAGGTGAGGGCACTATGAGCACAGAAGTGAGCGCACTATGAGCTAAGGACATCAAAGTCGCATGACCAGGGCTTTTTTTTCAGGGGGAACTTGGTGGAACTCAGTTCCACCACCTCTGGCTCAGACTCTTGGGGGTGAGGGGGGGGCCTGCTCATCACTATCACTTGTAAACACAGAAGTCCGGGTTATGTGTTTACAAGTGACAGCTCTGCACTCTGTGTGTAACCCCCCTGAACTCTACACTCTGTATGTAATGCAATCCTGGTATTTAATGCCCCTTTAAGGCCCTCCTACTGTTCGTGAAATTTGACTGACCACACCCACTATTTGATGTGATTTGGAGGGTGTGTGTGGGTGGAGGGGTATTGGGGGGTCGTGGTTGAGTTCCAGCACCTATTGTTTGAGAAAAAAAGCCCTGCGCATGACAACATTAAAGTCACAACAACTTTGAAAATTTGCCTGCACTACTTTGGTGCGAGTTTTGATGTGACATAGATCCATTGAGTGTAAAGTCAGATCAAAGTGGCATCAAAAGTCACATCAAAGTTGAGCTCCAAAACCACACTGGAAATCGTGGCCAATCACAGCACACAGATCTGGTTAAATTTCTCCCTGATATCAGATACCGTTCAGAACAGAAAGCAAGGAAAGGCCAAGCCAGATGATTTGTAAAAGCAGAACACATACAAATTGAAAAAACACTTGTTAGGCACACAGTTAACCCCTTGATTGCCCTGCTGATCACCCCTGTCAACCGGCCAGTGTCATTAGTACAGTGTACAGTATTATCACTGTATTGTTGTCACTAGCGACGTCAATGCCAGTTAGTCAGTTAGTGTCCCTCCTATTTAAATATCATAATGAGAGCACCGCAATCTCCGTAACAGCACGTAGCGCAAACAGCGTATCCGGATAGAGGCTTGACCCGCATAGGAAGCGAGGCTTGGCCCGCACAGGAAGTGACGTCCGTGCTGCGTGTACACTTCCTGTGCAGTCTTTCTCCGAAACGAGTCTTGGAAGGCACAGCGTTCCAGGCTGTGCTGCGCAATGCATGTGTTTTACCACACATTCGTCACTATAGAGAGATTTGGAACGCAAGCGGCGTTACCACGCGGAGGCGTGGAGCGCACGCCGTTCCACCATTTTGCAAACACCGGAAGTGATCTGCTATGATTCCGGTGTGACACGGTGAGCTGGATTCTCATCATTGGGGTCACTATTTTTATAAATTGTAGAGGGCTGCAGTGGAGGGACACCCCAGACGAAGTGTATTGACACGAAACGCGTCGGGATGAATCCACTGCCGCCTTATTTTTATACAAGCGCTTGAAATCCTAGCTGAAATGTAAGTTTATTAGCTGCAATAAATCTGTTTTAAATTTTATAAACGAGATTACGCGATGTGGCCATCTCTTTCTTTTATCTCCTCATAACAATTGATTTATACCAAAAGTGAGTACACCCCTCACATTTTTGTAAATATTTTATTCTATCTTTTCATGTGACAACACTGAAGAAATGACACTTTGCTACAATGTAAAGTAGTAAGTGTACAGCTTGTATAACAGTGTCTAAAACGCTGGCAGCAAAAGTGAGTACACCCCTAAGGGAAAATGTCCAAATTGGGACCAAAGTGTCAATATTTTGTGTGGCCACCACTATTTTCCAGCACTGCCTTAACCCTCTTGAGCATGGAGTTCACCAGAGCTTCACAGGTTGCCACTGAAGTCTTCTACTCCTCCATGATGACATCACAGAGCTGGTGGATGTTGGAGACCTTGCGCTCCTCCACCTTCCATTTGAGGATGCCCCACAGATGCTCAATAGGATTAAGGTCTGGAGACATGTTGCAATTATTGCTATTGTTGTTGTCACAGTGAGCACATTACTATTTAGTGGTATATCCACTCATCATCACAACATTTGGGTTCACTTTTCATTTTTTGTTTAAGCGCTACACATAATATATCCTTTCTGTTTCAGCTTTTTTTCAATCGCCCGTGTTAGCAGCTAATCTGTATATTGGCAGTGCAGGGTTATTTACACCATTTCCTCAATGCACTGCAATATACTGCTTTAAATCTGCAATAATGCACTGCAATATGCTGCATTAAACGTGTAGTAACATACTGAAATATACTGCAAAAACAAGGAAAAGGGGCGCCTCTGAGTATGTATCATAAAAGCATTTATTTAAACAACAATGCCCACTCACATGGGGGATTGCAGAGTTGAATTCAGATCCGTTGCTGGGCTGAAGAAATGGGACATACTCAGAGGCGCCCCTTTTCCTTGTTTTTACTCTAGCACACTGAAACCCGCTACTGGTCTTTTTGGTGGCTGCCCTGACTGACTGATTGACATACTCATTCATGTGTGTGTATATGTTTACACATATACATCCTTTATCCCTGCCCTTGGACTATTGGGTACTACACACACTATTGAGGTACCTGTGCACTGCGCCTTTTTACTTGTTTAAATGAAATATACTGCAGAAAACCTGCCCTGACAAAATAAAGTGACACTAAAAGTAAACATGAACGGTCGCACTACACTCATGCTGCACTATCATTAGATTCACACTAAACTAATACTTTACGCTCACAATAGAATCACAATAGCCCACTATAGCACACTAACTCCCTAGTAGCAATGAACAGAATCCTGTTCTATCCCTCTCCACGCCAATATCCCATTGCAAATGGGCGCTAACTTAAATATGTTGACTGCATTCAATTTTTTCTTCAGGCTAAGAATATGTTCAGTGTTTACGTATGTTTTTGTAGTGTCTTATGTACTAAACTGCAATACTAAATATCGGTGGGTATGTCTCTGTAGAGTGCCACATCCAAATAACTAAACAGAAAGAGAGAATATCCCCTAACTGGACTTTTAAGGCACTGAGATTAGGTTGTATATAGAAAAAGCATACTGTTATATACTCGAGTATAAGCCGACCCGAATATAAGTCGAGGCACCTAATTTTACCACAAAAAACTGGGAAAACTTATTAACTCGAGTATAAGCCTAGGGTTTCCATCTGCATGCCTCACTGTGCCTCACTTTGCCTCACTGTGTCCATGTCCATGCCTCACTGTACCTCACTGTGCCCATGCCTCACTGTGTTCATGCCTCACTGTCACTGTGCCCAATCTCCCAACCTGATCTCCGGCGCTGTGTGACTAGACTGACGTTTAACATGGGAGTCTATGGAAGGGGTGCCTGGCTTTGAAAAATCGGTGCTCCCCGGCCGTAGGTCCCCTGGACAAAAAACTGTGTACATTTTTAGATGAAGAGTGGGGCTATATGTGTGCCAAGATTGGGGTCTAGGGGACCTACGGATGGCCGGGATCAGGTGCACAAAGTTGAAGATGGACACAGACTTGAGTATAAGCCGAGGGGGGCATTTTCAGCACGGCCGGTACCGGGTCCCCAAAATCGCCGTTTAACATGGGAGTCTATGGAAGAGGTGCCCGGCTTTGAAAATTCGGTGCTCCCCGGCCGTAGGTTCCCCGCACAACAAACTTTGGACACTTGTAGAGGACAAGAATGGCTACATGTGTGCCGCGTTTGGGGTCCAGGGGATCTACGGCTGGCCAGGATCAGGTGCACAAATTTGAAGATGGACACAGACTCGAGTATAAGCTGAGGGGGGCATTTTCAGCCCAAAAAAATGTGCTGAAAAACTCGGCTTATACTCGAGTATATACTGTAAATTTTATTGTTGAGATATATACATAAATGGAATAAAAATAGATGTAATGTTTACAATAGCTGCATATAAATTATAACAATCACCACAACGATTGGCAACAGATTTCCTGTGGTTCATCCGATGCGTTTTGGAGTTTCTGAATCTCCTTCTTCAAGGGTGTCTATGAGAGGGTCACTCATGTGTCTATAATGTATTAACAAAGAATTTAAGTACATAATAAATGTAACAACATGACATTGACAGCATAGACAATTTTTTGGAATGTTTTGCATATGATATCCCACAAAATATGCAAGTACACATGGTACATGTACTCTCTGATAGTGATTTATATGCTGTCAATGTTATGTTGTTACATTTATTATGTACCCTCTCATAGACACCCTTGAAGAAGGAGATTCAGAAACACCGAAACACGTTGGATGAACCACGAGAAATCTATTGTCAATCGTTGTGGTGATTGTTATAATTTATATGCAGCTATTGTAAACATTCCATTTTTTTTAATTCCATTTATGTATGTGTAGCGGGGTGCTATATTTAGGGGAAGTATCTGAGTGGTAGTATGGCGCAGATACACTAATTGTCAGGCTTCTTGGACCATTTTTTGTCCCTGGGAGATAGTATTGGTGTGCTGTTCCCTGTGGCCTACAGGTGGCGCTGTTGCCTTAGGCCAGGGTTGAACCACTGATACAGACCTGTGCCTTTTTTGTCCCCTCTCGGTAGTAGTGACGGCGGGGCGGGGCACCTGCTGTGCCTGTCAGGAGAGGGTATAAAAAGGGGCGCCATCGTCCAGAGGGGTCGCGCTCAGGCACCTTCAGCCTGGGTGGTGCGTGTGTCGCCTCCGGGTGCCCTAGACCCGGGGGCCGAGTTCCTGTTCCATCCCAGACACCTTCAGTCTGGGGTGAGGTACTATTTCGGAGGCCCGGAGCCTTTTATCCTGCTATCGATTTTTCCAGTGGTTGGTAGCTGCACTGGGAATCGGCCTGCAAGGAGATCAGCTAAAAGTAGTTGGATCTATGTGCGTTATAATTAATCCCAGGGCTCCCAGGGTGCCGTCTTGCGAGGGGACCCGTATCCAGGATCAAGGAGGCCAGGGAGGTGACCCCTTCTGAAGACCCAGCGCAGAGTCATGGTGACAGTGGGGGCCTCTGGTAACTCTCCGGAGGGATGTTCGTCTCCTTAACAAGGGCCAAGTTTCTTCAGAAGGAAGTGCATGTTCTGTAGGTCATAGTGGCAGTGACTCTACGTACACAAGGTCAGTGGCAGTGACCAAATAGGGCAAGGCCTATTCACCAGGTCAGTGGCAGTGGGCAACTTCAACAAGTCAGTGGCAGTGACTTTTCATATTCACCAGGTCTGTGGCAGAGACCGTGCGCCCAAAACTGTTCGTGAAATCAGAACAGTAAGAGAAACTATATCAAGTTTCTGCCTGGACCTCCTCCCACCTTATCTGACTTGTGTCTCGTATCAACCTGTCTGCTCTCATAGAGACTATTTGTTATCCGTGGTGAAATAAATATAAAGGTTTGACTTTCAGTTGGTGTGGACAGTTACTTAAATGGGGAGAATTAAGGACTTGCCTCTGGCTAAATGCAGAAGTGAGATCAGCTCGGGAGGATTCTAACACCAGCCGCAGGCAGGTCCGAGAAAACTAACACCGCTCAACCTCCCCATCCAGGAGGGTACGGGCTGATAGTGCGGTGTGCCTCAGTCTTTCCTGCGGAGGAGCCAAGTAAAGAAAAGCAGGTAAAGTCTGGGGTGAGTGCGCTATATATATATCTCAACAATAAAATGTATGCTTTTTCTATATACAACCTAATCTCACTGCCTTAAAAGTCCAGTTAAGGGATATTCTCTCTTTCTGTTATGTACTAAACCAGGCATGTCCAAAGTCCAGCCCGTGGGCCGAATGCGGCCCTTGTTCCTGTTTAATGTGGCCCCCCCTGGTAATTTGGATGTATATATCTTTTGCGGCTCCCTGGGCTACTAAAGATATATACTGTGTTTATCGGAGCTACCTTAGAGGGGACAGGGAGGGGGCATAACAAGCACCGTCAGATTACATACAGGAGAATCTCCTGTTTACTCAGCTGCATCTGTACTAAGAAGTCCTGTCTCCTGGGCTGCCATTGGACGACTGTTCTGTCTATCATAGAAGGTGGGACTTTGTAGTAAAGAGGCCGCCGAGTAAACAGGAGATTCTCTTGTATGTAATCTATTGGCGCTCGTCCCGCCCCCTCCGAGGCTGCAGATGGGCATGGATCAGGCTGCACTGATGGCAATGGGGAGGCTGCATTCATGGGCACTGACCCTTATTTTGCTTCACAGTTCTTTATTAAATTTTTTTTTTTTCCTGAAACCTCCCTCTTAAAGTGAAGGTGTGTGTTATACGCCGATAAATAAGGTATACATAAAATAACACTCCCGAGCTCATCCTTAGTCTTGAACGGCGCTCAGGGATTCGTTGGGGCCACAAAAGATCTATATCTATTAGGGCTGTGGATATTAACTATTAATTCCTCGATTAATCGATTAATTGTTTTGATCGATCAAAATTCTTTTGATCGATCAAAATTCTTTTGATCGATCAAAATTCTTTGGGCTTGCGGTGTCCATCTGAAGGGCTCCTTTGCTGTGCCTTCATATCTGCATGCCGGCGGGACCTTACTATCTGCCACACGCAAGGGCTGTTACACTTCCCTCTATCAACCTGGGATTCTACAGCCATCCACTGGGAGTTGTGATAGTTCCCTTCACGGGACATCTACATGCCGATGGATTGATGTTAGCCCCTCCTCATCTGGATTCAGCAGTGGTATCGTTGTACACATTTTTATACCAGTATCATACTTAGCTACATGTTTTTATGACTGCTTTTGCTACCGTTTGGTATTACTCGCACCATTTTTACAGTTTATGTAGCTACATCGATTTTATCTCCAGTGCAATATTTATTTTGTTACCTACTTGAAGACTATAAAAGTTTTAATGCTATTCCCATCGAGCGCTGCCTGTGTTTTTTTTATCCTGCTATCGATTTTTCCAGTGGTTGGTAGCTGCACTGGGAATCGGTCTGCAAGGAGATCAGCTAAAAGTAGTTGGATCTATGTGCGTTATAATTAATCGAAATTAGTCGATTAATCGATAAAAAAAAAAAAACGATTAATCGAACACGAAAAATGTAATCAGTAACAGCCCTAATATCTATATCTAGATAGATAGAAATAACATGCCCGAGCTCATCTCTTCACCACACACAGCCACAAAGGCAAGATAATTCTTGTTGGGCAGTGTATCAGTGTTCTGACAAACACACTTAGACCGAATTTTAATGGTTCAAAGAATGTCAGGCAAAAATGGTCGGCCCTCGCGCATGTTCACTTCATCAAATCTGGCCCTCTTTGATAAAAGTTTGGACACCCCTGTACTAAACTGAAGCCTTCTGTGATCTAAAAAAAAAAGGAAAAGGGTTTTTCTATCCAAATGAGAATTGAGCAGTCTAGGATGACAATCAAACAGATCAGAGTTGTTACCCTTGGACAGAAAGAGAAATAATGCAACCATAACATTTAAGGACTCGTAAGCTGTTTTGGGGTTCAAATATGCTTGCACCTCTTTAGACAGGACAGTAAAAACAAACTAGCTATCCTTCCTAGCACACTTTTCGCATGAATTTACAGAATTCTTGTGAATTGTTATCTTGGTTTATCAGGTTTGTCTAGTTCCTCATAGCGCCTTTACATTATGGCTGTATATTATCGTCTTCCATAAAACATTTTCACATGAAAGTGGCAGCAGTGGTTTTCTTGCTTGAATCACTAGTAAGGGAGGATTTTTTTTTTTTTTCACCTGTTTCATTTTTGATTTTATTTACTTGCGCGGTGTGCTTGTTTGTAATTGTTTTTCCATAAAACATTATCTCTAAATCTTTAAAACAAAAAACAGCTTCAGACATTTCTTCACTTCCTCTTCTTTTAAACTAAAATACATTCAGACCATACAGCAGTGACCACCACCCATTCTCTGCCATCCAGCACCCTTTAAGGAGAGATGAGACTCTTCATCGTCATCAGTTTATACTTTCTAGGTAAGTGATAAAATTAGCTACCTATGGAAGTTATTATCACTAGCAAAGAAGCTGTGAATGGCCTTTGCAAATTTCTGCAGAAGCGTGAGCTGCCAGAAGTGCAACACAGACTCGAAACATTTATTTATCAAAGAATAAAATTGCATAGGTATAGTTTCAGTATTTTTCATTTATATCTAAAATACATACTTAACAATACGTTTTTCAGCTGTAAAAACGCTCTAACTCTGATAAAAGCTGAAAAACACTGCTATTTTTTGTTTATCAGCATTTTTTTTTTAACCACTTCCTTACCGGGCACTTAAACCCCCTTCGTACCCAGACCAATTTTCAGCTTTTTCAGCGTGTCATACAACGCTGTACCCAAATGATATTTTTATCATTTTTTTTCCCACAAATAGAGCTTTCTTTTGGTGATATTTGATCACCTCTGCGGTTTTTATTTTTTGCGCTATAAACAAAAAAAGACAGAAAATTTTGAAAAAAACACAATATTTTTTTAGTTTTTGCTATAATAATATCCCAATTTTTTTTTTTTTTTACTTTTTTTTCTCAGTTTAGGCCGATACGTATTCTTCTACATATTTTTGGTAAAAAAATTGCAATAAGCGTATAGTGATTGGTTTGCGCAAAAGTTATAGCGCCTACAAAATAGGGGATAGATTTATAGCATTTTTATTATATATATATATATTTTTTTTTACTAGTAATGGCGGTTATCTGCGATTTTTGTCAGACCTGCGATATTGCGGCGGACATATCAGACACTTTTGACACTATTTTGGGACCATTCACATTTATACAGCGAACAGTGCTATAAAAATGCATTGATTACTGTATAAATGTGACTGGCAGGGAAGGGGTTAACACTAGGGGGCGATCAAGGGGTTAAATATGTTCCCTGTGAGTGATTCTAACTGTGTGGGGGAGGGGACTGACTGGGGGAGGTGACCGATGGGTGTCCCTATGTACAAGGGACACAGCATCGGTCTCCTCTCTCCCTGACAGGACGTGGATCTCTGTGTTTACACACAGAGATCCACGTCCTGCCTCTGTAACAGCTGATCGCGTGTACCTGGCGGACATCGCGGCCACCAGGCACGCACATCGGCAACACCTGACACGGTGGGGAACAGCTGTTCCCCGCCGCGCGCCCTTGGCGGCGCGCAGGGGGAGTGCACAAGGCAGGACGTCCACTCAGCACTTGAGAGCCGCGCTACAGACGTCTTTCGTCTATAGCACAGGTCTCAAGTGGCTAAACGTTCAATTTTTATTAGTTTCTCAGATACATTACAAGTACTTTATATACTCGAGTATGAGCCGACCCGAATATAAGCCGAGGCACCTAATTTTACCACAAAAAAATAGGAAAACGTATTGACTCGAGTATGAGCCTAGGGTGTCCATCTGCATGCCTCACTGTGTCCATGTCCATGCCTCACTGTGCCCATGACTAGACTGACGTTTAACATGGGAGTCAATGCAAACCCCATAGGCTTTTATGGAGTTGAGTTTAGGAGCTTTGGCAAAAAAGTTTAGGAGCTGCTAGTGTACATGTGTACAACCCTATATACACAATCCCATACCTACAGTTAACCCAGAGAAAGGCAAAAAAAAAACAGCAGAGCATGATCCAATTTGCCCCAGGAGGGGAAAAAAATTCCTTCCTGATCCCCCGAGAGGCAATCAGATTTTCCCCGGATCAACTTTACCTATAAATGTCAGTACCCAGTTATATTATGTACATTTAGGAAAGTATCCAGGCCTTTCTTAAGGCCTTACTGAGCTGGACAGAACCACCCCTGGACGGAGTCTATTCCACATTTTCACAGCTCTTACCGTGAAGAAACCTTTCTGTATTTGGAGATGAAATCTCCTTTCCTCTAGATGTAAAGAGTGCCCCCTTGTCCTTTGTGATGACCTTAAAGTGAATAACTCAACACCAAGTTCACTATATGGCCCTCTTATGTATTTATACATTTCACTTAAAAACACTGTTTTTTTTATTCTTCTATGCTCACAATTTTACTGCAATGGCTGCAGTGATGTACACTGTGCTTTATTATGACTGCTTGTAATCCCACTCAGGAGGGCAGAGGAAAGGGTGACAATGCCACAGCTATAATTGGTAAGCTTGGTCAACATAGAAAAGGAAACCTGGTGTGATGATAATGGTGTCCAGCCAGGGGCGGACTGACCATTCGGGCATTCGTTCTCGAACCGAGGGCCCACGTCACGGGGGCCCCATGAGCAGCTCAGTCTGAAGCGGTAAAAAAGCTGCCCCCGCCCCGCACAAAAACCTCCATCCTCCCAGATTAATATAGTTCTCGGCGCCGCGGCCAGCCTGTGTTCTATCAGATAGCCGCTACCCGGCCCAAGCTGTTAGGCTGAGGGAGGCTCTGTCAGCAGGGAGAAGTGGGGCAGGGAGCTCGACTGACGCTCTGACCCTGCCCTGCCCAGCCCTGCCCCATGTAGTCTCACTGTTTAGTCATTAGAGGCTGAGATCGCCTGTCCCGAACTTCTGAGAGCCCCGCCCCCTACCGCCGAAAGCCCTGGCTGGCAGGTAGGTCTTTTTTATCCTAATTCAGTGGCAATTGATGGCACAGTGGCTGCGTTTGATGGCACAGTGGCTGCGTTTGATGGCACAGTGGCTGCGTTTGATGGGCACAGTGGATGTGCTTGATGGGTACAGGCTGCGTTTGATGGGCATAGTGGCGGCATTTGATGGGTACAGTGGCTGTGTTTGATGGGTACAGTGGCTGCGTTTGATGGGTACAGTGGCGGCATTTGATGGGTACAGTGGCTGCGTTTGATGGGTACAGTGGCTGCGTTTGATGCACACAGTGGCTGTGTTTGATCGCACAGGGGCTGCATTTGATGGGTACAGTGGCTGCGCTTGATTGGCACAGTGACTGCGCTTGATGGCACAGTGGCTGCGTTTGATGGGCACAGTGGCTGCATTTTCGATGGCACAGTGGCTGCGTTTGATGGGTACAATGGCGGCATTTGATGGGCACAGTGGCTGCAATTTTGATGGCACAGTGGCTGCGTTTGATGGCACAGTGGCTGCGTTTGATGGCACAGTGGCTGCATTTGATGGGTACAGTGGCTGCGCTTGATGGCACAGTGGCTGCATTTTAATGGCACAGTGGCTGCGTTTGATGGGCACTGTGGCTTCATTTGATGGGCACAGTGGCTGCGTTTCATGGGCACAGTGGCTGCATTTGGGCACAGTGGCTGCGTTTGGTGGGCACAGTGGCTGCGTGTTTGATGGCACAGTGGCTGCATTTGATGGGTACAGTGGCTGCGTTTGATAGGTACAGTGGCTGCGTTTGATGGGCACAGTGGCTGCGCTTGATGGGCACAGTGGCTGCGCTTGATGGGCACAGTGGATGCATTTGATGGGCACAGTGGCTGCGTTTGGGTACAGTGGTTGCGTTTGATGGATACAGTGGCTACATTTGATGGCACAGTGGCTGCGTTTAATGGGTACAGTGGCTGCATTTGATAGGTACAGTGGCTGCGTTTGATGGCACAGTGGCTGCGTTTGATGGGCACAGTGGCAGCAATTGATGGGCACAGTGGCGGCGCTTGATGGGCACAGTGGCTGCAATTGATGTTTTTTCAGTTTGTTTGCTATTCCTTATATACAACGCTGATATATCTGTACACTTCGGTGGAAAGAACCATCAGTGAGAATAATGTTCCTTACATTGGTGGTCAGCAGAAAGAATATTCCTTACATTGGTGGTCAGCTGAAAGAATATTCCTTACATTGGTGGTCAGCTGAAAGAATATTCCTTACATTGGTGGTCAGCAGAAAGAATGTTCCTTACATTGGTGGTCAGCAGAAAGAATGTTCCTTCCATTGGTGGTCAGTGGGAAGAATGTTCCTTGCATTGGTGGTCAGTGGGAAGAATGTCCCTTACATTGGTGATCAGTGAGAAGAATGTTCCTTTCACTGGTGGTCAGTGGGAAGAAGGAGGAAGACACACCCTAGGAGCTCTCTGAGAACCAGCCTTTTTCAAACCTGGGCCTTGCCTGCTAGCTTGGCCCAGAAATAATGCTTGATCCTGGGGGAGGCCTTGGGAAGGATCCCCTTGATGACACAGGGCCTAGTGAGGAGGAGGTGGAGGACCTGACTGTGGGTCCAGGCCCTGGTGTAGATGCAAATGTCTTCAGTCAGAAGATTATCGATCATTTTAGGGCGATTGCAAGAGCTGAAGAAAAACTTAAAATTTTGAAGGCTGAACACAAATCCTTCAGAGCCAAATATTGCCAGGCCTGGAGTAAAAATCGTTTGGTCATGAAGCCTGAGTTACAGGAATTGGAAGAAAAGGTAAAGAAACAATCTTTATTTTTGGAAAAGCTGAAAGATAAAAGTGGAGCGTTTAAAGAACAGTTTGATAATGAGAGGAGATTTGCCAACCAGACCTCAGCAAGTTCCAAGGATCAGCAGCAGTCTCAGGTAATGGATGACCCTGGTCCATCTGCCTCTGCACCTCTTCCCCATGTCAGGGCTTGAAATCGCCGGCGGCAACCAGCCAGGGGGTTGAGAGTGAGCGTGGCACCCTGAAATTTATCCAGGAGATGGAGTCTCCCTTGAGAGCAAACAAGCCTTCCTTTACTGGTGATCCATCAGAAGTACCTGAAGAGGAGAAGAGGAAATGCAAACCAGCAAAGCCAGTACAGGTGGAGAAATCCCAGTACACCACGCTGCCTTCCAACATGTCTGCCCCACCTGCTGTGGTGGAGGGTGTCCTGACTGAGGAGCAGAAAGAGAAGGCCCTGTGCAAAGAGCTGCCTGGAGTTTCTGCTGTGGAAGGAAAACCCCTGACAGACATGCCATTGGATCACCAGGGGAATGCTGATGAACCTGTGCAGGCGACATGAATGTTTCTGCTGGGACCTGTAGTTCCTCTGCTAAGTTTGCTGCACAAGGTATATCTGTTACTTGCAATGAGATTGCCTCACCTGAGCCTCCCTGTGGTGGGGGAGGGGATCAGCATATTGCACCATGTGCAGTGGAAGCCATGGAGGTTTCACCCGTTGCAGTGTCAGACCAGCCTGCACTATCCCCTGATGACAGTCCTGTCCTGATGGAAGAGAACCGGCCAGCTGAAGCTTCTACAAGCACAGCAGAGGGAACTGACACTGTTGGGAAGACTGCAGGAACTGTGAATATTCCAGCAAGTACTAAGAATGACAGTAATGATAAAACAATGAATATGGTGGGTGGTGGTGAAGGGGTTAATACCGTGGTGGGTGGTGGTGAAGGGGTTAATACTGTGGTGGGTGGTGGTGAAGGGGTTAATACTGTGGTGGGTGGTGGTGAAGGGGTTAACACAAATGTTTTATCTGCAGGGAGGTCTGTGAACAGCTATGCGTCAGTTTTGGGGAGTCGCACCAAGGAGGGTGGGGGAATGTCAAACGAGTTTGATTTGTCCTTTGTAAAGCCTGAGGGTCTGGTTTTATTTTGCGAATGATTTAGGTGTGGGGGCCTTCCGCAGTTGAACGGTTGGGTGTCAAAGGTGATTTCCAGGCAGCCTCTGATAAAATCTGTGACGATCCTGCTGCGTAATTAATCTATACCAGAGGCTGATTTGATCGTATGGCTACGCCGATATGGTGAGGTCCTCGCTCCACTGCGGAAGGTCCTTGATCTGCATGGGATATGGACAGGGGCCTGGACAGTGTCACTAAAATTAGGGGTGCTGGGAAATGTAGTCCAACATCTGCCCTGTTCAGCCTTTCTGGGGAGGGATAGGCTGACCATTTTTTACCAAGGTCAGCCTAAAGTCTGTAACAAATGTGGTCAAAGGGGCCATTTTGCATATACCTGCACCCGTAAAAAGTGTTCAGTGTGCCAGGATCTGGACCATTTGCTAAGGATTGTACCGAAATTCGGTGCAATTTGTGCCAAAGATTTGGTCATCCTTATAGTCAATGCCCGGAGGCATTACATAACTTGCCAGGATTGGAGGATGAGCTGCAGAGGCTAGATAAGGAGGATGAGGCCACTGAAACTGTTGTTGTCCCTCCTGTGTCTGTGACATCTGTTGTTTCGGATTCTGTTTCCCCTAGTGATGTGGTCCCTGAGTCTGTCCCTCCTGTGTCTGTTACAACTGTTGTTTCAGTTTCCCCTAGTGATGTGGTCCCTGAGTCTGTCCCTCCTGTGTCTGTTACAACTGTTGTTTCAGTTTCCCCTAGTAATTTGGTCCCTGAGTCTGTCCCTCCTGTGTCTGTGACATCTGTTTTTGTTCCCCCTAGTGATGTGGTCCCTGAGTCTGTCCCTCCTGTGGTAGTCCCCAATCCGTCTATACGTAGATCCTCTAGACTAGCGGAAGCTGCTGGGGGGCAGGTTTAGCGGATCTTCCCATTCAGCCTCCAGTCCCTGTCCCTCATCAGCGTAAACGTGGTCAGGGGAATGTGGGGGTGCTGGATGGACACCCTTTCATCAGCCCCACCCCCATCCAGCACCCCCAGAAAAAAAAGAAGAGGAAGACAAGAAAAGCGGTAATTTCTTCTTGAGAGTCGGACCCAGGAGGGGTTCCTCTTGGCAACACTTTTTTTTTTTTGTCGGGTGAGGGGATGTCTGTGTCTTTCTCTTTATCATCTATGGATGAGGGGGAGTCACGTAGTCTTAACCTCCCTGGCGGTATGATTATTTCAGATTTTAGGTGCTGAAAGCGGTACAATTATTTAGGCCTGTAATTCTTAGTAATTACTTACTTAAATCTGTCCAAACCAGAGTCTAGTAGACATCCCGGGTATGATAAATTTTGAAACACAAAATCATAAATTATAATATAATAATTAACTATAAATAATTATAACAAATAATAATGTAATTATAATACAAATTATTCAATAATGTAATCAAATCCAAAACACTGACATTTTTTTCAGTTGCAGAATTGTCGCTGTCATTACTTTCAGTGTTTGATGACGAATTTCCCCACAAAACGCTATCGCTCAATTCTGCGAGTGATTCTAATTTATTATCACTGTTTTCTAGCTGGTCTAAAACCACTTTTGATGTAAAGGGAAACTTTTTGGTTGCTGTGGACAATCTCCAAATTTCAGGCAGAAAGAACAGTATTTATAATATAGAACTGCATGCAGGACACTGGACAGACCACCAGGGACAAAGGGGATGTGTTATTAATTGATACAGTACTGTAATCTGTAAGATTACAGTATACTGTATGTATACTGTGTGTTTCACTTTTTGAATTTGGAGTCGGACTCCGTCCCCGTGCGTCGCAACGCTCAGGAACGGAGCTCGGCACTCGGCAGTGTGAATCGGGCGAGGAGACGGCTCGCACGCACAGCGGGAAGACATCGCAGGATCCAGGGAACAAGGTAAGTAACTTCCCCTGTATCCTGCAATGCGATCCCGAGTCTGGCTCAGGGTTACCGCTTTAGGTACTGAAATCTCACCCCGAGACAGACTCGGGAATACCGCTAGGCGGGTTAAGAGAGCTGTTTCTTTTATGAAAAAAAAAAAAGAGAGCTGTTTCTGGTGAAGAGAGTGTGGTAAAGGTTAAGAAACGACTACCCCAATCATCCTGATGGCATATCAGATCTGCCCTTGGTGAACTGCACATCTCTGGGTGAGGAGTTCTTTTCTTTTTCTGTGTCTTTCACTCCCTTAGCTTTTGTTGGTTAGTATCTTCTTTTTGAAGAAGGGCTGCATGCATAATGGGTGCAGGTTTGTTTCTTGACCTCACAGGTTTGTCTGGTGTTCAGTGGGAAGAATGTTCCTTACATTGGTGATCAGTGGGAAGAATGCTCCTTACATTGGTGGTCAGTGGGAAGAATGTTCCTTACATTGGTGATCAGTGGGAAGAATGTTCCTTACATTGGTGATCAGTGGGAAGAATGTTCCTTACATTGGTGGTCAGTGGGAAGAATGTTCCTTACATTGGTGATCAGTGGGAAGAATGTTCCTTACATTTGTGATCAGTGGGAAGAATGTTCCTTACATTTGTGATCAGTGGGAAGAATGTTCCTTACATTTGTGATCAGTGGGAAGAATGTTCCTTACATTGGTGGTCAGTGGGAAGAATTTTCCTTACATTGGTGATCAGTGGTAAGAATGTTCCTTACATTGGTGGTCAGTGGGAAGAATGTTCTTTACATTGGTGATCAGTGGGAAGAATGTTCCTTACATTGGTGGTCAGTGGGAAGAATATTCCTTACATTGGTGATCAGTGGGAAGAATGTTCCTTACATTGGTGGTCAGTGGGAAGAATGTTCCTTACATTTGTGATCAGTGGGAAGAATGTTCCTTACATTGGTGATCAGTGGGAAGAATGTTCCTTACATTGGTGGTCAGTGGGAAGAATGTTCCTTACATTTGTGATCAGTGGGAAGAATGCTCCTTACATTGGTGATCAGTGGGAAGAATGCTCCTTACATTGGTGATCAGTGGGAAGAATGCTCCTTACATTGGTGATCAGTGGGAAGTAGGCTTGTGCAATTTGTTTCGTAACAAATCGAAATTTGTCCGAATTTAGCAACTTTCGGACATTCGGAAGCATTCGAATTTCCGAACAGAGCAATTACGAATAAAACCGAATCCAAAATAAATTATACCGCAAAATAGCGAATGCCCGAAGGTCTTCGGCATAATTCGTTATGAAAAAAGTTACGAATGTACGAATCCATTCGAAGCATAATAACACTCACTCTGCTCTCTGCTTCTCCCTCACCATGCTGAACTCCCTCTCAAAATGGTGTACAGGGGGCGGAGGCTATAGCCGCATGAAAAAACTAAAGTAAAATACGAGATTTCGAATCCATTCGAAGCACAATAACACTCACTCTGCTCTGCTCTCTGCTTCTCCCTCACCGTGCTGAACCCTCTCAAAATGGTGTACAGGGGCGGAGCCTATAGCCGCATGTAAAAAACGAAAGTAAAATACGAGATTTCGAATCGTTACAAATAACCGCTATGTATTTAGAAAAGTACAAATCCATTCGAAGCACATTAGGCATAATAGGCAGCGTCGTTGTGAGAGAGACACGGAAAATTACGAATCAACGAACCCAAAAAAAGTTACGAAAGTAGGAGTTGTGTCCAGAATCAACGAAAAACAACGTACTCTACCGAAAGTACGAATTATAAAGCAACAAAAAATTCAACGAAAAATGTCGCTTGCAAAAATACGAATGAGTCCGAACACGAAAAATCCCGTCTAGCAAAATTACGAATGATTACGAATCAACAGGACCGGAAAGAAACGAACCGAAACGGAACAAATTTTTCCGTTGTGCACAAGTCTAGTGGGAAGAATGTTCCTTACATTGGTGGTCAGTGGGAAGAATGTTCCTTACATTGGTGATCAGTGGGAAGAATGTTCCTTACATTGGTGATCAGTGGGAAGAATGTTCCTTACATTGGTGATCAGTGGGAAGAATGTTCCTTACATTGGTGGTCAGTGGGAAGAATCTTCCTTACATTTGTGATCAGTGGGAAGAATGCTCCTTACATTGGTGATCAGTGGGAAGAATGTTCCTTACATTG
This sequence comes from Rana muscosa, assembly GCA_029206835.1. Lineage (NCBI taxonomy): Eukaryota > Metazoa > Chordata > Amphibia > Anura > Ranidae > Rana > Rana muscosa. The sequence goes on along the minus strand of CM055118.1, from coordinate 341,423,570 downwards.
GTGGTCAGTGGGAAGAATGTTCCTTACATTGGTGATCAGTGAGAAGAATGCTCCTTACAATGATGATCAGTGGGAAGAATGTTCCTTACATTGGTGGTCAGTGGGAAGAATGCTCCTTACAATGGTGATCAGTGGGAAGAATGTTCCTTACATAGGTGGTCAGTGGGAAGAATGTTGCTTACATTGGTGATCAGTGGGAAGAATGTTCCTTACATTGGTGATCAGTGGGAAGAATGTTCCTTACATTGGTGGTCAGTGGGAAGAATGCTCCTTACATTGGTGATCAGTGGGAAGAATGCTCCTTACATTGGTGATCAATGGGGAGAATGTTCCTTACATTGGTGGTCAGCGGGAAGAATGCTTCTTACATTGGTGATCAGTGAAAATTTAGTAAGTAAATAAAAATGATTTAAAAAAAATGTAAAGCACACCCATAAAGCACACGCTCTATATGAAAATATATGTTTTATGTAGGACGAGCACCTGTATGTAAACATGTGTCTATAGACGCAAATGATGGACTCGGGAGCGCGCCCGCAAGGTAACCCCCCCGGGAGAACGAATCTTCTAGGGGGGTTATCTGATGTGGGGAGGAGCTGCGAGAGCCACCAAGGGACCCCAGAAGTCGAGGATCGGGGCCACACTGTGCAAAACGAGCTGCACAGTGAAGGTAGGTATGACATGCTTGTTATTTAAAAAAACAAAAAAACAAGCCTTTACAATCACTTTAATTTTGGAAATGTACTGTTGTTGCACTTTCTTTAACCACTTCAGCCCCGGACCATTTGGTAGCTAGAGGACCAGAGGTGATTTCAGAATTTTGCACTGCGCTGCTTTAACTGTAAATTGTGCGGACATGCAATGTTGTACCCAAACGAAATTTGCGTCCTTTTCTTCCCACAAATAGAGCTTTCTTTTAATGGTATTTGATTGCCTCTGCGATTTTTATTTTTTGCGATATAAACGGAAAAAGACCGAAAATTTAGAAAAAAAATGATATTTTCTACTTTTTGTTATAAGAAAAATCGAATAAACTCAATTCTAGTCATACATTTAGGCCAAAATGTATTCAGCCACATGTCTTTAGTAAAAAAAAATGTCAATAAGCGTATATTTATTGGTTTGCGCAAAAGTTATAGCGTCTACAAACTAGGGTACATTTTCTGGAATTTACACATTTCTTGAGGTGCTAAAATGGCAGAGCAGTACAAAACCCCCCTAAATGACCCCATTTTGGAAACTAGACACTCCAAGGAAATTGCTGAGAGGCATGTTGAGCCCATTGAATATTTTTTTTTTGTCCCAAGTGATTAAATAATGACAAAAAAAAAAAAATACAAAAAGTTGTCACTAAATTATATATTGCTCACACATGCCATGGTTATATGTGGAATTGCACCCCAAAATACATTCTGCTGCTTCTCCTGAGTACGGGGATACCACATGTGTGGGACTTTTTGGGAGCCTAGCCACGTACGGGACCCCGGAAACCAAGCACCGCCTTCAGGATTTCTAAGGGCGTACATTTTTGATTTCACTCCTCACTACCTATCACAGTTTCGAAGGCCATAAAATGCCAAAATAGCACAAAACCCCCCAAAATGACCCCATTTTGGAAAGTAGACACCCCAAGCTATTTACTGAGAGGCATTTTCAGTCCATGGAATATTTTATATTTTGCCACAAGTTGCGGGAATATGACAAACTTCTTTTTTTTTTGCACAAAGTTGTCACTAAATGATATATTGCTCACACATGCCATGCACATATGTGAAATTACACCCCAAAATACATTCTGCTGCTTCTCCTGAGTACGGGGATACCACATGTGTGGGACTTTTTGGGAGCCTAGCCGCGTACGGGACCCCAAAAACCAAGCACCGCCTTCAAGGTTTCTAAGGACATAAATTTTTGATTTCACTCCTCACTACCTATCACTACCTATCACAGTTTTGAAGGCCATAAAATGCCAAGATGGCACAACCCCCCCCCCCCCCCCAAATGACCCCATTTTGGAAAGTAGACACCCCAAGCTATTTGCTGAGAGGCATGTTGAGCCCATTGAATTTTTTTTTTTGTCCCACTCCCAAATGATTGAATAATGACAAAAAGAAAAAAAAATGTACAAAAAGTTGTCACTAAATGATATATTGCTCACACATGCCATGGGCATATGTGAAATTACACCCCAAAATACATTCTGCTGCTTCTCCTGAGTACGGGGATACCACATGTGTGGGACTTTTTGAGAGCCTAGCCGCGTATGGGGCCCTGAAAACCAAGCACCGCCTTCAGGATTTCTAAGGGCTTGATTTTTGATTTCACTCCTCACTGCCTATCACAGTTTTGAAGGCCATAAAATGCTAAGATAGCCCCACAAATGACCCCATTTTGGAAAGTAGACACCCCAAGCTATTTGCTGAGAGGCATGGTGAGTATTTTACAGCTCTCATTTTTTTTGAAAATGAAGAAAGACATTTTTTTTTTCTTTTTTCAATTTTCAAAACTTTGTGACAAAAAGCGAGATCTGCAAAATACTCACAATACCTCTCAGCAAATAGCTTGGGGTGTCTACTTTCCAAAATGGGGTCATTTGGGGGGGGGGTTTGTGCCATCTGGGCATTCCATGGCCTCTGTGATAGGCAGAGAGGAGTGAAATCAAAAATTTACACCCATAGAAATCCTGAAGGCGGTGCTTGGTTTTCGGGGTCCTGTACGCGGCTAGGCTCCCAAAAAGTCTCACACATGTGGTATCCCCATACTCAGGAGAAGCAACAGAATGTATTTTGGGGTGCAATTCCACATATAACCATGGCATGTTTGAGCAATATATAATTTAGTGACAACTTTTTGTACATTTTATTTTTCTTTTTTTCTTTTTGTCATTATTCAATCACTTGGGACAAAAAAAAAAAATATTCAATGGGCTCAACATGCCTCTCAGCACATAGCTTGAGGTGTCTACTTTCCAAAATGGGGTCATTTGGGGGGGTTTTGAACTGTCCTGGCATTTTATGCACAACATTAGGAAGCTTATGTCACACATCATCCACTCTTCTAACCACTTGAAGACAAAGCCCTTTCTGACACTTTTTGTTTACATGAAAACATTTTTTTTTTTTGCAAGAAAATTATGTTGAAGACCCAAACATTATATATTTTTTTAAAGCAAAGGCCGTACAGATTAAAATAGTGGGTGTTGCATTTTTTGTTTCCCACACAGTATTTGCGCAGCGATTTTTCAAACGCATTTTTTGGGGGGAAAACACACTTTTTTTATTTTTAATGCACTAAAAAACACTATATTGCCCAAATGTTTGATGAAATAAAAAAGATGATCTTAGGCTGAGTACATGGATACCAAACACGACATGCTTTAAAATTTTGCACAAACGCGCAGCGGCGACAAACTACATTCATTTTTAAAAGCATTTAAAAGCCTTTACAGGTTACCACGTTAGATTTACAGAGGAGGTCTACTGCTAAAATTACTGCCCCCGAGCTGACCTTCGCGGTGATACCTCACATGCATGATGCAATTGCTGTTTACATATGACGCTAGACCGACGCTTGCATTCGCCTTTGCGCAAGAGCAGGGGGGGACAGCGGTGCTTTTTTTTATTTTTTATTATTTATTTTGCTTTTTTATTTTATTTTTAAACTGTTCCTTCCATATTTTTTATTTTTTTACCATTTTTATTGTTATCTCAGGGAATGTAAATATCCCCTATGATAGCAATAAGTAGTGACAGGTACTCTTTTTTTGAAAAAAATTGGGGGGTTAGACCCTAGATCTTTCATCTTTCCTCTGCCCTCAAAGCATCTGACCACACCAAGATCGGTGTGATAAAATGCTTTCCCAATTTCCCAATGGCGCTGTTTATATCCGGGGGGGGGCATTCCCTCCCACTGCTTGTAAAAGCCGTCTAGAGGCTAATTATCTGCTAGAATTGCTTTTACATGAAAGCTGGCCACTGGCTGAAAAGAATGATACCAAGATGATACCTAAACCCGCAGGCATCATTCTGGTATAAACATTCAAAGTCCAGCAACATACCAGTACGTTGCTGGTCCTTGTTGGACATGTATTGTAATCTTTTTTTTTCATGCAGCCTGTTGGCTGAACGAAAAAAAGAGATTGATCAGTGGGTATGCCCACCATTAGAATACCTCCCTTCATCCACCCACTTCTAATGATGGGGATATATGCCGAAGCATGGGGGCATCCTCCCGCAAAAAAGTTATGCCGCGTACACACGGTCGGTCTTTTCCACGGGAAAGCCTTCGTCAGAATTTCGACCGTATGTACGCGGCATAAAAGGTTATGCCGCGTACACACGGTCGGACTTTTCCACGGGCAAGCCTCCATCGGAATTTCGACCGTATATACGCGGCATTAGGAGCAAAATCGCTCCTCCGCCCCTGCTGCCCCCATGCTTCGGCATATATGCTCTTTTTTTTAACTGTGGTGGTGAAATCACCTCCTACAGCGTTGGAGTCACGGCTTTATGTATCGTGGGAGCAAATGCTGTTGCTGTCAAGATAAATAAATCCGCGATGCAACTGAATGGCGTACCTGCTAAGCAAATGATGGTTAACATTAAAACAAAGTAACATTACAGTACAACAGTAAGACCTTACCATACCATACCTGCAAAGCAAATACCAAAACAAAACCTAGTAAAAAATAAAACATTTTATTAACGCAACCTGTGCCTAAAATATATATATGCCGAAGCATGGGGGCATCCTCCCGCAAAAAAGTTATGCCGCGTACACACGGTCGGACTTTTCCACGGGCAAGCCTCCGTCGGAATTTCGACCGTATATACGCGGCATTAGGAGCAAAATCGCTCCTCCGCCCCTGCTGCCCCCATGCTTCGGCATATATGCTCTTTTTTTAAACTGTGGTGGTGAAATCACCTCCTACAGCGTTGGAGTCACGGCTTTATGTATCGTGGGAGCAAACGCTGTTGCTGTCAAGATAAATAGATCCGCGCTGCAACTGAATGGCGTACCTGAAAACAAAAAATGACATACCTGAAAAGCAAGCATGATAAAACATTGCAGAATAGAATACAGTAAAAAAGAGCAGAACAATAGAGAGAAAATAGAGAGAGAGAGAGAGAACAATAAAACGACAACTATTTTTGTTTTTTTTATTTTATGGTTTTTTTGTGTTTTGTTTTTTACGTTTTTTTTTTCTTTTTTACACTTTTTTTTGTAACTTTAACAACTGTAATGGTTCGGGTCTCTCAAAATGTAATGGCATCTTGGGAGACCCTGTGTAAGTGTGTCCTAGTCTGTGAAATGCTGTACCCTACGCTAAAACTTCACTTTTGAGTGGTAGCGATCAAAACATTCACCAAGGCAAAGACCAGGTTTGTCAGGACAGAGTGGACAAAAAACACGGGTGTCACGCCTAAATCCGCGCTTGCTACAGACAAGACATCTTTTTTGGGGGGTTCGTTGGGTAGGGGTACTCGGGAGGGCATACGGATAATGCCTCTCATGCAGCCGGCTTACTGCATTTGGTAGGGGATGGTGAGGTGCAGAACCGCCTGGATACAGGAGTTCTGTGACTATCTCATTCTGGAATTTTAGAAGAGATAACGTCCCGCCTGAAGCTCTGTATAGCACATGAGCATTCAGCAAAGCCAATTGGAATAAGGATAGAGACACTTTTTTGTACCAGCGTCTCGCCTTACAGTCAATTAGATACGGCGCCATCAACTGGTCGTTGAGGTCCACCCCTCCCATATTTTTGTTATATTCGTGGACACAGAGGGGTTTCTCCACAACACCAGTCGCCGTACGAATTTGGACTGTCGTGTCTGCATGAAGGGAGGTAAGAAGGAAAACATTCTTATTGTCCCTCCACTTCATAGCGAGCAAGTTATTACACTTCACGCAGGCTCTCTCCCCCAGCCTAAGACGGGCATCTACAAGCCGCTGGGGAAAGCCCCGGCGATTAGGTCGCACGGTGCCACATGCTCCAATCTGATGATCAAACAAGTGACTAAACAGTGGCACGCTCGTGTAATAATTGTCCACATACAAGTGGTACCCCTTTCCGAATAAGGGTGACACCAAGTTCCACACTATCTTGCCAGCGCTCCCTATGTAATCCGGGCAGTTGACCGGCTCAACCTGACTATCTTTTCCCTCGTAAACCATAAAGCTCCATACATAGCCTGTTGCCCTGTCACAGAACTTATAGAGCTTGACCCCGTATCTGGCACGCTTGCTGGGAAGGTACTGCTTGAAAGCCAAGCGGCCAGAAAATTTAATCAGGGACTCATCAACGCAGACAACTTGATCGGGAATAAACAAGGCTGCAAAACGTTCGTTGAAGTGGTTTATGAGGGGCCGAATTTTATAGAGCCGGTCGTACTCAGGGTCCCCACGTGGACGACAAAGTTCATTGTCGTTGAAGTGCATGAACCGCAAAATCTGCTTGTATCGTGTCCTGGGCATGGAGGCAGAGAACACGGGCATGTGGTCAATTGGGTGCGTGGACCAATAAGCACGCAATGACGGGAATTTATGTGTGCCCATGTTGAGGGAAATGCCCAGAAAGGTCTTAAATTCGGAAACCGTAATTGGTTTCCAATCTTTGGCAATTTTAGGCAACTGGGGGTTAGCGGTGATGAATTGACCAGCATACAAATTACTCTGGTCCACAATAGATCTATAGAGATCTTCCGTGAAAAACAGCGAATAATAATCGATTGGCATAAAATCAGCTGTTTCCACCTGAATACCGGGTTGGGCAGTGAATGGGGGAAGTACGGGTTCTGCAGAAGTGGTGGGGACCCAATCAAGATAGGCGAATTCTGCAGGAAGGGCACTATGGGCACAACGGGCCTGCCTTTGTCTTCTTGGTGGCAGCGGGACACTACTTGTGCTTGCCACCTCGCCAGCTTGAACTGCACTTATGGGACTCGCCATGTCACCACGTGATACTGCAGTGCTGGATGTACGCCCAGGCTGTACTAGGCCGCTGGTGCTTGCCAATTCACCAGAAGGAATAGCGGCGCTAGTACTACTCTGCTCCATGATACGAGAGCCCTGCGGTTCTTGCTCCTCAACAACCTCAGAAGATCGGGATCGGGTACACCTGACCTTAGCAGGGACCTCACCTCCGTCGTCAGAGCTATCTGATGTGGGGCCGCTGACGTCACTGTCTTCTACGGGAAGATATTCTGAGCCTGAATCTGACAGATACGTGACCTCCTCTTCACTATCTGTCATGCTCAGAATCTCGTAGGCCTCTTAACTAGTGTACCTTCGTCTTGCCATTTTGGGCTCTAAATTTAGGGGTACACTAGTAAGATTCACAGGTAAAAAAAGCACCTGACTGTCACCAAATGTATTAAACGCTACCAAAAAAACTGTTAGCGATTGCAGGGATCAGGACTGTCTCTGCGAACGCTGCAGTTATGTGTGTTGTGTTTGGTAAGTGACAGTGATCGATCGATACTGCACTTGGGTGGGCTGGGCTGGGCTGGGCTGGGCGGAGGGGCTAAACGCAGGTACTAGCAGGTATCTGGGCTGATCCCGCTAACACTGCGTTTTTGGGAACCCTAAACCGCTGGGGACGCTAGTATAGATCTGATCAGATACTATACCACTAAGGGAGGTGTATGCTTTGCGCGTGGGTGTTAGCGTTACTGGCACTAACCTAAAGCTGCCTGGGGCGACGCAGACACTCTCTGGCGCTAAAACCTAATTGATATCACCCGCCGGGCGATCAGGGGGTTAAACCTTTATTGGGTTATATACGGCGGGTGCCCTGATGCTATAAAAAGCAAACTAACCAACCAGTGTCACCTGTAACCTTTATATGGTGATCACTGGTGAAAGGGTTAACTAGGGGCAATCAGGGGGTTAAAACCTTTATTAGGTTAAATATGGGGGTACCCGACGCTATATAAAAACCTGACGGGTTACCTAAATAACGAAATAACTCACTGGGTAACCAGTGTCACCAGTGACGCTTATACGGTGATCACTGGCGAAAGGGTTAACTCTAGGGGCAATCAGGGGGTTAAAATAATATATGGGGGTACCTGACGCTAATAAAAACCTGCGGCGAACCTAAAAATAATTAACTGGCTATCTAGGACACCAGCGACAAGAAAAAAGCGATCGGAAAAACGATCGCTTAGTGACGCTGGCGTTAGGGGGTGAAAGGGTTACCTGGCGGGCGATCAAGGGGTTAAACCTTTATTAGGGGGGTTAGGGGGCTACCTTGGACCTAAAGGGGCCTAATCCTAACTGCCCTGCAACTTTTTACAGTCACAAATAGGGTTGTCCCGATACCACTTTTTTAAGACCGAGTACAAGTACCGATACTTTTTTTCAAGTACTCGCCGATACCGATTACGATACTTTTTTTCAATGTCATGTGACAGTTTGAAAGATGGGGACTGATAGGTGGCACTTATGGGCACGGATCGATGGCACTTATGGGCACTGATAGGTGGTACTTGTGGGCAGTGATAGGTGGCACTGATAGGTGGCACTGATAGGTGGCACTTGGGGGCACTGATAGGTGGCATTTATGGGCACTGATAGATGGCACTTGTGGGCAGTGATAGGTGGCACTTGTGGGCACTGATAGGTGGCACTGATTGCACAGAAAGGTGGCACTTGTGGGCACTTATGGGCACTGATAGGTGGCACTTGTGGGCAGTGATAGGTGGCACTGATAGGTGGCACTTGTGGGCACTGATAGCACTGATAGATGGCACTGATTGCACTATCAGTGCAATCAGTGCCATCTATCAGTGCCCATAAGTGCCACCTATCAGTGCAATCAGTGGCATCTACCAGTGCCACCTGATAGGTGGCACTGGTAGATGGCACTGATTCCACTGATAGGTAGCACTTGTGGGTACTGATAGGTGGCTGGCACTGAAATGCTGCGGGGGGTGAGGGGAAATGACACAGGATTTAAGAAAAAAAAAATCTGCTGCAACGCCCATCTTGGTACACCCTGCACTCGGCTGAAGTAAGCAACAGCAGACATCTTGTTACACCCAGCCCATATAGCTCGGGCTGGGTGTAACAAGATGTCTGCTGCTGCTTACTGCAGCCGAGTGCAGAGTGTACCAAGATGGGCGTGGGGACGTTCAGCCGCTGACGGCGACCGAATGTGACAGCACCGGTCACCGATCCTGATGCGGCTGCGCCCTGAAACCCTGCCAGCTTACCAGGTTCAACTGCAGGTGAGGGACTCGCTCTCCGCCCGCGGACTCCGTCCACCGACTGTGCCCGCCCTCTTCAGCCAGACTCCGCCCGCACTTTCCTCTCCCGCCCTCCCCAGCCACTGACTCCTCCCGCCCTCTCCGGCCAGACTCCGCCCGCACTCCCCCGCCCTCTCTCCTGCCCTCCCTAGCCACTGACTCCTCCCGCCCTCTCCGGCCACAAAAAAAAAAAAAGTATCGGGTGAAGCATCGGGAGCATTTGCGCGAGTACAAGTACTCGCGCAAATGCTTGGTATCGGTCCCGATACCGATACTAGTATCGGTATCGGGACAACCCTAGTCACAAATGACACTGATTGCAGTGATCAGTAAAAAAAATGATCACTGCAAACGGTGCACTGTGACTGGGGGTACTGGGGGTGATCTGGGGGGTGATCTGGGTATGACTGGGGGGTGATATGTGTGCCTACGTGTACTGGTGTCAGTGGGCCGTTGGTGCACTTACTGTGAGATGTCTTCACTCCTCGCGCCGGATCGAAAAGACCGACACAAGGAGAGATGACATCACTTCCTCTGCCTGTGTTTACATTACACAGGCAGGGGAAGCTCTCTCATTCGCCGGGAGCGATCGAGAGGGGGTGGCCGGAATCGAACGGCCGTCCCCTCATGCCGGATCGCTCCCTAACACTTAACCACCGCTCACTGTACAGAAGGGGGGTCCGATCGGACCCCCCAACTATACAAAGGCGATCACGTACATATACGTGATTCTGCCTGTCGGTGCCATTCTGCCGACGTATAATTACAGTGGGTGGTCGTTAAGTGGTTAATGTAAGTTTATTTTTCTTTATATTCTATAATAAACATTTATTTTTAACATGTGCAGAGAAATTCTGTGACAAACGCATGTAGTGTGGGCAGTGCAATATGTAGGTGGGGATTTGTGTGGGTGTGGCTTGAGTGTGGGTGGGAACACATGGGCGGGGACAGGGGGCCCCAGGATCTCCTATTGCCCAGGGGCCCCATGAGTTATCAGTCTACCCCTGTGTCCAGGGAACCCCAAATTGAATAAAGAGAATGGGGAGTCATACTGAACACAGTGCTTCCTCTTTCTCCAAAATGTACAAGTCAGCAACAAAATCATTAGCCTGAACAGTCAGCTTCAGACACCCAGCAGATCACATAATTCACATTAAAACATTCCAGCACCAGCAATTTTAACAGGACACAGCATACCTCCCAACATTTTGAGATGGGAATGAGGGACACCCACTAACAAACGTGTGTAGGCATAGGACACGCCCCTTGCCACACTCCCTTAAAGGAGAACTAACCAAAAAAAGGTTAATTAAATCTACAAGGACTTTTTTTTACTACTACTATTCCATTATATTGGCTTTTAAAATGTACAAATGCAGCAATTTAGAATTTGGATGAAAAGTTTAGCACTGGGAAACACCTTTTGAACGATAAAAAGTGCATTTTATATACAACTAAATAGATCAGACCAAAATGAGGGACAAATGAGGGGGAAAGAGGGACAGAGGGACATTGCTCCAAATCAGGGACAGTCCCTCAAAATCAGGGACAGTTGGGAGCTATGGACACAGGCCTAGAACATTAAAGCCATTTTTTTTTACAATTATCTTGGCTTATTAATTTTAGTTTGAATAAAAGCGTTTTGGATCAAACTTTACTAGGATCACTTTGACCAGCAGAAAGAATATGACCAGTAGTTCACTGTAATGTAACAGAATTTGAAATTGAAGTGCCACACAATACTAAGTGGTTTAGATACAACTTGATTCCAATAAAAGTCAAGGGGGACAATCCAAAATGTAACCAATGCATTTCAAGGATCCAAAAGTGCTCCCTTCATCAGGCTGCCAAACCAACTGCTGACAAGGCCTGTACTTTTAATCACACTGGAACAAATACTATTATAGGTTCCGTTCACTTCCACCTTAGTCACATTGTTGTCAATAAAGCCCTAATGAAGGGGGTGCTCTTGGACCCCTAAAACATATTGGCTAATTTTTGAATTGTCCCCCTGACCTTTATTAGAATAAATTTTGTATCTGGACCTCTTAGCGGTTGTGTAGAGCTTCAATTTAAATTTTGGTTACAGTAGTTTGCAGTGACTGCAGTAAATTTTAGACATGTGCACAACATAAAAATTTGTTTAGTTTGGTCTCGTTTCTGTGCGTTTCCGTTGATTCGTAATTTCGTAAGATGTGGGTTTTCGTATTCGGACTCTTTCGTATTTCCGTAAGGGTTATTTTTCTGTTGATTCGTTTTTTCGTTAGTCTAATTTTCGTTGATTCAAAATTCGTATTTACGTAATATTTTTTTTATTCGGCCGCGTTCGTATTTTTGTAAGAACTATATTTTCGTTGATTTGCAATGATTCGTATTATCGTGTCTAATTTCCGTTGATTGGAAAATCGTACTTTTGTAGATTTAATTATATTCGTACTTTCGTTAGAATACATTTTTCGTTTATTCAAAACACTACTCGTCGTAATTTTGTAATTTGTACTTTTGTGAGATTGACTGGCTCATTTTTTCGTACTTTCGTAACATTGTTTTCGTAGATTAGTAATCGGGACATAATTCGTAATTTTACAAAATGTGTCAAAATAGGAGAAAACCAAAAATATGTCAGAGATATTACAAAATACAAATATAGAAATTAGAATCTAGACAGAGTATGCTTAAGAAACAAAGAATTTCGGGGGCGCATGCACGGATGCCTGAGGGAGAAGTCGCATCCCCTTAGAGCTCCGCTCCCGGGTTAAACAAACCGGAGAACCGACCGCTGCCTTTTACCGCAAACGGCACCAGCTCCCGCAAATTCACACCAGGTACACTTCGGCGTATTGAGGATGGTCACGAGGGGCCCAAAAACGAAATATAAGATTGGTACCTCTAAAGATACACTGTCCCGGCAGACATCCAAGATGGCGGCGCCTGGTACCTCACAGACTCGCACACAGCGGGTTCCTAAATCCCTGTCACACAGTGTCAAAACTCTGGACACAGCTGGTGAGATTGACTCTGACTATGAAACACCTGAAAATGTTATTCAGTCTAATATGTTTAGTCAATTTGAGAAAATGCTTCAGAAAGCTTTGAAACAAACTTCAGACCAGATAACTGAGAAGCTGACAAGGGAGATTAGGGAGCTGGGGCATAGAACAGCTGAATTGGAAATGCGGGTAGATGATATAGAAACTACCACACAGCATTATGATACTACTATTGAACAGCTTAAGGATGAGAACTCTTTATTACAAAACCGTTTGGAAGACCAGGAGAATAGGGACCGTCGCTCCAACCTAAGAATCAGAGGTCTCCCTGAATAAATCATAGACTTACAGGGAACTATATGTGCACTGTTTCAGGAACTGTTACCAGGTATTTCACCTGAGAGATTGGAAATGGACAGAGTCCACAGGGCCCTAACTCAACGCAAACCCAATGGACCCCCTAGGGATATTATAGTTAAATTTCATTACTATAAAACAAAGGAGCAAATACTTGCTGCTGCTAGAGGTAAAAACACTCTTGAGTTCCAGGGCAATATATATCAGCTCTTTACAGACCTCTCCCCTCTAACTGTGACTAAGAGGCGTTCTATGAAACCCCTGCTGCAAGTACTTCAAAAGCATCAAATCATATACCACTGGGGGTTTCCATTTTCTCTCCGCTTTACACACTTGGAAACTAGATATACCTGTCGCACGTCCGATGAACTACGGTCAGCCTTAAATGATCTAGGCCTGATGGATCACACCAATTCTAAGGAGCAACCTCGTAGACGAGCGGCTTCTAGATCACCTCCAAATGATACCGACTTGGACCCAAACCCCTCTGGTTATACCAGACAGAATCTTCATAAACGAGGACGTTTTGATAGTCAGGCACCGATAAATGTCGACTCAATGCATTGATTGTTCAACTTTCATTAATCTTATCCATGTTTCTCCCTTTTTATAGGGTACTAGCCCCAATGCTTTATTCTGAAAAGCATTGCACTATCTCTGATTGAAGAGTTAGAATCCTGTTCTCCATTATTGTTATTATTATTATTTTTTTTTTTTTTTTGGTGGTGTCTCGTTACTGACAAATATGTCTATTTCTTTAATTTATATGCACATTATATATGCATATTAAATTGTACTTATGAAATATAAATTTAGGTATTTATTTATGGTTTTAGTCAGCCAGAAGGTTTATATTTCATTTACATTTTTGAGACAAGCGTTTCTAGTTGTTTTTTTTTTTTGGCTCGTCTCCTTACTGACAAATATGTCTATTTAGTAATTTATATGCATATTATATTGTACTTATGAAATGTAAATTTAGGTATTTATTTATTGTTTTAGTCAACCAGAAGGTCTGCATTTCATTTACATTTTTGAGACAAGTGTTTCTATTTTTTTTTTGTCTCTTTACTGACAAATATGTCTATTTATCTAATTTATATGCATATTATATTGTACTTATGAAATATAAATTTAGGTATTTATTTATTGTTTTAGTCAGCCAGAAGGTCTATATTACATTTACATTTTTTTATTTGAATAGTTTTTATTGAGATTTCAAACATACATATATGTAAGGACAAAAATTATAAAAAATAAGTAGTGTAGAATACATTGGAAATCTGTGAAAGATCAATCCAGATAGTGTGCACCATCTTGTTATAGATTCAAAATATAGCAGTACAAACAGTCAGTAAGTAGTAATCAAACAATAATCATCTACACATTGAAGTTTTTTGAACAGGTGAAGCAGGGGGGTAGGTCAGGAGGGAGTGGGGTAGTAATGGTGGGGTAGAAGGGGAGGAGAAGCAAGAGAGCTTTAAAGGGAATACTATAAATCAGCGGTTAAATTTGTTGTCGTACCATATCTTCCATGGGTTCCAGAGGCTCTTTAAAGCAGGGTTGGCAGGTGATCCCCGTGAGAGGATGATTTCATATGTGTGGTGAGTTTGTACCAGGTTCACTACTTCTGTGAGAGTGGGGATGTCTATGGATTTCCAGTGTCTGGCTATCAGAAGTTTTGTCGCTAAGAGGATGTGTGTGACCACCAGCCTAAGGTTGGGTGGTATGTCATCAATGGTTAGATTCAGAAGAGCTAGATGGGGGTCAGCGAGATAGGAAAATTAAGTATGTCTCTCAGTGTTGACTCTACTGCATTCCAGAGCTGTCGCAGGCGGGGACATGTCCAAAAAATATGTATAAGTGTACCAGAGAGGGTGCAGTTTCTCCAGCAATCTTGGGATGTGTGAGTGTGAAATTTGGCTATTCTGGATGGTGTCAGATACCATCTCATCAACAACTTTTGGGTGAGTTCCCACAGAGAGGTACAGGACGTATACTTATATACTGATTTGATTGCTGTGTGCCATTGTTGTTCAGAGAACTGTGTAAGGAAGTCATTTTCCCAATCAGTAATGGGTTTGGATTTGTTAAATGTGTCTTTCTCCTGTAGGATTGAGTATATCAAGGAGGTGCCTCTAGCTTTTGTGTTGTTAGAGAAGAGGTAGTTCCATAAGGTAATGGGTAGGGAGCCTTCTATGGAAGGGTTCGTAGTGAGGCAATGTTGCACTCTAAAGTATGTAAGGTAATCTGCGTTAGGCGCTTCGAGTGTCTCTTGAGCATGGGAAAACGGCTGATTGAGAACTAAAGAGCGTAGTTCACGTGTGTTAGACACTCGAGTAGTAATCCATTGTGGGATATGTAGGTCTGGAGTAAGCAATGACAAAGTTCCTATAGGTACCGGGATATCTTTGGTTGGGAGATTCACCCATTTAGACGAGTGGATTATTTTCCATATTTTAACAGAGGCTTGAATGGTGGGGGAGTAAAGGTGTAGTGGCGTGTTTCCTGTGGTTGTGCTAAATAACCAGTGGGACAAGTTATGCCCAGGAGTCATGCTATTTTCTATGTGTCCCCAATGTGTGATAGGAGTAGAGTTCATCCATTCCTTAAGCTGTGAAAGAATAGTCGCTATATAATAGTCTCTTATATCAACGTGACCCATCCCACCTACAGATCTGTGTTTGATGAGTTTTGCATGGTTGCATCTGGATTTTTTGCCTTGCCATAGATACTGAGTTAAAATGGATTGTAAGGACCTAAGATAGGATTGAGGGATTGGTATAGGGAGTGTACGAAAGATGTACAATAGCCTAGGTAGTATCATCATTTTAAAGGCGGCGAGGCGGCCTGCCCAGGAGAATTCAAATTTGGATATTTTTGACGTTTCTCGGATGATCATGTGTTTCAGTGCAGCATAATTGTGTGTGAAAAGACCTTTTGTGGATTTAGTGAGTGTGATACCTAAGTAGGGTATCCCTGTATCTGCCCATGGGTAGGGGTATTTATTTCGGAGAAGATTGCTAGTAACCGCATCCAGACCCATGTCAAGAATATACGATTTATGTTCATTTACCTTGTAATAAGAGACGTTACTGAAGCGCTGTAGTAACTCTTGTATCGAAGCCAGGGAGGAGATGGGGTCTGTAATCATCATTATCACGTCATCCACGAATAAACTAATCTTATGTTCTAATGTGCCATGCTTAAAGCCTGCTATTCTGGAGTTTCTTCTGACGTGTTCTGCTAAAGGTTCCATTATCAGGTTAAATATAAGTGGTGACAGTGGGCATCCTTGACGGGTGCCATTGGTGATAAGGAAAGGTTTAGACAACATTTCTGACGTGTAAACCTGAGCCGAGGGGGAAGAGTATAAGGCTATTATGGCGGACAAGATGGGCCCTTGAAAACCAAATTTGGTGAGAGTAGCTTTCATATAGTTCCAATTGACTCTGTCGAACGCCTTCTCTGCGTCCAGGGAGAGGAGCAGAGAAGGCGTTCTATTCGATCCAGCACCATGAATTATGTTAATAACTCTGCGGGTAGCATCAAAGGTTTGTCTCCCTCTGGTGAAACCGGATTGGTCTTTGTGTATGAGAAGTGGCATTAGGTCTATCAATCGGTTGGCAATTAGTTTGGCGTATATCTTGGTATCTATGTTAAGCAGGGAAATGGGCCTGAAGTTCTTTGCGCACGTGGGTTCCTTGCCTGGCTTAGGTAGTGTGACAATCAATGCAGATAACATTTCTGGAGGGAGAGAGGAGGACGAGACAGCGCCATTACAGACCTGAGCTAGGAAAGGAGCTAAGATTGTACCAAATTTTTTGTAGTACTCGCTCGTGAGACCATCAGGGCCAGGGGATTTGTTAGAAGGAAGAGCCGAGATTGTACATAAAATTTCAGGTTGTGTGAACGGAGCGTTTAATAAATTTAGTTGATCTGTCGATAGCTTAGGGAGGTTGATTTCCTCTAGAAAGGACGATATATCCTGGGGAGTAGGTTGGGGAGTTGACATGTCCTCCTTTAAATTGTATAATTTATTATAGTAGTAGCTAAAGGCATCTGCAATGGCAGAAGGATCAATTCGTTTTTGTTTGGTAGAGGGGTGGTATAAGTGGGACATTTTTGACCTAGAGAAGTGGCCTTTGAGTCTGGTAGCCATGGCTTTACCTGCTTTATTACCAGTATAGTAGTGTTTAGCTTTGAAGTAGGTATGGGCTTTTTGATAAGAGTCTAGTAGATGAGTTCTCAATTCATGTCTAAGATGGTCTAACTTGCGTTTGATGGATTGATCAGGGAGAGATTGGTTTTGACTTTCCAGAGTTTTAATTTCAGCTGTAAGGGAATCTAGGCGCTGTGATCTCCTCCTCCTCTCCTTAGCTCCCAATTGTAGAAAAATTCCCCGGATGAACGCTTTGTGGGCGTTCCAAAGAACAAAATCATCATTAACAGAGCCAACATTATTAGCAAAGTATTCTTCTAGACTTTTTTGGATGTAGTCGGAGTATAAGGGGGAATGGATAAGGGAGGCCGCAGCTCTCCAGATCCGCGTCCGCAGAAAAGAGGGTGAGTCATTTAGAGTCATGGTGACTGGAGCATGATCCGACCAAGTGATGGTGGATATTTCTGACGCTGAGATTTTGGGTAGGATCCATTTGTCCACTAGGAAATAGTCGATCCGGGTGTATGAGTTGTGGCAAGGGGAGAAATAAGAATAATCTCTTTCGGTGGCGTGGTGACATCTCCAAACATCATATAGGTAATGGGATCTTATAAAGGGGCCCATAGGGGAAGCATATCTGTTGGAGCGGGACGAAGTGTCTATGGGGTTGTCTGGGACAATGTTGAAGTCTCCACAAATAATGAGGTGTCCTTGTTTGAAGTTATTGAGTTTTTTCATCAGTGCAGATAGGAATCTAATTTGCCTTTTGTTGGGGGCATAGACCGTCACAATGGTATATCTGACGTTGTTTAAGGAGCAGTCTATAGCTAGATATCTGCCATCTTTGTCCAGCAAGGTTTGATGGAGTATGAAAGATACTGTGTTCTTGAAGGCTATCAAGACTCCATTCTTTTTATCAGGACCTGAGGCTTTAAAGATGTTGGTGAAGTTCCTATTGGTGCAGGAGGGTTCTGCGGTGAGCTTGAAGTGTGTCTCTTGTACACAGAGAACTTCACAGTGGCTGTCCTGTGCCGTTTTCCACATAGAAGACCTTTTGGTTGGATGGTTCAAGCCTTTTACATTTAGTGAAAGAAATTTCGGCATCGTGGAGAGTGTGGTGGTGATGTGGTAGAAAAGATGAAGTGGTACTTACAGTTCGTAGGAGGTACAGATGTATACTTAAGAAACCCTGCAGTACTGTAGATCTTGGCGGTCAGGAAGAGGGTGCTCTCGGTGAGGGTAGTAGTTCAGAGAGTTTGCGTTCTCCTTGGATCCGGGATGACAGGGAAGAAGATGAGGAGGCAACAGATAAGATATTAGTAACAGGGAAATAGAAGGGAGCAAGGGAAGGGAACAAGGGTCAGTAGTGTAACAGTCAGACTACTGAACGTAAAGGAGGGTGCAAGTTCGTGGGGTAACTGTAACGAGCAGGCACTAAATCGGAGTGCAATGTTAAACTTGTGTAATGAGTACGCTAACTAAAGATCACTTTTTAGCATTGGAATGGTCTTCCATGGCATGGGATGTAGAGCTCTCCATGGGGTGCGGTTGTGGCGATGTGCCATTGTCAGGGAGAATTTTCCATTTTCTGAGCAATTGAACGCCTTCATCTACTGATCGGATGCTGTGTTTGACTCCATTTCTGGTAATCAGAAGTTTGGTCGGGTAACCCCATTGGTAAGGTATCTTATGGTTGTTAAGAGGTTTGGTGATGGTCTGAAGTTGGCATCTTTGTTGGCGAGTGTATTGGGAGATGTCGGCGAAAAGCTGTAGTTTTGAGTATGGATGCGGTAGATGATCCATACGTCTGGTCTTTGCTAAGAGCATGTCTTTAGTGTGGAAGAAGTGGATGCGCATAAGAGTGTCGCGAGGAACTTCTGCATGTAGGTGTGGCAGTTTCGGTAGGTGGTGTATGCGATCTATAATAGTTTCCACTGGTGGTAGTTCAGGCAATATGGTTGAAATCATTTTTCTAGCATATGAGTTCAGATAGGCTGGAACGATCGATTCTGGTGTTCCGCGAATCTTTACGTTATTGCGTCTCGATCGGTCCTCGAGGTCCGCCATCTTGGCTCTAACCCACTTCTGATCCTCTTTGGCGTGATCGTGTGCATCTACGAGATCATTCACTGTGATCGTTATGTCATTCATTTTATGCTCCACGTGTCTCATCCTGTCTCCCATATTGCTCATCTCATTTTTAAATGCAGAGAACATAGAAGTAATGTCATTATGCAGGGAACTATGTAGGGAGATCAGCATGTCTTTCAGTAGTGTATCAACTACAGGCTGATTAGTAGTGGGGAAGGCCGCAATGGGGGATGGAGCCGGCGTCAGTGCGGTGGGACTATCTTGTGCAGGTCTTACCTCAGATGCCTGATCTCCCGCATCCATGCGCATCCGCGCTTTAGCTGGGCTGCTGGGTATGGAGGACGTCTCTGGATGAGTGGTGGCGGCCGAGGAGAGGGTCTGTGAAGGAATGGCCGGGTCATCTGCATCAGGCAGGTCTGTGTATGTCCTCTCACCTCGCGGCGAGCGGTCGCGGGCGCCATCTTGGATTCTGTCACTAGTCTGCATAGTGAAGAAATCCGTTAGTTTTCTCGGCTGTCTGTATTCTTTTTGTTTTCGGGAGGTCCCGGTCTGGTTCCCCAGAGTGTAGGGGTCAGAATCATGCATGGTTGCTACACAGGTTAGCGATATACCTAGATGTGTTTCCGATTCAGTGCGGGAGCTGTGAGTTCAGGCTTCCATGCAGCTCGGCGGTTAGCCACGCCCCCCTCTACATTTACATTTTTGAGACAAGTGTTTTTTTTTTTTTATATATTTATTCTTTTCTATTTATGAAATATAAATTTATGTATTTAATTTATGTTTTTGTCAGCCAGAAGGCTAAAAATTCATTAATACTTCTTGAGACAAGTGTTTCTTGTTTTCTTTGTTTGTCTCCTTATAGACAAATACGTTTATTTCCTTGACTTATATGGTCATTGATATAGATAGATTATCCTCCTCCCTCCCCCTCCCCCTTTTTTTTTTTCTCTTCTCTTTCCCCTACATTTGCGAGCTTGTTTATTAATTATTTCACTTGAGTAGACGGTTTGCTTCACAAGTGTTAAGATCAATATTTTCTAGCCTCCTTATGGACGCATTCATCTAAATATTGACTCAACATAATTCCCGACGTTGGTATGTTTCCTTTCTCTCTCTCTTTTGTTTATTGCATCTCCAGTCTTATTGATAGAGAAATATATAAGTTTACTATTATAATACTTAAGTGTTCTCCGGCGTTGTTTTTCCCTCCGGAACTTCTTGCGGCCCCCTACATACCCCCTGACTCCTGCTACTATTATGCAGGAGTCGGTCGGTGACCATGGAACCCCTCGGAGATTTTTTGTTATCTCTCCGAGATGTTCCTGCGCCCTACTAGTACATCATTATTTTATGACATTAAATGCAGTCATTAGGGCTACCTATTTATTTGGTTTCTTCTTTATTCTTTCTTTTCTGTCTTTCATTTCTTCTCCTCTTCTGTCTTCCTTGGTGGCGGTTCGAACTCCTAATATGGGTTTTATTAACCCTTACATAAAACTTACCCTTACTATGTCATGGCCCCCATAAACATTTTGTCCTTAAATGTACAAGGCTTCAACGTTCCACAAAAAAGAACTAAAGCTCTACGTTCCTTTTCAGCTAGAAAAGCTCACATCATTTTCCTTCAAGAAACACACTTTATCAATAACGCCTCCCCTAAATTTCTTTCCTCCTCCTACCCTCAATTCTACACAGCTTCAGCTACAACTAAGCAACGTGGGTCCCTGATTGGATTCCACCGCTCTACACCATTTACCCTTAATACACAAATATGTGACCCTGAGGGTAGATATGTTTTATTAACAGGCTTTATTGCTGATACTGAAGTCACATTAGTTTCGTATTACGCCCCAAATAAGCGTCCTGAAGCTTTTCTATCACATCTTTTCTAACTAATCGAATCACATAAATTTGGAACAATAATATTATGTGGCGACTCCAATACTACCATCTATCCCTTCTTGGATAAATCCCCGTCATCTCCTAACTCTCCTACCCATAAACGGTCCTTCCAATCTCTACTTACTTCTTTTAATTTTGTTGATACCTGGCGGGAACTTAACCCAACTTCCAGAAATTTTACACATTATTCTTATCCACACAAATCCTTTTACGAATAGACCATATTTTCCTCCCCTCTAGTATGCTCCCTGAAGTAATATCCTCTAATATAAACCCATTTCCATGGACAGACCATTGTGCGGTTACTGCTACAATTACCTCTCCAATACCTAGGTCACATGACACCACTTGGTGTATTAACGACTCCATCTTAACTCACCCCTCACACCGCTTAGATATTGAATTGGCTCTTAATGATTATATCTCTTTTAATGACACTACTGATGTCTCTGCCCTTACACTATGGGAAGCCCATAAAGCTGTCATTCGGGGCAGCTTGATACAAAAGGCGAGATCTATTAAAAGAGATCGCAAGATTCTGTTCACCAAACTTGAAGCAAATTTTAACGCTTGTCATTTGGCTCATCAAGCTGCCCCGAATGCAAACACTAACACTAAATTGGAAAAGGCCCGGCTTGAGTTGGATCTTTTTCTGACAGATTCGGCAGACAAACTCTTACACAAGCGGCAACATACCCAATACCGCAAAGCCAATAAGCCCGATACCCCTATGGCCCGCAGCCTCAAGTCTATTGATCGTTCACAGACTGCATTCCGCCTTAGAACCTCCAGAGATGCATACACCAGTAACCCATTAAAGATCTTGGAAATCTTTCAATCTAAATTAGCTAAGCTTTATGACCCTGGCTTAATCTTTGATAAAAACAAAGCAGACACGTTGTTCTCAGATGTTAAACTTCCCACAATGACACCTGAACAGTGTGAATATTTGGAGAGTCCCATAACGGCCTTGGAAGTTAAAGCTGCTATTAAAGAATTGAAGCCTCACAAGAGACCGGGCCCCGACGGGTTTTCTGCACTATACTACAAACAATTTGATTCAATTTTAACGCCTCTATTGACTAGAGCCTTCAATTCTTTGTTAGCTGGTCATTCGTTCAAAACCGAAACACTAACTTCCATCATAGCAATGATTCCTAAATCTGACACTACCTCTTGGTCTAATTACCGCCCCATATCTCTTTTAAATCTAGACATTAAGTTATTAGCTAAGATCCTGGCAACTAGATTAAATAGCATTATAGGTAAACTTATCCATTGTGACCAAACTGGCTTCATGCCCTTGCGTCAAGCAGGGGATAATGTCAGAAGAGCACTTTTATTAATTCATGCCGCCAAAAAAAGACATATCCCAACTTGCCTTATATCATTAGACATTAGGAAGGCGTTCGACTCAATCAGCTGGCCATATCTACAATATACTCTTCAAAAATGGGGTTTTGGGGAAAATTTCTTAACTTGGGTCTCCTCACTATACAGCACTCCGAAAGCTTATATTAAATATATGGGTTATAAATCAGCTATGATAGATATTAGGAGAGGTACTAGACAGGGTTGCCCTCTATCCCCTTTGCTTTTTGCCCTACTTATTGAACCCATAGCATGTATTATTAGAGATAATCCTAATATCAAAGGAGTAGAATTAGGTGGACATCACCACAAATTGAGTCTTTTTGCAGATGACATCCTGATTTTTTTATCCCATCCCCATGTGTCAGCCCCAAATCTAGTAAATACTTTAGACAAATTTGCAAAGATTTCTGGATTGTGTGTTAATCATGCCAAATCTAATGCCCTTAATATTTCCATTTCGCCATCTGAGTTACAAAAAGCTCAAACGTCTTTACCTTTCAATTGGGAATTGCACCATATTTCATATCTCGGAGTCCAACTCACTTCTTCTATATCCGACTTATTTTCAGCTAACTACTTACCCTTATTGAAGTCAACTACTAATCTGATGAAACAATGGTCTTCTCTCCCTTTATCTTGGATTGGGAGGATTAACGCTACTAAGATGTCAATCTTACCAAAGTTCCTTTACCTATTCCGAGTTCTCCCCATACATATACCTCCTTACTTCTTGAGACTCACTCAAAAGAGTGATGTCTTTTATATGGGGCTCTACAAAACCCTGTATACCCAGATCGACTCTTTATCTTGATAAATTGAAAGGTGGTTTGGGAATTCCTAACTTTTCCTCATACTACTTTGCTGCTCAGCTAGCACAACTCCCCAAATACCATTCTACAACAGAATCCCCTCTATGGGTAGCGATTGAATCAGTGGATATTGACCCCATTTCAGTGAATAATTTGCTCTGGTTAGCTCCTAAAGATAGACTAAACTTATCTAACCCCGTAACCAAACATTCTATAGCTATCTGGGACAAATATAGATCCACAAAAAGCCTACAATCCACTCATAACCCTCTACTCTCTTTTCTTCAAAATCCCTCATTTTACCCCGCCTGGAAATTCCCCCTATCATTTGCAGCTTGGTCCAAAAGAAACCTACTTCAATTTCACAATCTAGTTTCCTCCAATGATATTCTTACGTTCCCAACATTATGTGATATATACAAACTCTCCATGAAGGAGCTCTTCCGCTATCTACAAATTAAGAACTTTTATACACCCCTCGTTGATACGGGATCCCTTCTTACCCAAATTACTCAATTTGAACGTATCTGTAACAGTGATCCCCATACTAGAAGATTAATATCACTTTTGTATAAATGCATCAATTCCACATCTGACGATACTTTACCATCCTATACGACTAAATGGGCACATGACATGGATAGAACATTCAGTAAAAGTGAATGGGATAATATATGGTCAGCCACTAAGCATTCCTCGCCAAACTGTTTTGCGTTGGAAACAAATTATAAGGTCCTTTCTCGATGGTACCTGGTTCCAGCCAGGATTGCCAAATTTGCCCCCATGTACCCAAATTTATGTTTCAGAGGCTGTTCTGAACCGGGCACGCATTTCCATATTTGGTGGCAATGTCCAATCGTTCAATCCTTCTGGAGTAAAATATTTAACATGGCCTCTACGGCCTTGGAAATACCAATCTCACCAGACCCAGCACTGGCTCTCCTCAACCTCAAACCTCCTGAATTGAATAAATCACAATTCATATTACTACTACATCTCACCACGGTGGCTAAACAATCTATAGCTAAGGCCTGGAAAACCCAAACTTTAGTTGTGGCTGAAACTAAACATAGAATTAACAGAGCCCTTATCTTTTCCAAAATGTCTGCTATTGAAGATAACAACATTACTACATACAATAAAATATGGAAACCATGGATTAAACACTTCTTACCCCCAGATTTTGATCAATTATTGTTGATGCCTTGTTGAAATACTTTAATATTTATCTATTAATATAATATTTAAACGGGGCCTTGATCTGACTGGACCGCCACCCGGGGAGACAACCTTTACCTTTATCTCTATTTTTCTATACCCATACCTTCTTTTCTATATATTTTACTTTTCTCCCATATTTCTTCTTCTTCTCTCTGTACTTCTTCTGTCTTTCTGCTCTGGTTAGTTTTGTTACTTGTGTAATACGGATTTTATACACATGCGATGTCCATTACATGACTTATATATATACCTTTTAAGTTTAACTTTATCAATCACTAATATCTTTGTGTGTTAAAGATTTGTTAGGAAGGTCTTTAACTAAACAATTGAGGTGTGACAACATTCATCTGGTGTATCCTTCTGGATAATCCAGCATACTCTCTCATACTTAATCGTGCCCCCATCTGCTCACAGCTTGCTCCCTTTTGGGGTGAGCGGATGGTCTGGAGGCAAGATATTCTATCCTTAATATTGCTTATTTTCATTGCTCTAATCTTTTATACCTCTATTTGTATTGATATAATTGTTAATGAGGTTTATCCTCTACTACTTTTCTTTCAATATGTATTTTTAGTGATTGCTGTATTTATTTACAATTCTATACTTGATCAGAATGTAATGTTGCTTTTTACTTGTAAAATCTAATAAAAATATTAAACAAGGAAGAAACAAAGAATTTCTCTCTCACAAGTCACAACTTTACTCACAAATCCAACAGAACAGTGTAACCTACCCAACCACAACCTATCTGAACTGTGGATGGAATGCACTGCAGTCTAACACAGAAAAACACACAAGGGAATAAGAAACAAGCTCATTGGGGGAAGAGACAACCTTTTCAGGGGAAGGCACAAGCTTATTGGCCATTGGCCAACATCCAGAACTAATTCAGAACTAACGAAATAGAATTTACGTTTTTTCGAATTTTCGTTGTTTTGATTTCTGTTTTCAGAAGATTCGTAAAAAAAAATTCGTTCATTTTGATTTTTGTTAATATGGATCTTTGTTCGTTATTTTCGTTGTTTTGTTTTACGTTTTCCGAATATTCGTAATTTTGCGTTTTCGTTCATTTTGATTTTCGTTATTTTTTGATCTTTGTTTGGTATTTTCGTTGTTTTTATGTTTTCGTTTTTTACTTTTCCGTAATTTGGCTGTTTCAAATTTACTAAATTCCTATTTTCGTTGTTTTCCATATTCGTTCTTTTCGATAATTTGTTGTTCGTTTGTAATTTTATCAAACCGTTCCAATTATTCGTATGTTTACGAATATAACAAATTTTGACGAATAACAAATTCATAACTGAACGAATTTCACATGTCTAGTAAATATTTTGTGTCACAGAAGTGAGTCTTTATCCATTGGGCTGCTAATATGTAGTACTGTGTTTGTAACGTGAGAATGCTGCACAGGGTACTCCCAGCATAAAGAATGAGCTGTCACAGGCAGCTCTGGGTCCTATACCAATGATTGGGAGCCAGGAGGACCCATTCTCTATCATCTAGTCGCTGTAATATCCTGTGATTGACTATCACAGCGAACAGTCACTGTCCAGCCGACCCCTGTTGTTTTGTTCTTCTTTTGAAAGGAGAAAAATGTACACTGTATCTTTTTCTACAGGAGAAAATTGTAGATAAACAAAGAAAAAACAGTCACTTCCAGCGCTAGTGAGTCTTCTGTGGTAAAAAGCAACAGGGCATAAATTCTCCAGGACTAGGTGAATGCTGCCCTCCTCAGATGGGGTAATCCGATAGAAACTACGAAGACAAAACAAAATGGAAGGCGCACACACCTAGTAAAATCAGTAAAAAATTGGTACTCACAAAATAGCAACTCTCAATGAGCCATAAAACCACACAAAGTTGAATGGTGCGGACACATGTGCCATATCACATCAAAAAGGGGTAAAAACTGGTGCGTTTCAGGGGCTTAGCTCTGAAGAAGGGGTGCGCCCCAAAACGCGTCAGTAAGCCCTTTTTGATGTGATGTGTTCGTACCATTCAACTTTGTGTGGTTTTATGGCTCATTGAGAGTTGCTATTTTGTGTGTGCCTTCCATTTTATTTTGTCTTCGTAAGAGAAAATTCTAACCCAAAAGCAAGAGGAGGTAGAATTAAAAGTGACACTGAAGGTGTGCTGGAAAAGGTAGGATGAGAACCAAAGAAGAGTATATGTCAGGTCACCTGAGTCCAGGTGACAGATGCACCCCATTGGGGTCTGGAGTGCACCGCAAGGTAGTGGACCCTACGGCTGACTGCTGCGGATGGAGCTCTAGGTGATACAGGAGAGCAGGTACTCTGTAGTACCAACACGGATGACACCGGAAGCTAGAGCATGAGATTTCCCAGGGTGCAAAATCTAAGAGTGTTCACCAGAGGCCCCTAGTGGTGGGGATGGATTTAGCTTCAGTCTGGTTCTAGGTCGCAACCCCTAGGACCTCCCAGCTCACGCTCACAGTAGACAACAGGGTGGTAGAGAGGAAGCAGCAACAAAGGATAGTCATAAGATAGCCAAAGGTTGGGGCAACAAGCAGGTAGGGATAGTCAAGAACAAGCCAAGATCGGTAACTGGAATCAGACGTAGAAGACACAGCAAGTAGCACATGGAAGCCAAACACACAATATTGGTCAGCAGGGCTGGCTTGCAGTGCACAGGTTAATATAGAGTTCCCTGATAGTGGCTGGGGTGGAGCCATGCTTTGAGGAGAGATTACTTAAGCAGCCAGGTGAGAGTGGCTGGCCTCTTAAGCTGAACACATGGAGAGGTAAGCTGGAGAGGGAATGTGTGGCTGCTAGACATGTGCATTCGTTTTCGTCCGAATGCATTTTCGTCCGAATTTCAGCTATTTTCGTTATCGTTTTAACAAACGAAAACGAAAGCACAGAATCCGAAAACCGAAAGATCCGACATAAACAAATGCTTTATTTTCGTTTTCGTTGCTACAACAGTTCGATATAGATAGGAGATTCGACATGACGCTGACAATAACAATCTGTGTCTATCGAACCTGTGGTCAAATGTGCCTAACCTTAACTCTATTAGTCCAAGATTATTCTACATAGAGAGAAAAGATTCGACATAGGAGAGAAAAGATTCGACATAGGAGAGAAAAGATTCGACATAGGAGAGAAAAGATTCGACATAGGAGAGAAAAGATTCGACATTATAGAGAGAAAAGATTAGACATTATAGAGAGAAAAGATTCGACATTATAGAGAGAAAAGATTCGACATAGGAGAGAAAAGATTTGACATTATAGAGAGAAAAGATTCGACATAGGAGAGAAAAGATTCGACATAGGAGAGAAAAGATTCGACATTATAGAGAGAAAAGATTCGACATTATAGAGAGAAAAGATTTGACATAGGAGAGAAAAGATTCGACATAGGAGAGAAAAGATTCGACATAGGAGAGAAAAGATTCGACATAGGAGAGAAAAGATTCGACATAGGAGAGAAAAGATTTGACATTATAGAGAGAAAAGATTCGACATAGAGAGAAAAGATTCGACATTATAGAGAGAAAAGATTCGACATAGGAGAGAAAAGATTCGACATAGGAGAGAAAAGATTTGACATTATAGAGAGAAAAGATTCGACATTATAGAGAGAAAAGATTCGACATTATAGAGAGAAAAGATTCGACATTATAGAGAGAAAAGATCACTGCTTGTGGGCGGAACATTCGAAATGTATGATTGCAGAGTCGTACAGTTTCGCTGCTCCGTCGAATCTTCTTTGAACATTCGACAGACACCATAAGCCTTCAATGACAGATTCGACCTTAATTAATTCAGATTTTCGGACGAATGCAATTTTTAACGAAAAACGAAATAAATAAAAACGAATTTCGGGAGTAACTTAATAAATTTATTTTTCGGACGAAAACGAAATTCCGAAACGAAATATTTCAGTGTGCACATGTCTAGTGGCTGCAACTGCGACCGGAATAGGTGCAGCCGCCGATTGTACTTGATGTTGCTGACTCAGGGTTCCCAAGGAGGCCTGAAGCTGCTCGAACCAGGAAGCCAGATCCTGGAGGAATCGCATCACCTGAGTCTGATTCGATTCCTGAGTCTCAAGTCTGTGGATTATGCCCTGCAATGGATCATCTGCAGGTAGTGGCACGTCCGCGGGGTCCATGGCTAATCAAACTGTCAGGTTATCTGAGTCCAGGTGGCAGATGCATCCCATTGGGGTGTGGAGTGCACCACAAGGTAGTGGACCCTATGGCTGACTGCTGCAGATGGAGCTCTAGGTGATACAGGAGAGCAGGTACTCTGTAGTACCAACACGGATGACACTGGAAGCTAGAGTATGAGATTTCCCATGGCTCGGAATCTAAGGGCCAGCGGGTGTTCACCAGAGGCCCTTGGGGATAGATTTAGCTGCAGTCTGGCTCCAGGTCGTGACCCCTAGGGCCTCCCAGCTCACACTCACGGTAGACTACAGGGAGGTAGAGAGGAATCAGCAGACTGCGACAACAAAGGATAGTCAGGAGATAGCCAAAGGTCGGGGCAACAAGCAGGTAAGGATAGTCAAGAACAAGCCAAGATTGGTAACTGGAATCAGACGTAGAAGACACAGCAAGTAGCACACAAAAGCCAAACACACAATATTGATCAGCAGGGCTGGCTTGCAGTGCACAGGTTAATATAGAGTTCCCTGGGGTGGAGCCATGCTTTAAAGAAAGAATACTTAAGCAGCCAGGTGAGAGAGTTGCTATTTTGTGTGTGCCTTCCATATACACATATAGAGGTAAGCTGACAGACAAACATTACTGCATATCCATGACAGTATAGACATGAAGACCAAAGAATTTAGTTTTTTTTTGAGAAGGAGGGGGTAGTCAAAATTTATCAAAAGCAACAGAGAGGTCCAAGAGTAGGAGTACAGACTAGTGACTATTGGTTTTAGCCAATAATATCTTTTGTTAGTTTTAGAAGAAGTTTTTGTGGAGTGTTGAGGACAAAATCGAGACTGAAGGGGATCATGAAGGTTATTCTTAGTGAGGTGGTTGCTCAGTCAGTTGTAGACCAGGCATTTCTTGGAGTTTGGAGTTAAAGGGGAGCAATGAGAGGGGTCATAGGTTAAGATTGGTGGAATCCAAGAAAGGCTCTTTAAGTATAGGGGTGACTAGTGCATGGTTTAGAGAGTTGGGGAAGATGCCAGAAGAGAGGGAGAGATTGAAGAAGCAAATAAATATAGCAGTTGCAGGATATTTTTAGGGAGAATTGGCCAAGATGTACTAGAGAAAAAGAGCATAGACATTAGTGTAGAATCGTTTGGTAGCAGACAAGTTTTAATTGGTGGGAGTAAGTCTAGCTGGTGTATGCCTAATTTTTATTTTATTTATGCTCACTGGCTGCTGTTAATCACAAGGGGAGCAGACCTTATGGGGAACATGTGACCCTGTCCACTGTCAGCATCACTGGTTGCTGGGGGACTGTCAGCTGTGAAGCTAACACCTTCCTTAGCAACCAGTGACAGGGAGGGAGTAGCAGCAGCAAACATGGAGGTCTCCTACACTGCATACAGGAACAAGCACACTGTAGGATTGCAAAGCAGGTAGTAAAGCCTGGGTACTTGAGCAAATGTGACTTCCCCCATATAGGATTTTATACTGTGAAGGAATGTAATGAACATAATGATAATCAGAAAATGCCTATTTTCTTACGTGTATACATATTTCTATGCAACTCCTTACTTATTATATAGTATACAGCTTAGCTTTGCTTAGCTTTGCTTTGGAACTGAAGATGGCGTCTGCACCTTGCCGACTATGCCCTGAAGGAATGAGGAAGTAAAGAGATAACAAGCGACAAGCAAACTTTAAACAATTTCCTGCATTCTTCTTGTATTTCAGCCAATTAAGATGTGCCTTTAGACTATGACCACATTTATATAGTAGTGACGTATACTCTATTGTTCTTTGTGCATAAAAAGTCGGGCACCGCCCTGCAATAAACAGAGATGAGGAAGTGATTGAACTGAGCTGACTCAGTGCGATTACTCCCGACGTGCACGTCCTTCCACATTTCATAAATAGGAGCAGCAGCAGACATCCAGCCTCAGCCCGATTGCGGTTCTGATCCATTACAATACATTAACATTAAAAAGATCATATACATCAAGCTGATCTCTTCTTGGATGTCTAAGAGACCGCTGTAAAAAAAAAGCACCTCCTTTTATATTACTGATATTAAATCTTGTATTGTCTTCTAATTTTAGGGATCACAGAATCTCCCGAGTGTGTTCATCAGGTCAAAACACGTACAGTGCAGTCTGGAGGATCTGTTACCATTCCATGTTCATACTCCAACCCTAGGAAACCAGATGAAGATGTACGGGTCATTTGGGGGGAGACAGATCGAGAATATTGCTCATCTGCCAAGGACATAATCATTTCATCTTCTGGAAAAGTAACAGAGAAATATAAGGGGAGACTCTACAGAGAGAAGGATCCTAACAGGAATCAGACTGAATATATCAAAATTACAGGGCTAGAGTCTACAAAGAGGCAAAGATTTTGCTGTCAGCTATACAATATTAGTCATTATTATGTATTCAAGGATAGCATACAGGGCACTCTTCTGCAGTTTACAGGTAAATGATCTATCTCTCTATCTCCCTATCTCTCCTCTTTCCTAATATCCTAGCTCCCTGTCTATTCACTACAACTATATCGTAGATGGTAATTGCTTTCCTGGGGAAATGTTATTGGCAAATATGACATTTATTCCTAAACCAATCTCTCCGCAAAATGACCGACCAATTTCCGTTGTAAATAATGATTTGAAGATATTTAGCAGACTATTAGCAGACAGGTTGGCCTCTATCCTGCGTACCAGTTTGTACTATTGAAGCCTTCTTCTCCTGAATTGAGATATTCAGAAGGTGTTCGATAGTGTTACCTGGGAATATATGTATTTTATTTATTACGCCATTATGTCTTTTGCGCTGAATTCTTACATGGATTCAAAGCATTATACCATTCTCCTAAAACTAGAATTTAAATTCCAGGTTGTTGGTTTGACTTTATCTCACTAGAATAGGGGACCAGACAGGGATGCCCGCTTTCACCCTTCCTTTTCGCACTAGCCATGGAGCCCCCCGTTCACTGCCATTACTTTATATCCTGATATACAAGGATATGTATAGGGTGGCTATGTATGCAGATGAAGTGGTATTTTTTCTTACACAACCTGTTATTTCAATTCCTAATTTGGCTTCAATGCTACGTAAATTTTCTGCCCTATCAGGGCTCTCAGTCAATTTCACTAAATCCATGGCTATGCCAATTGGGGTCCCCAAGTCCCAGTGCAAAACCCTCAGGACCTCATTTTCTTTTATTTGGTCTCCAGACACTGTTTCATATTTAGGCATCTCCCTTACATCAGATTTTTCTAAACTGTTCCATGGCAACTATTCACCCCTTGTATCTAAGTTCAACTTCTCTTGAAATCATGGTCTTCCTATAACATTTATTTTTTGGGTAGGGTGGTAGCTATTAAAATTAATGTTTTCCCTAATATAATCTATCTTTTTAAAGAGCTTCCAATCACTGTTTCCAAGGAATTTTTGAATGACCTGTAAACCCTAATTACCAGATTTATCTGGTCCAATAGGAAAGCCAAATACTCTGCACAAACCTTGTATTGCCCACATGCAATAGGGGGATTGGGCTTACCAAACCTTTGGTTTTACTATTTATCTGCTAGGCTCGCCCAAATGGCGCAATGGAAGATTCCTTGCTCCAAAGTGCCTTGGATCAAATTAGAAGCTGTCTCTATCTTACCTTACCACCTCACCGGCCTCATGTGGTCTAAAACTATTTATTTTAGGGATTTAGTACAGTTGAACACCCCTGTAGTGCAGTCCCTAAAATTGTGTTTTTTATATAAACAAAAGTATAATTTTAATTTCTGAATCCCTACCAGGCGCATCGTTCCTGGGTGAATCTACCTTTGTGGCTTCTTTCCCTAATATTGATGGCTTTGAATGTGGGTTTCTAATTCATTAACAACCCTTACAGCCTTCCAATCTGATTCCAACTTTACCCCCCTTTAGGGAATTAAATCAATAAAACGAAGGCCCTAGGCAAAAATACTTTCGCTATTTGCAGATTACCCACTTTTTTGCTTCCACCTTTCTTACTTCCTGTACCTCTTGCCTATGTCCTACAGAATCTGAATGTATATGTAAAAAAACCGCTAGAGGTAAGGGATTAATCTCTTAAATTTATAAACACCCTTTATCCTCCTCAAGTAAATGTCCCTAGTTTCTGAAATGGGAAGAGGAGTGTGGCCAGCAATTCTCAGATCAAGACTGGAGTACTATGCTAGAAAACCCATGTAACAGCACTAGATCTATTTCTAAGCATGTAGGTGCCCGCCACTGTGGTCGGGCAGCAATAATTCACACAGGTGCAATATAAAATGTTTATCGAAGTGATGCAGCAACAGTTCACAATAAACCCAGTGGGACATCTTCCCAGCCGGGCACACTCCCAGTTCCAATGACATGAAGAAGTAGATTCCAGCTGAACCTACAGTGTTTGTTGAGTGGAGACAGAATGTGGCCTGGCCGTCTCATGCCCAATCAGGAAACTATATAGAGAGATGCAACCCTACACTTTCCCTCCTCGTCAGGGACCTTTCCTTATCATTAGTATTGTCCCTAACAGACGGGGTACCTTTCTCTACTTTACCTACTCGCAGAAAGTGAGTCAAACGCAGGGGCCAGGTTTTTAAATAGACTCTGCCACACCTAAGATGGCCTCAATAGTCACATGGGCGTGCGGCCGGCATCCAATCGGTTTGCTGTTCTAGTGACTCAGGGAACCATAGAGGAACGCTGTTCCCCATGACTTCCTCTGCCTCTGCATTGCCGCTGCGAGCGCCATCTGTAGTGGAGACAGCAGACTGCACATGCCTACAAGCATTTTTCCTCTTTTACTGCAGGTATTGCACGTAAGTCGATTTAACCTTGTCACCTCAGGTGTGCCCAACTCCCAGTGGCTACACTAGAAATGGATAAGGGGAACCTGGAACTGGCTGTCTTCTCTCCAGAAGTACTAATCGCAGGACTTAGAGTCCATAATTCTTCAACAATCACTGAGCAGACCCTACTCTATACAAAAATAGGATCCTCTCTGCTCAGGCCATATATATATATATATATACATACATACCCTCTAACCCATTTTCTTTGTTTAGGTACAGATTATATAACTCAGCTGGATGAAGTGATGGCTGTTTCAGGCGAAGAGGTCATCATCCCGTGTTATTACTCCAAGGATGCATCGACTCTTACAAAGGTCACTTGGTATTATGCCAAAAAACATAATATGTGTACTGATACGCGCATACAAGAATGGAGTAATATTGTAAAAATGGAAAAAATCCGCGCTAACCGTGATTAAAATTAGTGAATTAATTAAATATAAGAACCATTATATATATATAAATAATAATGGTAAAATTAATAAAATGAATTAATGGGTGCTGCAAAATTTTTTTTTATAGCTGGAATAACCACTACACAAATATATGCAAAAATAATTAATAAAGATGCGCTACCCTTAAACAAGCAATCATAGTGCTAATGATTCATATGTGTTCACACACACCAAAAAACAAAAACAGAAAAAAAGGGTCCTGTTAATAAAACACGGCGAATATATCTGAAATATCCCCCGTGCACAGATAAATGAATAAATAAAAATTAAAAAAATTATATATATATAAAAAATGTGAAAGAGAGAAAGTCCGAATGAAGTTCATAAACAAAAAAGCCACATCTGCTGATGTATATATAACAGACTCTTCTAAGCAGCTGTAGGCGAAATATCCACATCCAACTTGCTCAAACGAATTATAGAAGAAATAGCAGCTTACCAACTATAATAGATCTCTGTCACGGAGATCTATAGGGGCTCAGATTCATATGGTGATCCCACCGGACATTCAGCCACGAAACACTGGAATCGAACGATATCCTCCTCCTCCTGGGTATTTATTCCAAGAAAAGAGCTCTCCCTCCAGTTATCCGCTGATGTAATTGGCTCATGCAGCAAAATGAATGTTGATATGGAAGAAAAATAAATAAAACCTCATGGTGCAGTATTCCTAATAAAATAGGATTCCCTTTATTTATCCTGGGTAAAAAATGACATCCAGCAGGTTTTCAAAACAAGAGCGGCAAAACTCCAAAGAAACGAATGCTGGTACTCAGCTGCGGTCTGTGCCGATCAGCTGTAGCGTAGTGACGTCACGTTCGTTAGCTCCACCCGACGCTGCGTTTCGTCGTAAGAGGCGTCCAAGGAGGCTGTGTCATTTCTACCTCTACCACAGGAGAAACATTGGAAAGCAAACAATTTACAATGCTGATTGTTGCAGGTACAAACACAGAACACTATTCTTTCCTTTCCCCTTATTTCTTGTCCTTCTGAGAACATTTCACCAGACAAGAAGTGAGGGGAACTCTCCAACATGAACGTAGACGGAATTAAAATACTTTTCTTTAGTAGAGTAGAGGAAGGATAGAGCCTCGCTCATATTTGTCTGTGTCCTTGTTGCAGATTTTTCTTCTCTTCTAGTCTGGTAACAGCATGATACGAAGTGGGGGAAAAATCTAAAAACCCACTCTATCCAAAACACACACAAAATTTGAGCTGGATAAACTTTTTAAGGTCAAGGTGTGCTGAAAGAAATATGGAGCCTGAAATGTCTGAGCTCCTAAAAGGCTACCTATTGTGCTTACCCACTGCCTACAGTGCTTTCTGAGGCATTGGGCTTGATTTACTGAAGGCAAATAGGCTGTTCCCTTTGCAAGGGCAGTTGCACTTTGCAAGGACATTTTCTCCAGAGCTTAGTAACTGAGGTGAAGCTCTGTTCACTGCCACCATCCAATCATGTGCCATCAAAAATATCGTTTTTTTTTTCCTTGCACCACCTTCACTTAGCTTTGGAGTAAATTTGGAGTAAATTCCTTTACAAAGTGCAACTTCTTTTGCAAATTGAATGTCAGGAGCGGGTAACAACAGCTGCTGGTCCCTTTCCAGCATCCTGGTTTTGGCTGTGATGCATTCTCCTTGTCTGCTTGTCGACCTGCAAGGTGATTGATGTGGCCTGTAACTGGATGTAGAACAAACCCAATTTTGGCCAGCCAAGACTGCAGTCTCATGCTTTTTATAGCGTTGTAACACATGCTACAAGCTCCTTGTTTATCGGGGCTGCCTGCTAGTTTGGATTCCTTTGACGACTTTGGATCGGATATCAACTATGCTCAGAACTGAACCTGCCCTGGACCCAGACTTTCACTGATCACTCTGCCGGTCTGACACCCACACCTGCCCCAGTATGGTGGCCAGGCTCTATAGCATTGTGTATAAGGCCTGGGGGCAACCGAGTACCAGTAGGCCTGCTTGTCTTATGGGAAAGGCGGCTGCTAGAGGAGAAGAACACAGAGGCCAGCTATAGTGCCTGACCACCTACGCTAGGGGTAAGTTTGACAGCGGACAGTTCATTTGCCTTTAGTAAATCAAGATGTGAGTACAAAAGGCCACAAAGCACCTAGAGACTGGAGCTTGTTAAAGGGTTACTAAACCCTTGTGTTTTTTTTTAATATAACAAACATGTCATACTTACCTCCAAGTGCAATTTGTTTAGCACAGAGTGGCCCCGATCCTCCTCATCTGGTGTCCCTTAGTGGTGCTAGTAGCTCCTCCCCGCATCAAGTGACCCGTCGGAGAAGCGCTTTCCTATGGGACAACGGTGCGGGCGCGCTCCCAAGTCCTGCTTCTGCATCTATTGACACAGAAAGCAGGACTCGCCCCCTGGCGCCCGAGTCATTGGATTAGATTGACAGCACCAGGAGCCAATGGCTGCGCTGCTATCAATATATCCAATCAGCTAGAGCTGGTGTGCTCAACCCCCGGGGAGAAGAAAACCAGGTTCAGGTAAGTAAAACGGGGGCACTTGGGGGCTACAGCACTACAGAAGGTTTTTCACCTTGATGCATTAAGGTGGAAAAACCACAATGGTTTACAACCCCTTTCAGTAAAACCAGGACTGGATTTTGCTGTTTCACATTCGTCGATTGGTTTATGTCAAATTTTTTCCACTAGATTACCAATCATCCTGGGATCAGCCAACTAATGAGATCTCAGTACCAGAAGGACATTCAGCTCTCCTTTCCTGCTCCTACACTCTTTCTAGTGGTCAGTATACAGAGAGAGAGATGTTCTGCGGGTCAATGTATACTGGAGAGTGGGGAATGTAACCGGACCGTACGCCTACCACCCCTACCAGGAAATGGTTCATTCTACATATAGACATCGAACATCCATAACAGGGATGACTAATCTAATGATAAAGGATGTGATGAAGGCAGATAATACTTAATTTCACTGCTTTGTGGTGGTCAAACTGTGTGAAGGAAACAATCAAGATGAAGATAAAATTCAGTATGGAGGAGGAACCACACTAATCATCAAAGGTAAAGTTAACGGTTTCTAGCTCCATATTTATCATTTCACTGTATGTCTGATGCCAGAAACTAAAGCTGAACTCCAGGTTCCTCATCATTTTCCACTCCCAGCTCCCATGTGAGCAGGTCATGGCCAAGGGCTGCAGAGATTGAACACCTACACAAAAATGAGCTGTAACATCAGCTCCTCACTGTTCCCTTCAGTAAACTATATGATGGAGGTTAAAGCGGGGGTTCCGCGGCAAAGTTTTTTTTTTTTTTTCAGCATTCAATGGGGTTTAACAATACTAAGGTACACTCACTTGTTTGGTCTCTGCAAATATCCGGTGTCCGTTTTCGTGGCAAAGAAGGAGTTATAAAATCCATTGCAGGGAGTTTCCATTCTGCTTGTGGGCATTGTGAAGCCCACAAGCAATCAGTTCCTGGAATCGGTGAATGCTCATCTCCCAGCATTCACCGCTCATTCTCGCGCCTGCACAGTAGCGCCGTAAACAAACTGGTTGTCATCACAACGGGCGGTGTCATTGAAGGTTCACGCCCTGTTGTGATAGTATGCACAACCAAAAAAAAAAACAGAGACGGCTCAGTACGGGGAAAGAGCTGCAGCTGTATAGGTAGTGTATAACACACAAACACACGTATAGCATTGTTTAAAAATAAAACATAAGAGAAAAAAAATGGATAAAAAAATTAAGATCAGGACTTATCAGATTGTACAAAATTGTAAACATTGCAGCTAGATGATTAGTTTAAAAAAGACATATCTCAGTTTTTTCTGTAGCAAAAATTGGTATAAGGAGAAATATAATGTCAGTCAGACAGTATGAGAATCGTTTACTTGCCTTTTGCAGAATTTGTGATTAAAGTAAAATTTTGGTCCACTCCATAGTATCGCTTCCTTTTGCCTCATGTGTGCAGGTAGTTAATGGCAATATTTACCTGCATGCCCTTTTTTAAAATGGCGATATTAGAGACGCCCTCATCACGTGACCGGCATCGCGCGTCACTTCGTATGTGAAATCTCTCGAGATTTCGCTGCACGGCGTTCCACAATGTATCTTGGGAAGCACAACACTGTGCTCTCAGAAGACATTGCAGCCAAGTCCCACATTGCATTGCGGCGCCAGGGAAAGGCTTAGAAACGTCTACTCCCGTGGGAGGGGAATCCCGGAAGTCTCACTATAAAAGGGAATAATGCGGTATTTATCTATGCAAAAAAAATGTTGTGGCTTTTGATGATGTAGATAGTGCAATGATTGTGTTAGAATACAGTTGATATTTTGGGTCAACCTCCGTTTTAAGTGGTTGGGAGCCATTTCTCTATAGTGAGAAAACAGAGTGAAGAATAGGGGACATATTAAAGGAGGGGGGGGGCATGGAGAAACCAGAGGTGAGGAAGCACTTTTATAATGATAATCATTTATTCCTGGCTAGAGTTCAGCTTTAAGGGTCACTGTATAAACAATCTCCTTCTACATGACTTATTAATGTTTATAAAGGTGTCATGGGCGTCCGCTCCATAGGGCAAGGGTGGTCAATTGCCCCCCCCCCTGGAAGTCAGAGTAAAGACACACTTGCCCCCTGTGTTGCAATGGCCGCCTCTGCAGAAGCCATGGACTTTTTTTTCTAAGGCCTCGTACACACGACCGATTTTCTCGTCCAAAACAGTCAAGAAAAGTGCCGCGAGAGTTTTTTTGTCTAGAAAAACTTTCGTGTGTATGGTTTTACGACGAGAAACTTGCCGAGAATCTCGACGAGAAAATAGAGAACCTGCTCTCTATTTTCTCGTCAGGATTCCAGATTTCCTCGTCGTGTTTCTCGTCGGCCTGTTTTGTGACGAGAAAATGGTTCGTGTGTATGCTTTTACGACTCTTCAAAAAGCGCGCATGCTCACAAGCAACTATGAGACGGGAGCGCATCTTCTGGTAAAACAAGCCTTCATAATGGAGAGAGCACATTCGTCGCGCTCAAAAATATTTCATCGTTTAAATGTTCTGCATTGAAATCTTCGTTAGAATGTTACATTAATCAAAACGAGTGACCTTCTTTTGCTGCTGATATTCACACAGAGTTGAGCCTTATTTTTAACCTTTTTCATGCTGCTCTTTATAAGATTTATGTGTATTATATCGTGCAAGTTTTTACGAATAATTTAAATGGTTAGATTTTTCAAAATGATGTTAATTATAATTTCTCAATGTTTTGATAGCGATCTCCCATTTAATTTTGGAATCTATATTATTTAAATTTCACACCATGTTTTTGTGCTAATCAGATTTAGTTATTCTTTTGGGGGGGTGATATCTGTGCCTTTTATTGTCAGTCAAATGTATCTGCTTACTCCAAAGCTTGTTTTTTTTTTATTTAAAAAGACACATAGTCAAGTATGAACTTAACCAAAAAAGACATTTATTCATGTTTATAACTTAAATAAAGAGAAGGCAGCGCTGGAGAAGCTGCTGCCATTTGTGCATCCCAGGGACCCCAGAGCACACAGCAACCCTGTGTGGACACTAAAATTGGGAGCTTGAGAAGGCCCCCATTTCTGAACACAATCTGATGCTGGCCTCCCAGAGGTCAGGAACAGCAGCAGGTGAGATATATGTCCCAAGTGTGTGGTACTACAACAGGCTGCCTTCTGTCCGACCACAATGAAGCAAGGCCATCACTTCCTCTTCTTCCTGGCAACCTTCCCTGAAGCCTTTCCTGAAGCCTTTCCTGAAGCCTTTCCTGCAGCCTTTCCTGCAGCCTTCCTTCTTCGTTTGGCTGGAGGCTGGCCCACTGGAGGGGTACTCCTGTCAGGAGGAGGAGGTGGAGGTGTAGCAGAAGGGGGTGGGGCAGAAGAAGAAGGTGGAGGTGTAGCAGAAGGGGGTGGGGCAGAAGGTGGAGGTGTAGCAGAAGGGGGTGGGGCAGAAGGTGGAGGTGTAGCAGAAGGGGGTGGGGCAGAAGGTGGAGGTGTAGCAGAAGCGGGTGGGGCAGAAGGTGGAGGTATAGCAGAAGGGGGTGGGGCAGAAGGTGGAGGTGTAGCAGAAGGGGGTGGGGCAGAAGGTGTAGGTGTAGCAGAAGGGGGTGGGGCAGAAGGTGGAGGTGTAGCAGAAGGGGGTGGGGCAGAAGGTGGAGGTGGAGCAGAAGGGGGTGGGGCAGAAGGTGGAGGTGTAGCAGAAGGGGGTGGGGCAGAAGAGGAAGGTGGAGGTTGAGGTTGGGTCAGTTGGGCCACCTCACATATGGCGGTATTGGGGGTAATTTGCTCCATCACCCCCTTGTTGAGCAAGGTGATGAGCAGGCGCTCGCATAGGAGGCGTTGCTCCATGCTCATCACCTTGAACTTAGCCTCCACTAGGCCGGCAATGGCCTCTTCAGGGGATGTGGGCTCCTTGAGGGTGGCATGGGCCTCTTTAATAAGGGCCATTGCTGCCTCACTGGTGGTCCTGTCCCCCTGCCTCTTTTCTGAAACCGGATGGGAGGCACCTGGGATCTGGTGCTTCTCCTTTGCCCTGCCACCTCCTGTCTGCCACTGGGCCCTGCCACCTCCTGGCTGCCACTGGGCCCTGCCACCTCCTGGCTGCCACTGGGCCCTTCCTCCTCCTGCCTGACAGTTTCCAGACCCTCCTCCTGGCTGATTTCATCCTGTGTATGAAAAAGGAACATAGTTTAATATGTTGGTTTAATCTTTGCATCAAACTTTGTAATCCTGATGGAAGCAATTAGAATGTAAATGCATAAATCCTTGCTTTAAATTTACCACAACATCAGCTTGACTATTTCCCACACAATTAAGTGCAGAAGAATGTCTACAGATCATGATTTCACTTGTGTAATACAAAATAATGTATGTTTATCATCCTGACATATTTGGGAAACATTAATTTTATCCCAATACATTTTCAGTTAATACTATACCTGGCTCCAGATGGCCAAATCAGGATCATCCAGGATGGCTGCCTCCTCTTGCTCCAGAGAAGGCTCAGGTTGGCTGCAGGGAAGTCTGGGGGGAAGAGTGGAGAGTGATGGCCTTGCCTCAATGTGGTCATCCAGGAAGGACATCCTGTTGTAGTACCACAAAATCGGGACATAAACATCATCTGCTGCTGCTCCTGACCTCTGAGAAGCCAGCACCTTAGAGCGTTCAGTCCTGTAGGTACCTCTCAAGCTCCCAATTTTAGTGTCCACTTGTTTTGCTGTGGCTGTGGGCACCTTGGTATGCACAAATGGGAGCAGCTTCTCCAGCGCTGCTTTTCTCACCCCTTTTTTTTATGGATGGGGTTTTTCGTCTCCCACAGAGCCGGCAGCTCCCTTACCCGGTCAATAAATTCCGCCAGGAACTCTTTGTCGCTAATAAAGACATTCATATTGTATCTGCAAGTAAAATAAATTATATTTAAATAATGTGAGGCAAACAGTCTAACCTCCTTCACATCCTAGTCACCATATATATCCTACAACAATCTCAAGACAGTATAGGCCAACAATTTTTCCAAGTCACAAAATCACATACCTTCGTTCGCACGTCCGTCACTTGAACTCCTTTCTCCGCACACCGAACGTACTATAGTCACATGTGTGTTTGCTATATACACACCACGCATGCGTCAAAATTCGAACACGTCGCCCGCCCATGACGTTCTAACTTACATCTTTTCCCCGCCCCTTCTCTTTCGGCGCGCAGACAGATATGGCGGAGTTACAGCAGGTGTCTGATAATTCCGCAACTAGCGAGGAGACAAGCCCGGAGACCGAGGACACGTCACGATCAAGGAGGAGATTCAAGGCATCGAATATGTCTTTGGCGGAGATGGCGGAGATGGTGGACATCTTGGTCAAGGCTGATTATGATGCCAAGCATGGGCCGTATAGCAAACCAAATAGAAGGAAGGCCAAAATCCTCACTAAAGTTGTGAAGAGTCTGAGGGCGAAGTTCGGGGTGAAACGCTCAAATGAGCAGCTCAGAAAGAGGTGGTCAGACCTCAAACTGAGGGAGCCAGACCAGTTGAGGAGCATAAAGAGGATGCTCGCTAAAAGTAAGTAAAATGTAGACTTTTCTGCTATTAATCTTTTTATAAACTGACATGTTTTTTTTTTTTATCATATTGGACTCACTTCCAAAATGTCATATTTTGAACTAGGTTGGGCACAGTAATCGTTCGTTACGTTACCGACACTTCGTTCGGCCACTATCCGCGGTTTTGGCTTATTTAAGAGTCACAAAAGTAATTAGACATCTGCCATTTTTGATCAAGTATTGTGGATAATTTTTTAGTCTAGATGATGTGTTTGTAAGGAGAATGAAATGCAAACTTTTAACAGTGTAAAGGAGAGGACACTCAGCAGCTGCTTCCACATCTGTACTTTGGAGCACTATAGTGTGGGCCCACAGA
Organism: Rana muscosa; assembly: GCA_029206835.1. Taxonomy (NCBI): domain Eukaryota; kingdom Metazoa; phylum Chordata; class Amphibia; order Anura; family Ranidae; genus Rana; species Rana muscosa. Next base: position 341,381,550 of record CM055118.1, on the reverse strand, counting down.
CCCACCTATTTTGGGTGTCCCACACAGGTGCATCAGAGTTTATTTGTGGTGCCTCCATGTTCCAAAAATTACATCCAAATGTGAATACTAAACATATTTGGGGTCATAAATAATGCATTCTTCTTTAAATTCCGCACAAACACACACTTGTACACCACTTCCAAACAATTTATCCTTTTTTAGTTTAACAATGAGATTAACAGTGTGATAAATAGACCTTTTGTTTTATTCTCATAGGGGAGAGAAGACTGGGAGGAGGACACTCCAGGGAGCACATGCACCCCACAACTTCCAAACAACACCAAACTCCCAAAGATCCACAACCGAAAGATGTGCAGGAAGTTGAGGTGGAGGAAGGAGAAGTGCAGGAAGGAGAGGTGGATGACGTTGTGGATCTGGTCACCACAACAGGTCAGTATCTGACACCACAGCTTAAGGTAAGCGAGGTAGGCCTGCAGAGTTATAATACCTTTTGTTATTTTTTTTTTAGGGGATGTAAATGTTGTGAAGGATAGCACACGGTTCTCTGCTGACAGTGCCCTCCGCCTCATCCAGCAAGTGATGGAATGTAGCACGGAACTGGACCTAATTAAACAAAGAATCCATGTGATGGAACAAACATTTAAAGACATTCTCGATGTTTTGGGGAGAATTCAATAAGCCCTCCAAACACATTTGTTTTTACATGTTTGTTTTTACATTTTTTTCTAATTTTTTGAGTAACAAACCAGCCAAAAATTGAATCTGCACACAGTGTGTGAACATGTGCTATCTGCCATCAGGGGATATCCATGTACGTATTTTGTGGGTGCAACCCCTTCCTCGTATCAAAAGTCGGTGAACTGAGGAAGGGGATGCACCCCCAAAACACGTCCATTGAACACCCCTGATGGCAGATAGCACATGTTGACAATAGGGATCAGGATTGTAAACTTCCTATATGCAAAAACTTAAAAATGTGTGCATATTGAATTTTTGGCTGGGCAAGGGGTGGCAGGACCCCATATTAGGACGGGCACATAGAGACATAGTTTGTGTAAGTGAATGTCTCCGATTGCTCAGAGGTATCCAATGTTGTAATTTTAGAAATGCAAGTGATATTTTTGTATTTTCATAAGCCAAAATTTGCCGGGTTGTGGCCAGGCCAACCCCAAAGTAAAAAAAAAAAAAAAAAAAGAAGAGAATGTGCACAGAGTAAAATATTTGACCACAAACAACGTGTAGCTTCTTTTTATAATACTCTCTAAGCTTATTTGGTTCTTTTGTAAGGTAACATAGTGAAATTGGTTGTTATTTACTAAAGTAAAATACACTTGCCACTACAAATGTACAAAGACAAACTAGGAGACAGGAAAGAACAAATAATTAAAGGTTTAAACAAGATTTTTATTGGGATACTTAGACATAGGCTGGCATAGGAATTGCCCCCCTACCCGTGAAATACTCCATGTATTTGTCCCGAACCACACGGGCATTTTGGGGGGGCAAGCCAAGACGGGCAGATTCCAGGGCCGGAAGGGGATTTGCAGGGGAAAGTCCAGCCTCTGGCAAAACTGAGGCCATATAGGAATTTGATTTTTGGCTCAGAAAGTTGTGTAGCACACAGCAGCATAACACTACATAGTTTATTTTGTAGTCCGCCAAGTGGATGGAAGTCCTAAAAAGGCGGAACCGGCTGGCCATTATGCCGAAGGCATTTTCAACGACTCTTCGGGCCCTGGCCAGCCGGTAATTGAACACACTCTTCTCTGGGGTCAGGTTCCTCTGTGGAAATGGCCTCATAAGATGCCGTCCGAGTCCGAAGGCTTCATCAGCCAAAAAAACAAAGGGGAGTCCTTCAATATTCCCTGCATCCGGTGGCAATGCAAGGTCGTCACTCTGGAGACGGAGGGCAAACTTTGTCTGGATGAAGGATCCCCCATCAGACATCCGGCCATTTTTCCCTACATCAACATAGAGGAATTCTTACCGTGCTGACACCACCGCCATCAGCACAATGCTATGAAACCCCTTGTAATTGTAATAGTAGGACCCAGAACGGGGTGGCGGCACGATGCGGACGTGCTTCCCGTCTATGGCACCACCGCAGTTGGGGAAGTCCCACCGCGTGGCAAACTCCGATGCCACAGTCTGCCATTCCTGTGGCGTGGAAGGAAGCTGTGGAGTGAAACAAGATGAAATAATATTAGAAAACCAAAGGCATACATTACAAGGAAATTCTATACCAAAAAATTAGAGATCAACATCAATCTAATTATACGTTTATTAAGGTGTGTAAAAAAAGTATAATGGAAGGCTCATTTATCATATTCATCACCCCCTCTGATGGGCCATTACTAAATTATTTTGGTGGGGGGGGAGATGTGTTTGGCCACAGGATAGCATTGCAGTGGCGGTGCGTCCAGAGTGGGCGCTGGAGCACTGTCCCCTCTCTCCTGTGCCCATCACTCAGAACAATACATAGGTTCATGCGTTGCATGAACCTATGTATTGTCTATGCCGCACAGTCACACTATTCAGGTGGATGGCCTCTTGTAAAGTGACCGACATATGATTAATTGCGGCATTTAGGGGGTTAAAATTGCAGAGCAGAAACAGGTATTAAAATAGTCTTGCAAATTACAACATGAGGGATGTAATTGGCTTCATCAAAGAAAAATCGGGGACGCAAGGAGGGGGGCATTCCTTGTGTAAACACTGACAGGCTGCTCTGGCAATCATGTTCACCAAGTCTGTTTAATGGTAACATGATTGGCTGATGCAACATGAAGGGAAGGAGAAGACATCAAGGACAGAAGAAGGATGGCGCTGACCACAAGAAGGTAAGTGCAGGGCTGGGGGGAAACTGGCTGCATTAGAGGGGACTAAATGGCTGCATTTGAGGGAACAAAATGGCTGCATTGGAGGGGACAACTGGGGGCGTTTATTAGGCAACAGAGCAAAAAAGGAGGAAGTTTATTTCCTAAACTGGGGTTTGAACCCCCCAACATTTGGAGCAACAGACGCCCCTGCTGGAAAAGTTAGTGAGGGGAAATATTTATGGAGGAGAAAAAAGGGGCAATCTAAAGCTTCCAACATGCATGGGGACAAAGGGGACATTCTCAGCATATTACAATCATGGTAATTAGGGAAGGATGAAAGAAATACAATAAATTAGCATACATGTAATACATAAAATGTGATGTTAAGGGAGAAAACTTACCCTAATATAGTCCTCCTGCAGGACTTGGATGATGGCAGAACAGGTGTCTGGGATTATGAGGCCCAGAGCCTGGGGGGAGATGCCTGTGGTGAACTTCAAGTCCTGAAGACTTCTCCCTGTCGCCAGGTAACGCAACGTGGCGATGAGCCTCTGCTCAGCACTGATGGCTTCCCGCATAACGGTGTCCTTCCTGGTAATATAGGGGGACACCAAAGCCAACAGTTCCTGAAAAACGGGGTCAGACATCCTGAGAAAATTCCTGTAGTCCTCAGGATTATTCTCGACTATCTCCCGCAGCAGAGGCATGTGGCAGAATTGGTCCCGCTGGAGCAACCAATTCTTGGTCCATGAACTCCTCCTCACACCATTCATGGACTGGTCTTGGTCCAAAACAAGCAGACCAACACCAAGCGCACGCACAGCACGAACTCGACGACGAGAACGTCCAGGCGACATGGCTAGGAAACGGTCGTCTAATCAGAACGTACAGAACAGAACGCACTTTAGAACAGCAAGGCCTATGAATAACGAACTAAAAATCAGAAACGAACAGGCAAGAACGCACTGTAAAACAGATACGACCTGCCTAGATGCCCTGAAAGTCAAGATACGAACCCACAAGCACAAACTGAACCGCAGAAAACGATCTGAAAAGTACGAAGACTGAAAAGCGCGAATCGTCTCTTCCCAAACTTTTACTTCACACGCGGTAACACGAGATCAGCAAAAGCAGCCCAAGGGGTGGCGCCAAGAAAAAAGAACTTCCCCTTTATAGTGCCGTCGTACGTGCTGGACGTGAGCGCAGAGAACCACGAGGAAATTGGGAAATGACAGTGTGTACGCATAGAAAGCTTGACGAGAAAATCGACAAGCTTAACAAGAATCTCGTCGAAAAAAACGACGTGTTTTTTACGACGAGAAAATCGGTCGTGTGTACGAGGCCTAAGTCTGCAGACTGCTGCTGGCCTGGAGGCTGGGGCTGCTCTCAGTCTTTTCCGACTATCCGTCCCTCCCTCCTCACCCCCGGCCCGAGCATCGGATTGGCTCTTGAAGAGGAAAAAATAAAAAATATGGACAGCCGCACTCCAAAAAACCTTTGACGGTCGCCTTTATTGGAAAAAGATGGAAAATTACACAAAAATTCATCACAGCATAGCCAGGGTAACTGCTTACATGTAGGGATGAGCTCGGTGTTCGAGTCGAACATACGTTCGACTCGAACATCGGCTGTTCGATCGTTCGACGAAGATCGAACGATTTGGGCCGTTCGCGCCTAATTCGAGTGACGCGAACGGCCCACAATGCACTACGCCATCGCAGTGTCATCCAGGCGCTGTGATTGGCCAAGCATGCACTGTGACCCCGCATGCTTGGCCAATCACAGCTCCGGCAGCGAGGAGAGCAATGATTGGCCACAGGCAGGATGCCTGTGGCCAATTATTGCTGAGGGTGTTTAGTACACGCCCCACACTATAAAAGGCCGCCAGCACGGCGGCCTAGTGTAGTGTGTTCCGGAGCAGGGAAAGAGAAGCATAGGCAGGGACAGTGACATTTTTTTTTTCTTGCTTAACCTGGATTCCTTTAGTTTAGGGAAAGAGAAGGATAGGTAGGGAGAGTGTCAGTTTGTTTTACTGTGCGAATCCTTGTTTCTAGAGACAGGGAAGGACAGTGAGGGAAATTCTCCTTGTGCTATAGTGTGCTAAAGCATTGATCATCAACCATCTTTAAAAAATAATTTTTTCTAGGGACAGAAAACTATAGGTAGGGAGAGTGTCAGTGTGTTTTACTGTGATAATCCTTGTTTCTAGGGACAGGGAAGGACAGTGAGGGAAATTCTCCTTGTGCTATAGTGTGCTAAAGCATTGATCATCAACCATCTTTAAAAAAACATTTTTTCTAGGGACAGAAAACTATAGGTAGGAAGAGTGTCAGTTTCTTTCACTGTGATAATCCTTGTTTCTAGGGACAGGGAAGGACAGTGAGGGGAATTCTCCTTGTGCTATAGTGTGCTAAAGCATTGATCATCAACCATCTTTAAAAAAACTTTTTTTCTAGGGACAGAAAACTATAGGTAGGAAGAGTGTCAGTTTCTTTCACTGTGATAATCCTTGTTTCTAGGGACAGGGAAGGACAGTGAGGGAAATTCTACTTGTGCTATAGTGTGCTAAAGCATTGATCATCAATCAGCTTTAAAAAAACATTTTTTCTAGGGACAGAAAACTATTGGTAGGAAGAGTGTCAGTTTCTTTCACTGTGATAATCCTTGTTTCTAGGGACAGGGAAGGACAGTGAGGGAAATTCTCCTTGTGCTATAGTGTGCTAAAGCATTGATCATCAACCGTCTTTAAAAAAACATTTTTTCTAGGGACAGAAAACTATAGGTAGGAAGAGTGTCAGTTTCTTTCACTGTGATAATCCTTGTTTCTAGGGACAGGGAAGGACAGTGAGGGAAATTCTACTTGTGCTATAGTGTGCTAAAGCATTGATCATCAATCAGCTTTAAAAAAACATTTTTTCTAGGGACAGAAAACTATAGGTAGGAAGAGTGTCAGTTTCTTTCACTGTGATAATCCTTGTTTCTAGGGACAGGGAAGGACAGTGAGGGAAATTCTCCTTGTGCTATAGTGTGCTAAAGCATTGATCATCAACCGTCTTTAAAAAAACATTTTTTCTAGGGACAGAAAACTATAGGTAGGAAGAGTGTCAGTTTCTTTCACTGTGATAATCCTTGTTTCTAGGGACAGGGAAGGACAGTGAGGGAAATTCTCCTTGTGCTATAGTGTGCTAAAGCATTGATCATCAACCGTCTTTAAAAAAACATTTTTTCTAGGGACAGAAAACTATAGGTAGGAAGAGTGTCAGTTTCTTTCACTGTGATAATCCTTGTTTCTAGGGACAGGGAAGGACAGTGAGGGAAATTCTACTTGTGCTATAGTGTGCTAAAGCATTGATCATCAATCAGCTTTAAAAAAACATTTTTTCTAGGGACAGAAAACTATAGGTAGGAAGAGTGTCAGTTTCTTTCACTGTGATAATCCTTGTTTCTAGGGACAGGGAAGGACAGTGAGGGAAATTCTACTTGTGCTATAGTGTGCTAAAGCATTGATCATCAATCAGCTTTAAAAAAACATTTTTTCTAGGGACAGAAAACTATAGGTAGGAAGAGTGTCAGTTTCTTTCACTGTGATGATCCTTGTTTCTAGGGACAGGGAAGGACAGTGAGGGAAATTATCCTTGTGCTATAGTGTGCTAAAGCATTGATCATCAACCGTCTTTAAAAAAACATTTTTTCTAGGGACAGAAAACTATAGGTAGGAAGAGTGTCAGTTTCTTTCACTGTGATAATCCTTGTTTCTAGGGACAGGGAAGGACAGTGAGGGAAATTCTCCTTGTGCTATAGTGTGCTAAAGCATTGATCATCAACCGTCTTTAAAAAAACATTTTTTCTAGGGACAGAAAACTATAGGTAGGAAGAGTGTCAGTTTCTTTCACTGTGATAATCCTTGTTTCTAGGGACAGGGAAGGACAGTGAGGGAAATTCTACTTGTGCTATAGTGTGCTAAAGCATTGATCATCAATCAGCTTTAAAAAAAACATTTTTTCTAGGGACAGAAAACTATAGGTAGGAAGAGTGTCAGTTTCTTTCACTGTGATAATCCTTGTTTCTAGGGACAGGGAAGGACAGTGAGGGAAATTCTCCTTGTGCTATAGTGTGCTAAAGCATTGATCATCAACCGTCTTTAAAAAAACATTTTTTCTAGGGACAGAAAACTATAGGTAGGAAGAGTGTCAGTTTCTTTCACTGTGATAATCCTTGTTTCTAGGGACAGGGAAGGACAGTGAGGGAAATTCTCCTTGTGCTATAGTGTGCTAAAGCATTGATCATCAACCGTCTTTAAAAAAACATTTTTTCTAGGGACAGAAAACTATAGGTAGGAAGAGTGTCAGTTTCTTTCACTGTGATAATCCTTGTTTCTAGGGACAGGGAAGGACAGGGAGGGAAATTCTACTTGTGCTATAGTGTGCTAAAGCATTGATCATCAACCGTCTTTAAAAAAACATTTTTTCTAGGGACAGAAAACTATAGGTAGGAAGAGTGTCAGTTTCTTTCACTGTGATAATCCTTGTTTCTAGGGACAGGGAAGGACAGTGAGGGAAATTCTCCTTGTGCTATAGTGTGCTAAAGCATTGATCATCAACCGTCTTTAAAAAAACATTTTTTCTAGGGACAGAAAACTATAGGTAGGAAGAGTGTCAGTTTCTTTCACTGTGATAATCCTTGTTTCTAGGGACAGGGAAGGACAGTGAGGGAAATTCTACTTGTGCTATAGTGTGCTAAAGCATTGATCATCAATCAGCTTTAAAAAAACATTTTTTCTAGGGACAGAAAACTATAGGTAGGAAGAGTGTCAGTTTCTTTCACTGTGATAATCCTTGTTTCTAGGGACAGGGAAGGACAGTGAGGGAAATTCTCCTTGTGCTATAGTGTGCTAAAGCATTGATCATCAACCGTCTTTAAAAAAACATTTTTTCTAGGGACAGAAAACTATAGGTAGGAAGAGTGTCAGTTTCTTTCACTGTGATAATCCTTGTTTCTAGGGACAGGGAAGGACAGTGAGGGAAATTCTCCTTGTGCTATAGTGTGCTAAAGCATTGATCATCAACCGTCTTTAAAAAAACATTTTTTCTAGGGACAGAAAACTATAGGTAGGAAGAGTGTCAGTTTCTTTCACTGTGATAATCCTTGTTTCTAGGGACAGGGAAGGACAGTGAGGGAAATTCTCCTTGTGCTATAGTGTGCTAAAGCATTGATCATCAACCGTCTTTAAAAAAACATTTTTTCTAGGGACAGAAAACTATAGGTAGGAAGAGTGTCAGTTTCTTTCACTGTGATAATCCTTGTTTCTAGGGACAGGGAAGGACAGTGAGGGAAATTATCCTTGTGCTATAGTGTGCTAAAGCATTGATCATCAACCGTCTTTAAAAAAACATTTTTTCTAGGGACAGAAAACTATAGGTAGGAAGAGTGTCAGTTTCTTTCACTGTGATAATCCTTGTTTCTAGGGACAGGGAAGGACAGTGAGGGAAATTCTACTTGTGCTATAGTGTGCTAAAGCATTGATCATCAACCATCTTTAAAAAAACATTTTTTCTAGGGACAGAAAACTATAGGTAGGAAGAGTGTCAGTTTCTTTCACTGTGATAATCCTTGTTTCTAGGGACAGGGAAGGACAGTGAGGGAAATTCTACTTGTGCTATAGTGTGCTAAAGCATTGATCATCAATCAGCTTTAAAAAAACATTTTTTCTAGGGACAGAAAACTATAGGTAGGAAGAGTGTCAGTTTCTTTCACTGTGATAATCCTTGTTTCTAGGGACAGGGAAGGACAGTGAGGGAAATTCTACTTGTGCTATAGTGTGCTAAAGCATTGATCATCAACCATCTTTAAAAAAACATTTTTTCTAGGGACAGAAAACTATAGGTAGGAAGAGTGTCAGTTTCTTTCACTGTGATAATCCTTGTTTCTAGGGACAGGGAAGGACAGTGAGGGAAATTCTACTTGTGCTATAGTGTGCTAAAGCATTGATCATCAATCAGCTTTAAAAAAACATTTTTTCTAGGGACAGAAAACTATAGGTAGGAAGAGTGTCAGTTTCTTTCACTGTGATAATCCTTGTTTCTAGGGACAGGGAAGGACAGTGAGGGAAATTATCCTTGTGCTATAGTGTGCTAAAGCATTGATCATCAACCGTCTTTAAAAAAAAAAATTTCTAGGGACAGAAAACTATAGGTAGGAAGAGTGTCAGTTTCTTTCACTGTGATAATCCTTGTTTCTAGTGACAGGGAAGGACAGTGAGGGAAATTCTCCTTGTGCTATAGTGTGCTAAAGCATTGATCATCAACCGTCTTTAAAAAAACATTTTTTCTAGGGACAGAAAACTATAGGTAGGAAGAGTGTCAGTTTCTTTCACTGTGATAATCCTTGTTTCTAGGGACAGGGAAGGACAGTGAGGGAAATTCTACTTGTGCTATAGTGTGCTAAAGCATTGATCATCAATCAGCTTTAAAAAAACATTTTTTCTAGGGACAGAAAACTATAGGTAGGAAGAGTGTCAGTTTCTTTCACTGTGATAATCCTTGTTTCTAGGGACAGGGAAGGACAGTGAGGGAAATTCTCCTTGTGCTATAGTGTGCTAAAGCATTGATCATCAACCGTCTTTAAAAAAACATTGTTTCTAGGGACAGAAAACTATAGGTAGGAAGAGTGTCAGTTTCTTTCACTGTGATAATCCTTGTTTCTAGGGACAGGGAAGGACAGTGAGGGAAATTCTCCTTGTGCTATAGTGTGCTAAAGCATTGATCATCAACCGTCTTTAAAAAAACATTTTTTCTAGGGACAGAAAACTATAGGTAGGAAGAGTGTCAGTTTCTTTCACTGTGATAATCCTTGTTTCTAGGGACAGGGAAGGACAGTGAGGGAAATTCTCCTTGTGCTATAGTGTGCTAAAGCATTGATCATCAACCGTCTTTAAAAAAACATTTTTTCTAGGGACAGAAAACTATAGGTAGGAAGAGTGTCAGTTTCTTTCACTGTGATAATCCTTGTTTCTAGGGACAGGGAAGGACAGGGAGGGAAATTCTACTTGTGCTATAGTGTGCTAAAGCATTGATCATCAACCGTCTTTAAAAAAACATTTTTTCTAGGGACAGAAAACTATAGGTAGGAAGAGTGTCAGTTTCTTTCACTGTGATAATCCTTGTTTCTAGGGACAGGGAAGGACAGTGAGGGAAATTCTCCTTGTGCTATAGTGTGCTAAAGCATTGATCATCAACCGTCTTTAAAAAAACATTTTTTCTAGGGACAGAAAACTATAGGTAGGAAGAGTGTCAGTTTCTTTCACTGTGATAATCCTTGTTTCTAGGGACAGGGAAGGACAGTGAGGGAAATTCTACTTGTGCTATAGTGTGCTAAAGTATTGATCATCAATCAGCTTTAAAAAAACATTTTTTCTAGGGACAGAAAACTATAGGTAGGAAGAGTGTCAGTTTCTTTCACTGTGATAATCCTTGTTTCTAGGGACAGGGAAGGACAGTGAGGGAAATTCTCCTTGTGCTATAGTGTGCTAAAGCATTGATCATCAACCGTCTTTAAAAAAACATTTTTTCTAGGGACAGAAAACTATAGGTAGGAAGAGTGTCAGTTTCTTTCACTGTGATAATCCTTGTTTCTAGGGACAGGGAAGGACAGTGAGGGAAATTCTCCTTGTGCTATAGTGTGCTAAAGCATTGATCATCAACCGTCTTTAAAAAAAAAATTTTCTAGGGACAGAAAACTATAGGTAGGAAGAGTGTCAGTTTCTTTCACTGTGATAATCCTTGTTTCTAGGGACAGGGAAGGACAGTGAGGGAAATTCTCCTTGTGCTATAGTGTGCTAAAGCATTGATCATCAACCGTCTTTAAAAAAACATTTTTTCTAGGGACAGAAAACTATAGGTAGGAAGAGTGTCAGTTTCTTTCACTGTGATAATCCTTGTTTCTAGGGACAGGGAAGGTCAGTGAGGGAAATTCTACTTGTGCTATAGTGTTCTAAAGCATTGATCATCAATCAGCTTTAAAAAAAACATTTTTTCTAGGGACAGAAAACTATAGGTAGGAAGAGTGTCAGTTTCTTTCACTGTGATAATCCTTGTTTCTAGGGACAGGGAAGGACAGTGAGGGAAATTCTCCTTGTGCTATAGTGTGCTAAAGCATTGATCATCAACCGTCTTTAAAAAAACATTTTTTCTAGGGACAGAAAACTATAGGTAGGAAGAGTGTCAGTTTCTTTCACTGTGATAATCCTTGTTTCTAGGGACAGGGAAGGACAGTGAGGGAAATTCTCCTTGTGCTATAGTGTGCTAAAGCATTGATCATCAACCGTCTTTAAAAAAACATTTTTTCTAGGGACAGAAAACTATAGGTAGGAAGAGTGTCAGTTTCTTTCACTGTGATAATCCTTGTTTCTAGGGACAGGGAAGGACAGTGAGGGAAATTCTCCTTGTGCTATACTGTGCTAAAGCATTCCTCATCAACCATCTTTGAAATCCTTGTTTTTTGGACAGTCAGTGAAGTTGTCGTTGTGCTATTCTGTGCGAAAGCAATCATCCTCAACCATATTTAGAAATCCTTAAGTAAAGGGACAGAGAAGGACACCTGAAGGTAGCCCTTATTGCTTTTTTCCCATCTCCCTGCAGGCCATCTATTAGAATGTCTGGAAGGCAAACAAGGAGAGGCAGACAGTCAGGAGGCAATAAAAGAGGGCAAGCAGGCTCTGTGTCTGGGGGCAACAGTGCTGGTCGTGGACGCGGTGCATTGTCATCAGCACATGGCCATGGGACACGCTTGTCCTTCTTTTCGGCAGCTGGACATGTTGAGCCACATCATGCCGAAGACTTGGTAGAGTGGAAGACCAAGCCCTCCTCCTCCTCCTCATCCTCTCTCACCCAGGCTCAGGGTACTGGCAAAGCAGCTGCCAAAGCGTCCTCTTCCCTGGTATCAATGTCAGACTCATCATCAGTCACTCCTTCCCTAGACCCACCATGTCCTCCTCCTGAGGAGTCCCCCGAACTGCTTGAGCACAGTGTTGGGTACATGCTCCAGGAGGATGCCCAGCGTTTCGAAGGGTCTGATGATGAAACCCAGCTACAGGAAGGCAGTAGCGTGAGAGCAGACAGAGGGGATGCTCAAGAAGGACACCAATCTGGCAGTCATGTTCCAGCAGCTGCAGCATACTGCCAGATTGGCTCCAGTGATGAGGAGGGAGGGGATGATGAGGTCACTGACTCCACGTGGGTGCCTAATAGGAGAGAGGAGGAGGAGGAGGATGAGGAGGAGGCACATCTCCAACGAGGCAGGATGCCCTTTGGTGGCCAGCGTAAGGGCAGTACACCAACGGAATCACACCGCAGAGCTCCGCCTGTGCAGGGCGCTGCCTCTGCCCGTCATTCAAAAAGTTCTTTGGTGTGGGCCTTTTTTGAGGCTAGTGCATCAGATCGCACAGCTGCTGTTTGCAACATATGTCTCAAGCGTATATCGCGTGGCCAAAACATCAGCCGCTTGGGTACCACATGCCTGACCAGACATATGTTGACCTGCCATGCAGCTCGTTGGCAAGCCTACCTCAAAGACCCACACCAAAGAACAAAGCGGACCTCTCCTTTCACCGCATCAGCTGGGAATGGGATCTCCAACCCCACTATAACTTCAGTCCTGTCTGAAACATGCACTGAGAGGAATGAAGGTGTAGAATTAGGTGTGTCACAGCCAAGTAGTTGCGGCCACTCTGCTAGCAGTACACCGACGTCCGATTCTAGCAGGCAAATTTCCCTGCCCCAGCTGCTGGACCGTCGAAAGAAGTTCACTCCCAGCCATCCACATGCCCAGCGGTTGAATGCTAGCTTGGCTAAATTGCTAGCGCTTCAACTGCTGCCTTTTCAGTTGGTAGACTCGGCCCCCTTCCGTGAGTTTGTGCAATGTGCGGTTCCTCAGTGGCAGGTTCCCAAACGCCACTTTTTCTCACGGAAGGTTATTCCGGCTCTCTACCGGCATGTGGAAGGCAATGTCTTGGCCTCGCTGGACAGGGCGGTCAGCGGTAAGGTGCATATTACCGCTGACTCATGGTCCAGCAGGCATGGACAGGGACGTTACCTTTCTTTCACGGCCCATTGGGTCACTCTTTTGGCAGCTGGGAAGGATGCAGGACAAGGTGCAGTAGTGTTGGAGGTTGTTCCACCGCCACGCCTCCAAAATGCTACTACTGGTTGTGACACACCTCTCTCCTCCACCCCCTCCTCTTCTTCTTCCTCCATGGCCTCTTCCTGTGGTTTGTCCTCTGAACCAGCGGTGCTCCATAGCCGTTCAAGGGGCTACGCAAGTACGCTGGCAAAAAGATGCCATGCCGTGCTTGCGCTGGTGTGTTTGGGGGACAGAAGCCACACTGGGGCAGAGGTCCTGTCTGCTCTGCAGGGCCAGGCCGAGAGGTGTTTGACGCCACGCCAGCTTAAGCCAGGAATGGTGGTTTGCGACAATGGCACCAACCTCCTCTCCGCCCTCCGACAGGGACAACTGACCCATGTGCATTGTGTGGCTCACGTCCTTAACCTGGTGGTGCAGCGGTTCTTGGGCAGGTACCCGGGCTTACAGGATGTCCTGAGGCAGGCCAGGAAAGTCTGTGTGCATTTCCGCAGATCTTATAATGCCAGTGCTCGCATGGCTAAGCTGCAAAAGGAGTTGAACCTGCCCAAGAACCGCCTTATATGTGACATGCCCACCAGGTGGAACTCAACGTTGGCCATGCTGCAGCGGCTGCACACGCAGCAGAGGGCCATCAATGAGTACCTGTGCGACTACGGCACCAGGACAGGGTCAGGGGAGCTTGGTTTTTTTTCTCCACGCCAGTGGGGCATGATCAGGGATGCATGCACTGTCCTGGCACCATTTGAGGAGGCCACGAGGATGGTGAGCAGTGACAGTGCATGCATCAGTGACACTGTACCTCTTGTCCACCTGTTGGAGCACACGCTGCGTGGAATAATGGACAGGGCACTTGAGGCAGAACAGAGGCAGGAAGAGGAGGACTTCCTTGCCTCTCAAGGCCCCCTTTACCCAGACAGTGTTCCTTCTGTCCCACCCATCGCACAGGAAGAGGAGGAGGAGGAGGAGGAGGATTGTGTCAGCATGGAGGTGGAGGCTGGCACTCAGCATCATCAGCAGCAGTCTTTTAGGGATGATTTACAGTCCCAAGAAACCAGTGGACTTGTACGTGGCTGGGAGGAGGTGGCTGCGGATCATGTCGTCCTTAGTGACCCAGAGGACTCCGGACCGAATGCCTCAGCAAACCTACGCTGCATGGCCTCCCTGATCCTGCAAAGTCTGTGGAAGGATCCTCGTATTCTTCGGATCAAGGAGAGGGACCATTACTGGCTGGCCACTCTCCTTCATCCACGGTACAAGGGTAAGGTTGCGGACCTTATGTTACCGTCGCAGAGGGAGCAGAGGATGAGACAACTCCGGGAGGCCTTGCAGAAAGGTCTGTGCAACGCGTTCCCAGAGACTGGGAGGTTACAAACTCCTGGTCCTGGACAACGAGTTGCTGAGGCTTCGGCCAGTCAAAGAAGGAGCGGTGGGGAAGGTGGCCGTCTGACCGATGCGTTCAGACAATTCTTTAGTCCGCAGCCCCAAAGTATGATCGGTTCCAGCAACCATCGCTAGCGTCTGATAAACATGGTGCAGGAATATCTAGGGGCAAGGTCAGACTTGGACACCTTCCCCACCGAAAATCCTCTGGCTTACTGGGTCTTGAGGATGGATCACTGGCCAGAGCTTGCACAGTATGCAATTGAGCTACTGGCCTGTCCTGCATCCAGCGTTCTTTCGGAACGCACATTCAGTGCTGCTGGAGGATTTGTCACAGATCACAGGTTGCGCCTGTCCACCGACTCGGTTGATCGACTGACTTTCATCAAGATGAACCAGTCTTGGATCACCACCAGCTACCACACACTTGATGCTGATATAACAGACTAATTGATTTTAACATGTCACATCCCTTCAAGACTGATGCTGATGCTGAGTGCCTGTGCTGTTATGTTGACTGGCTATCCTCCTCCTCCGAGTCCTCAATGATACGATTGATGATGATAGCTTGGAAGATCATTTTTGTTTATGGGTGCCGCCACCAGTGGCTAAGGCCCAATTTTTCAGCCCCTGTTTTACAGGGGCGTGTAATTACAATTTTTTTAGCAATAATTTGCCATAGGGCTCATTGCTGTGCTCCAAGTACAGTATCTGTGAGGGGTTGGAGTGTTGTGCCACCAGTGCCTTAGGCCCAATTTTTCAGCCCCTGTTTAACAGGGGCGTGTCATTACAATTTTTGAAGCAATACTTTGCAACAGGGCTCATTGCTGTGCTCCAAGTACAGTATCTGTGAGGGGTTGTAGTGTTGTGCCACCAGTGCCTAAGGCCCAATTTTTCAGCCCCTGTTCAACAGGGGCATGTAATTACAATTCTTGATCTAATAATTCACAGCAGGGCCCATTGCTGCACCCACCAAGAGTAACTCTGAGGGCTTACAGTGTTGTGGCAACGCCACCACCACCACCACCACGAAAGGCCCAATTTTTCAGCCCCTGTTCAAAAGGGGCATGTAATTACAATTCTTGATCTAATAATTCACAGCAGGGCCCATTCCTGCACCCACCAAGAGTAACTCTGAGGGCTTACAGTGTTGTGGCAACACCACCACCACCACCACGAAAGGCCCAATTTTTCAGCCCCTGTTCAACAGGGGCATGCAATTACAATTCTTGATCTAATAATTCACAGCAGGGCCCATTGCTGCACCCACCAAGAGTAACTGTCAGGGCTTACAGTGTTGTGGCACCAGCACCACCATCAAAGGCCCAATTTTTACTACCACTGTTCAACAATTATATGTAATTAAAATTCCTGATATAATAGTTGACAGCAGGGCGTTCCAGCACCAACCAAGAGTAACTGTGAGTGCTTACAGTGTTGTGCCAACACCAACAACTAAGGGGCCTATTTCTGCAGAGTATATACGGCAGGTCCCTACTTTCAAACATCCAACTTACAAACGACTCCTACTTGCAAACGCAAGAAGACAACAGGAAGTGAGAGGAAATCTACCCCTTGGAAGGAAAATTCTCTCCTGTAAGAATTAATATGGGAGAAAGGTGTCTCCTCTGTACTGATGCTTTATCAGCAATCCTTGTTTCAAGAAAAACACCACATTTCAAAAACAGTTGTCATTGGGACGGAAAGTGAGGTGAAATGTTCTGAACAGGGGCACAGACAGCAAAACAAATGTTACAGGGGTGATAACCCTTACCTATGTTTTCCAAAAAGTTTAAAAATAGATTTTTGGGCTGGAGCTACACTTAAACAATGTACCTGTTCAAAATTACAAACAGATTCTACATAAGAACAAACCTACAGTCCCTGTCTTGTATGCACCGCCTGTATACGGCTGTTCAGAGTATATAGGGCCTTTTTTATTTTATGTGCGGGGTTCCCCTTAATATCCATACAAGACCCAAAGGGGCTGGTAATGGGCTGGGGTAGGGGGGGGGGGGGGGTCATGGGGTAGCTATGCCATTTTTCTTAAAGATTTTCATCCATATTACCGGGACCAGACATTACATTAAAGCCGCAAGCAGTTTTAAATGGCTTTTTTTTCCTTTAGAAGTGTCATTTTGTGCAGGGACAGTTCTAAACACGGGAAACACGTGGCACTTCACAGGCATACTTTAGACACCCCCCAAGTACGATATTTAAAGGAATATTTGACTTTTTTTTTTTCACTTTATGCATCATTAAAATGACTGCTCCCGAAAAACGACCGTTTTTAAAACTTATTTTTGCATTGATACATGTCCCCTGGTGCAGAACCCGGGTTCCCAAACCCTTTTTAGGACAATAACATGCATAATAGTCGTTATAATTAGCACTTTAGAATTCGAACATTCGCATCCATTGTATTTAATAGGGTTCTAATGTTCGTACGAACTTTCGGTCCGTTCGCGGGTTCTGGTGCGAACCGAACCCGGGGGTGTTCGGCTCATCACTACTTACATGTTTCACACTGAAGGTCAGTGCTTAATCATAGCTAATTAGTTACAAACATCACACATCTAATATAGAAAGAAAAGACACGTACTCATGTGATCTGAGGCCTCAATTAGAAGCCAATTAAAAATCAATTAGTGTTGAAAAGTATTGTGAGTGAAAAACCCCATTGCATGTATATGGTTGACAATTATTATCTATGTGACACTTAAAAGGTAAGTAAAAAGAAAATAAATGAAATAAAACTTAAATGAAAGAGACAATCCCTCGGGAACCAAAAAAAGTAATCCAGAGAGAAAAAAGAAAAGAAAGAAAAAGAAAAACAGTGATAATGCGTTTATTGTGTAAACGAAGGTGTAATGTGAGAAAATTAACTGGTGCATGTAATGCATATAATATGTGTATAGTTAATAATAATAGTGATGATTAACAGTGGACTAATGAAATGTATGTGTGTGTTACCTTTATAACATTAAACATGAAAATAAAATTTAAAAATTAAATAAAAAATGTGTATGACAATATAATATGTAAAGAAATATAATAAATTGGTGTATAAATGAGTGAATATGGTGAATGAAATAAGTGATAATGATGAGAGGTGTACTGATGTGAAAATAAATGATTAAAATTGAGAAGTGAAATATAAAGAATATAAAATAGTGAGAGAAAAGGTAAGTAAATAAAGAGAAAACAAGAGAAAAAAGAGAAAGAGGAAAGAAAACAAGGAAAAAAGGAAAAGGAAAAAGTGTCTCCATACATAAAAATATATATGTCCGCAAAATCAATGAGTGTGTCATACATACAGTTTGTGGTCTATTAATAAAAACCAACTAGTGTATAAATATCTTGTGCAAGCTATTGTTAACATGTTTTACATATATATGTGTATATATGTATTTCTATCGTTTTTTAATGGTTATTGTCATAGTGTCCCCGGAACTGGATGTTATTAATTTGTTTTCTGTATACTAAAATTGTACTAGTGTGGCTAAAACAATTGTTGTACCCAATTACTAAGAAACCATAACCGATACCAATATTACACTGTATAAAAAACAGTTTCAACATACATAAAAAAACATTATAAGAACATATGTAGCACAATAAAATGAAAAAGAAAAAGAGGTACAAAAAGAATAATGTTCATAAATTTTTTTATCATTTATAAATGCTCCCACATTTGCCATCATAGTCTATAATTTCTTGCGGCTTAGTAGCATGCAAAAGTGGACATACAACCGTCCTGGCAAATCTGTGTGTTATTTTCACTTTATCCCGATGTAGCAAAATATCTAATTTTAGGAAGGAAAAATAAAAAGTGAAACACTTATGAGCGTGAATGATCGTTCTATTCTTAAATTTTTATTATTTTATATGTTTTTTAGTAGAACTCTGATTCTAATAAACAGAGCCTTATATTGTTTTTCTAGGCAGATCCCCATAGATGCAACTGTAAGATATGTGGTATTACTGTATTTTTTATGTATTTTTAATGTTACATCGTGTATCAGCCCTAGTCCCATGTAGCCTGCCTAGAAAAACAATATAAGGCTCTGTTTATTAGAATCAGAGTTCTACTAAAAACATATAAAATAATAAAAATTAAAGAATAGAACGATCATTCACGCTCATAAGTGTTTCACTTTTTATTTTTCCTTCCTAAAATTAGATATTTTGCTACATCGGGATGAAGTGAAAATAACACACAGATTTGCCAGGATGGTTGTATGTCCACTTTTGCATGCTACTAAGCCGCAAGAAATTATAGACTATGATGGCAAATGTGGGAGCATTTATAAATGATAACATTTTTTATGAACATTTTTTATGATCATTATTCTTTTTGTACCTCTTTTTCTTTTTCATTTTATTGTGCTAAATATGTTATTATAATGTTTTTTTATGTATGTTGAAACTGTTTTTTATACAGTGTAATATTGGTATCGGTTATGGTTTCTTAGTAATTGGGTACAACAATTGTTTTAGCCACACTAGTACAATTTTAGTATACAGAAAACAAATTAATAACATCCAGTTCCGGGGACACTATGACAATAACCATTAAAAAACGATAGAAATACATTTATACACATATATATGTAAAACATGTTAACAATAGCTTGCACAATATATTTATACACTAGTTGGTTTTTATTAATAGACCACAAACTGTATGTATGACACACTCATTGATTTTGCGGACATATATATTTTTATGTATGGAGACACTTTTTCCTTTTCCTTTTTTCCTTGTTTTCTTTCCTCTTTCTCTTTTTTCTCTTGTTTTCCCTTTATTTACTTTCCTTTTCTCTCACTATTTTATATTCCTTATATTTCACTTCTCAATTTTAATCATTTATTTTCACATCAGTACACCTCTCAACATTATCACTTATTTCATTCACCATATTCACTCATTTATACACCAATTTATTATATTTCTTTACATATTATATTGTCATACACATTTTTTATTATTTTTTTTTATTTTATTTTCATGTTTAATGTTATAAAGGTAACACACACATATATTTCATTAGTCCACTGTTAAACATCACTATTATTATTAACTATACACATATTATATGCATTACATGCACCAGTTAATTTTCTCACATCACACCTTCGTTTACACAATAAATGCATTATCACAGTTTTTCTTTTTCTTTCTTTTCTTTTTTCTCTCTGGATTACTTGTTTTGGTTCCCGAGGGATTGTCTCTTTCATTTAAGTTTTATTTCATTTATTTTCTTTTTACTTACCTTTTAAGTGTCACATAGATAATAATTGTCAACCATATACAGGCAATGGGGTTTTTCACTCACAATACTTTTCAACACTAATTGATCTTTAATTGGCTTCTAATTGAGGCCTCAGATCACATGAGTATGTTTCTTTTCTTTCTATATTAGATGTGTGATGTTTGTAACTAATTAGCTATGATTAAGCACTGACCTTCAGTGTGAAACATGTAAGCAGTTACCCTGGCTATGCTGTGATGAATTTTGGTGTAATTTTCCACCTTTTTACAATAAAGGCGACCGTCAAAGTTTTTTTGGAGTGCGGCTGTCCATATTTTAAATTTTTTCCTCTTCATATGCTACGTGCATTGCTGGCACCCATGGTAGTCCTGTCATTACGGATTGTTGGAGTATATCCACCTGGAGCGGTAAAAATCTCTCTATCGGATTGGCTCTGCCGCTCGGGCCTCTGCTTAACATCACTGTAACCCTGACCCGGCTGTTCCATGATTGGCTGCTGCCTCAGCCTGCCTCTGCCTGTGTAAATGTGCCTATGCCGATCCGGCCGGCGCAGCGCTGGCTCCTCCCACAGGTGTGTGGCGTGCAGTGGCCGAGACAAGAGACTGAATACGCTGCCAATGCCTGCCCTATCGCTGAAGAACTACAGGTAACAGCAGTGCCTGTGCCACAACATTACTGTGTACATCTTTTTGTATTGCAATGTATTGCAATACATCTGTGTTGTGGCTACAGTATACAGTATAGGCTGCTTTCATCAAGATTAAAATATGGCCATAACAGATGTATTGCAATATAGAAAGATGTACATTCTCTAGGCCAGTATTTCTCAACTCCAGTCCTCAAGGCGCCCCAACAGGTCATGTTTTCAGGCTCTCCATTGTTTTGCACAGGTTATTTGATCAGTTTAACTGCTTTAGTAATTCCCACAGCTGTTTCATCTGAGGGAAATCCTGAAAACATGACCTGTTGGGGCGCCTTGAGGACTGGAGTTGAGAAACACTGCTCTAGGCTATATTTTATATGGGCATGGAGTGAAGCGGAATTATCCTCAAGAATGATGTCCCCCCCTGAAAAAAGTTCAGCGGACGCCCATGAAAGGTGTCCAGCAGGATTGTTAAAAAACAAAACAAAAACAAGTCTACAACTGTTTTGGTTCAATGGTATTCATCTTCTTCTTTTTTTTCTTTTTTTTGCACTTTTTATAATAAAATTTTGTACCAGAAATAAACATGAAGTACAGGCTGCTCCCATGACACTGCTGTCACAGAGCATTATGAGTTTTCTAAAGCGAGCACAGCAGAAAATGTTTGCTTTCAGACTCTCTCTGCCTTATTGATTGACTATTTGTGCATACTGTAGCTGTCTTAAGAGGCAGGCCAAGAGGAGCTACTGCTTTGACTAATTTATCTGTACTGTATGTACATTTCAGCTAGTGTTATTGATGACTGTGAACAGGAGTTTTTTTTTTTTCATCAAATCAGACAGGTAGAGTCTGGGAGCCATTAAACAAACCCTCTATCTCCACACGCTGGCTAAAAATTAGAATTAAATATATACAAATGCAGTAGTTCAGAGGTTTCTTGCCTTTTTTAGTCCAGACAATAGCAAATAAGGTTATAAAATATATAAATCTCTATACATTCCTTTTTTAAGGGTCAGCCCAACCAAAACCGATATTCCAGTTTTTGGTAGATGCCAGAGAGCTAAACCAACTGGTAAAAAAAATGTCTTGGCATTTGGTTTTTCAAATTTACCTAACTGCAATGGCTAATATGAGGGTCTCAGACACCCTACTAGATTTGAAATTATTCTTCTTGTTGTAGAGTTAAAATTTATTAAGCTTTTTCTCACACACCTTCTGAAGTTTTGATGCAAAGGAAGGGAAAATGAAGATTCCTTAGGCAACTTTGCCACAAGAGAAAAAAAAAACCTTTCTTAAGGGCAGTGGAGTCAATTCCCTGGATCGCCATGGTAACCATTGCAGTGGGGGAAACAGGGGTTTGATGGGTTGGTCAGAAAGCAGCAAAAAGGTTGATATTTCAACAAACGGGCCTCCAGAAAGTTAAGCATGTTCCCTCTTTTATTGCAGGTATTTCATGAAAGTGAACAGATTTAATCTGCTCTTCTCAGGTGTACCCACCTCCCAGTGACTGCCCTGGGAATGGATAAGGGTAACCTGGAACTGACTGCTCTCTCTCCACCAATCCTTGAATTCAGAGTCCATAATTCTTCAACAATCACTGGGCAGACCCTGCCCTCTATAAAAAATTTAATCTTCTCTGTTCAGGCCATATACATACATATATACCCATCTAACCCATTTTCTTTGTTTAGGTACAGAATATATCACTCAGCTGGATGAAGTGATGGCTGTTTCAGGTGAAGAGGTCATCATCCCGTGTTATTACTCCAAGGACACCTCAACTCTTACAAAGGTCACCTGGTATTATGCCAAAGAACATAATACTTGTACTGATACGCGCATACAAGAATGGAGTAATTCCCACCAATACGGCCGGTATTCTGTGGTCAATTTCAAGCAAGATGTCTCGCTGCGCATTTGTAATATTCAATTATATGATCAGCAAAGTTTTTGCTGTGTCATCTCTACCTCTACCAAAGGAGAAACATTGGAAAGCAAACAATTTACAACACTGATTGTTGCAGGTACAAACACAGAACACTATTCTTTCCTTTCTTCTCACTTCTTGTCCGGTGTCTCGTCACATTCGGCTCCCCATCACAGATTGCTCCGGAAGTGACGTTCCGCTGTAAAATTTCGCACTGCACATGCGCGACGCCGCCATATGCGCTCCAGAAGTTTTACGACAAAACAGCAAAAACAGCACAGTAAAACTGCGTTGGGTAGCCAAATGTGATGAAACACCGCCCATCTTGCTACACTCCGCACTCCTCCACACTAAGGATACAGTGAGACGGGGACAAGCGGACATCTTTGTACACCCCCAGAGTTTTATATTTTACCCTTATTTATAACAGTAATTTGAGGTTATATAGTGAAATACAGTACTTAGAACTCCATCTGACTGTTTCGATGTTGAATTTTAAAAGCAGCGGCAAGCCTGCAGATCTCACAGGTTTGCTAATCTGACATAAGTCCACTGCTTTTTTTTAAAATTCAACATCTAAACAGTCAGACGGAGTTCTAAGTACCGTATTTCACTATATAACCTCAGTTTACTGTTATAAATAAGTGTAAAATGTAAAACTCTGGGGGTGTACAAAGATGTCCGCTTGTCCCCGTCTCACTGTATCCTTAGTGTGGAGGAGTGCGGAGTGTAGCAAGATGGCAGTGTTTCGTCACATTTGGCTACCCAACACGGTTTTAGTGTGCTGTTTTGTCGTAAAACTGTTGGAGCGCATATGGCGGCGTCGCGCATGGGCAGTGCAAAATTTTAAAGCGGAACGTCACTTCCGGAGCAATCTGTGATGGGGAGCCGAATGTGACGAGACACCGGCTGTGAGCATTTCCCCAGACAAGAAGTGAGAGGAATTCTCCAACATCAACGTAGACAGAATTAAAATACTTTACTTTAGTAGAGTAGAGGAAGGCTAGAACCTCACTCAGATTTGTCTGTATTCTTGTTGCAGATTCTCATTTAATTCTAGTCTGGTATCAGCACTGTCAGAATGACACGAAGTGGGGGGGGAAATCTAAAAGCCCTCTCTATCCTACTATAAAGACTTGCTATTGTGCTCACCCATTGCCTACAGTGCTTTCTAAGTCATTGGGCTTGATTTACTAAAGGCAAATAGGCTGTTCACTTTACAAGGGAAGTTGGACTTTGCAAAGAACATTTCCCTAAAGCTTAGTGACTGAGGTGAAGCTCTGTTGACTTTCATCATCTAATCATGTGCCTGCAAACATACAGTTTTCTTTCCTGTGCAAGGAAATGGGTATTCTTTGCAAAGTAAAATATCACCACATTCACTAAGCTCTGGAGTTAATTCCCATACAAAGTGCAACTTCTTTTCCAAAGTGAACAGTTAATTTTCCTTTAGTAAATCTAGATATGAGTGTACAAGGCCACAAAGCACCTAGAGACTAGAGCTTGTTAACATCCCTGGCGGTATGATTATGTCAGATTTTTGAGTCTCAAAGTGGTACATTGTTTTGCATGGAAATTTGGCTTTTCATATTGTAGGCCTGTAATTCTTAGGAATAACTAACTTAAATCTGTCCAAATAAGAGTCTAGTAGACATCCCGGATATGATAAAGTTTGAAACACGAAATTATAAATTATAATATAATTAATAACTATGAAAAAAAAATAATAATATAATATTAATACATTTTATTCAATAATTTAATCAAATCAAAAACACTGAAATTTGCTCAGTCGCAGAATTGTCGCTGCCGTCACTTTCCGTGTCTGATGAAGAATTTCCTCACGAATCACTATCGCTCAATTCTGCGAGTGATTCTAATTTATTATCGCTGTTTTCTAGCTGGTCTAAAACCACTTTTGACGTAAAGGGACACTTTTTCAATGCCATGGACAATCTCAAGTTTCCAGTATATATATATATATATAATATAAAAGTGTATGCAGAACACTGGACAAAGCATTAGGGACAAAAAGGAGGTGAAATGATTTGATACAGTAATGTAATCTTACAGATTACAGTGTACCGTATGTGTTATGTATTGAGTACTTTTTGAATTTGCCACCTGGCTCCACCCCCATGCGTCGCAACGCTCGCAGGGACTGGAGCCTGGAACATTGACAGATCAGGCGGATGATCAGACGGAGGGCACAGCGGGGGGACATCGCAGGATCCTGGGGACAAGGTAAGTAACCTGTACCAGGATACTGCAATGTAATCCCGAGTGTGGCTCAGGGTTACCACTTTTGGTAGTGAAAATTAACCTGGAGCCACACTCGGTATTACCGCCAGGGAGGTTAAGTAAAACCAGGACTAGATTTTGATAGATTCACATTTGTCAATTGGCTTATTTTATCTTTTTTTCCCTAGATTACCAACCATCCTGGGATTAGCCAACTAATGAGATCTCAGTACAAGAAGGACGTTCAGTGACCCTTACCTGCTCCTACACCCTTCCTAGTGATCGGTATACAGAGAGAGATGTTCTGCGGGTCAATGTATACTGGAGAGTGGGGAATGTAACTGGACCGTACGCCTACCACCTCTACCAGGAAATGGTTCACTTTACATATAGACATCGGACATCCATAACAGGGATGACTAATCTAATGATAAAGGGTGTGACGAAGGCAGACAATACTTAATTTCACTGCTTTGTGGCGGTCAAACTGTGTGAAGGAGACAATCAATGTGAAGATAAAATCCGGTATGGAGGAGGAACCAAGCTAAACATCAATGGTAAGGTTAAGGGGCTACTAGCTCCATATTTATCATTTCACTGTATGTGCGATGCCAGGAATTAAAGTTGAATTCTAGGTCATATTTATAATGATAATCTTTTATTCCTGGCTGGAGTTTAGCTTTAGACCCCTTTCACACTGCAGCATTTTGCAGGCGCTATAGCGTTAAAAATAGCGCCTGCACACCGCTGCTAAACTGCTGCCCCATTCACTCCAGTGTGAGAGCCCGAGGGCTTTCACACTGGAGCATTGCGCTAGCAGGACAGTGAAAAAAGTCCTGCTAGCCGCATCTTTGGAGCGGTAAAGCAGCGGTGTGTTCACCGCTGCTTCACCGCTCCTGCCCATTGAAATCAATGGGGCAGTGCAGCTATACCGCCAGCAATGCGCTGCTTTCTGCAGCGCATCGCGAGCGGTTTTAACCCTTTCGCAGCCACTAGCGGGGGTAAAACCGCCCCGCTAGCGGCCGAAATGCGCCGCAAATCCGCCCATATCTTCGGCGGTAAAAATAGCACCGTTTTACCGCCAACACTATGGGCGCTCCAGTGTGAAAGGGCTCTTAAGGATCACTGTATAAACAATTTCCTTCTACATGACTTATTAGTGTTTATAAAGGTGTCAGCCGGATTGTTTTAAAAAAGAGAATACAATTATTTTGGTTTTATTTTAATTATTTATTCAGTTTTGTGCACTTTATATTTCATTTTTGTACTACAAATAAACATGTAATACAGGCTGGTCCCATGGCACTGCTAATTCAGAGCATTTTGGGTTTTCTAAAGCAAGTTCAGCAGAAAATGTTTGCTTTCAGACTCTCTCTGTCTGATTGATTGAATATTTCTGCATAGCTGTTTTTCCAAATGAACACTATATTACCGGAAGTATTGGGAGACCTGCCTTTACACGCACATGGAATTTAATAGCATCCCAGCCTTAGTCTTCAGGGTTCAATATTGAGTTGACCCACCCTTGGCAGCTATAACAGCTTCAACTCTTCTGGGAAGGCTGTCCACAAGGTTTAGGAGTGTGTCTATGGGAATGTTTAACCATTCTTCCAAAAGTGCATATGTGAGGTCAAGCACTGATGTGGACGAGAAGGATTTTTTGAGCTGTCTCCCTGCGATTTACACATTTTGAAAAGGAATAATGATATTTAATTGCCTTTTGCCACTGGAGATTTTAAGATCCTCTTCCCACGTAACCAGAGGAGATGTTTTGAAGAATGTACCTTTGCAAGCTAGCATTCCAGGAAAACCAGGCTGAGTCTGTGAGGTTCAAGTTAGAAATAAGGTATTTAGGCTGTTTTGGCATAGAGTAAGAAATCTTTCTGTGAGATGGAAAATATCAAAGTGAGATCATTAAATGTAGCTAACCTTTAAAGGGTCAAATTTATTTTGAATCCCCTTAGTTTGCCAATTTTTAAACAATTACTCCTTAAAGAAGAATTGAAGGGCTTCTAACAGTATAGGTATAGTGGTAATTCGGGAATTGCTACAATGTGTTTTTAGGTAATAATTCCATGCCCCAAGAGCCACTGCAATGATAGGATGTGAATATGCAGAGGGGATACGACAATACTGGGAGATTAACAATAGCGAGGATAAGCTCCCTAGGGAAACAGACGCCTGTTCCTTCTGATTCCACAAATTAACGTAATTCTGGTGTATCCAAGATTTCAGTTGGCCCGGGATAGTGGCCATGTGGAAATCATTAAAAATGGAGAACCCCATGCCTCCTGCCTTCCTATGCTTTGCTAAAATGGCAAGAGGACATCTAGCTCTCTTATTCAGCCAGGTAAATTTGGAAACCTTTGACTGAAGGGCCTGGTACAAGGAATTAGGAATGCAAATGGGTAATGTCTTGAAATAATATAGGATCTTTGGAAGAACCAACATCTTAAAAGCAGCCAGCCTCCCAAACCACAATAAGTAATGTTTTTTCAACTGATCTAGATCTCCGCTCACCAAGGGGTACAAAATTTGCATTGTGGAGGTTATAAAAGGAGGATGTAAAGAGTAATACCCAGATAATCAGATAATGCAGCGGCTCCTGCGCCCATAGGACGTGGCACCTAGATTGTATCGTGGATTTGAAAGTTGAATTCACATTAATGTCCAAAAGGCTTGATTTGGTTTTGTTGATTTTATAATATAATACTTTATTAAATAACTGAAGCACTTCGTAGGCCTTTGATAGGGAAATAGCCGAGCTTGAGAACGTCAGGATAACATCATCAGCAAACAATGTTATGTTGTAAAGGCTGTAGCGGGCTTTTGTGCCAGTAATGTGCTGAATGCTGATGTGTGCAAAGCTTCTCTGTAAGGGGTTCCAAAAGTAGTGCAAAGATTAAGGGAGACAGTGGTCACCCCAGCTTTATACCATTATTAATAGTGATGAGCCGAACACCCCCGGGTTCGGTTCGCACCAGAACCCGCGAACGGACCGAAAGTTCGAACGAACATTAGAACCCTATTAAATACAATGGATGCGAACGTTCGAATTCTAAAGTGCTAATTATAACAACTATTATGCATGTTATTGTCATAAATAGGGTTTGGGAACCCGGGTTCTGCACCAGGGGACATGTATCAATGCAAAAAGAAGTTTTAAAAACGGTCGTTTTTCGGGAGCAGTCATTTTAATGATGCATAAAGTGAAAAAAAAAAGTCAAATATTCCTTTAAATATCGTACCTGGGGGGTGTCTAAAGTATGCCTGTGAAGTGCCACGTGTTTCCCGTGTTTAGAACTGTCCCTGCACAAAATGACACTTCTAAATGAAAAAAAAGCCATTTAAAACTGCTTGCGGCTTTAATGTAATGTCTGGTCCCGGTAATATGGATGAAATTCTTTAAGAAAAATGGCATAGCTACCCCATGACCCCCCCCCTACCCCAGCCCATTACCAGCCCCTTTGGGTCTTGTATGGATATTAAGGGGAACCCCGCACATAAAATAAAAAAGGCCCTATATACTCTGAACAGCCGTATACAGGCGGTGCATACAAGACAGGGACTGTAGGTTTGTTCTTATGTAGAATCTGTTTGTAATTTTGAACAGGTACATTGTTGAAGTGTAGCTCCAGCCCAAAAATCTATTTTTAAACTTTTTGGGAAACATAGGTAAGGGTTATCACCCCTGTAACATTTGTTTTGCTGTCTGTGCCCCTGTTCAGAACATTTCACCTCACTTTCCGTCCCAATGACAACTGTTTTTGAAATGTGGTGTTTTTCTTGAAACAAGGATTGCTGATAAAGCATCAGTACAGATGAGACCCCTTTCTCCCATATTTATTCTTACAGGAGAGAATTTTCCTTTCTAGGGGTAGATTTCCTCTCACTTCCTGTTGTCTTCTTTCGTTTGCAAGTAGGAGTCGTTTGTAAGTTGGATGTTTGAAAGTAGGGACCTGCCGTATATACTCTGCAGAAATAGGCCCCTTAGTTGTTGGTGTTGGCACAACACTGTAAGCACTCAGTTACTCTTGGTTGGTGCTGGAACGCCCTGCTGTCAACTATTATATCAGGAATTTTAATTACATATAATTGTTGAACAGTGGTAGTAAAAATTGGGGCTTTGATGGTGGTGCTGGTGCCACAACACTGTAAGCCCTGACAGTTACTCTTGGTGGGTGCAGCAATGGGCCCTGCTGTGAATTATTAGATCAAGAATTGTAATTACATGCCCCTTTTGAACAGGGGCTGAAAAATTGGGCCTTTCGTGGTGGTGGTGGTGGTGGCGTTGCCACAAGACTGTAAGCCCTCAGAGTTACTCTTGGTGGGTGCAGCAATGGACCCTGCTGTGAATTATTAGATCAAGAATTGTAATTGCATGCCCCTGTTGAACAGGGGCTGAAAAATTGGGCCTTAGGCACTGGTGGCACAACACTACAACCCCTCACAGATACTGTACTTGGAGCACAGCAATGAGCCCTGTTGCAAAGTATTGCTTCAAAAATTGTAATGACACGCCCCTGTTAAACAGGGGCTGAAAAATTGGGCCTTAGGCACTGGTGCCACAACACTCCAACCCCTCACAGATACTGTACTTGGAGCACAGCAATGAGCCCTATGGCAAATTATTGCTAAAAAAATTGTAATTACACGCCCCTGTAAAACAGGGGCTGAAAAATTGGGCCTTAGCCACTGGTGGCGGCACCCATAAACAAAAATGATCTTCCAAGCTATCATCATCAATCGTATCATTGAGGACTCGGAGGAGGAGGATAGCCAGTCAACATAACAGCACAGGCACTCAGCATCAGCATCAGTCTTGAAGGGATGTGACATGTTAAAATCAATTAGTCTGTTATATCAGCATCAGGTGTGTGGTAGCTGGTGGTGATCCAAGACTGGTTCATCTTGATGAAAGTCAGTCGATCAACCGAGTCGGTGGACAGGCGCACCCTGTGATCCGTGACAAATCCTCCAGCAGCACTGAATGTGCGTTCCGAAAGAACGCTGGATACAGGACAGGCCAGTAGCTCAATTGCATACTGTGCAAGCTCTGGCCAGTGATCCATCCTCAAGACCCAGTAAGCCAGAGGATTTTCGGTGGGGAAGGTGTCCAAGTCTGACCTTGCCCCTAGATATTCCTGCACCATGTTTATCAGACGCTGGCGATGGTTGCTGGAACCGATCATACTTTGGGGCTGCGGACTAAAGAATTGTCTGAACGCATCGGTCAGACGGCCACCTTCCCCACCGCTCCTTCTTTGACTGGCCGAAGCCTCAGCAACTCGTTGTCCAGGACCAGGAGTTTGTAACCTCCCAGTCTCTGGGAACGCGTTGCACAGACCTTTCTGCAAGGCCTCCCGGAGTTGTCTCATCCTCTGCTCCCTCTGCGACGGTAACATAAGGTCCGCAACCTTACCCTTGTACCGTGGATCAAGGAGAGTGGCCAGCCAGTAATGGTCCCTCTCCTTGATCCGAAGAATACGAGGATCCTTCCGCAGACTTTGCAGGATCAGGGAGGCCATGCAGCGTAGGTTTGCTGAGGCATTCGCTCCGGAGTCCTCTGGGTCACTAAGGACGACATGATCCGCAGCCACCTCCTCCCAGCCACGTACAAGTCCACTGGTTTCTTGGGACTGTAAATCATCCCTAAAAGACTGCTGCTGATGATGCTGAGTGCCAGCCTCCACCTCCATGCTGACACAATCCTCCTCCTCCTCCTCCTCCTCCTCCTCCTCCTCCTCCTCTTCCTGTGCGATGGGTGGGACAGAAGGAACACTGTCTGGGTAAAGGGGGCCTTGAGAGGCAAGGAAGTCCTCCTCTTCCTGCCTCTGTTCTGCCTCAAGTGCCCTGTCCATTATTCCACGCAGCGTGTGCTCCAACAGGTGGACAAGAGGTACAGTGTCACTGATGCATGCACTGTCACTGCTCACCATCCTCGTGGCCTCCTCAAATGGTGCCAGGACAGTGCATGCATCCCTGATCATGCCCCACTGGCGTGGAGAAAAAAAAAACAAGCTCCCCTGACCCTGTCCTGGTGCCGTAGTCGCACAGGTACTCATTGATGGCCCTCTGCTGCGTGTGCAGCCGCTGCAGCATGGCCAACGTTGAGTTCCACCTGGTGGGCATGTCACATATAAGGCGGTTCTTGGGCAGGTTCAACTCCTTTTGCAGCTCAGCCAGGCGAGCACTGGCATTATAAGATCTGCGGAAATGCACACAGACTTTCCTGGCCTGCCTCAGGACATCCTGTAAGCCCGGGTACCTGCCCAAGAACCGCTGCACCACCAGGTTAAGGACGTGAGCCACACAGGGCACATGGGTCAGTTGTCCCTGTCGGAGGGCGGAGAGGAGGTTGGTGCCATTGTCGCAAACCACCATTCCTGGCTTAAGCTGGCGTGGCGTCAACCACCTCTCGGCCTGGCCCTGCAGAGCAGACAGGACCTCTGCCCCAGTGTGGCTTCTGTCCCCCAAACACACCAGCGCAAGCACGGCATGGCATCTTTTTGCCTGCGTACTTGCGTAGCCCCGTGAACGGCTACGGAGCACCGCTGGTTCATAGGACAAACCACAGGAAGAGGCCATGGAGGAAGAAGAAGAGGAGGGGGTGGAGGAGAGAGGTGTGTCACAACCAGTAGTAGCATTTTGGAGGCGTGGCGGTGGGACAACCTCCAACACTACTGCACCTTGTCCTGCATCCTTCCCAGCTGCCAAAAGAGTGACCCAATGGGCCGTGAAAGAAAGGTAACGTCCCTGTCCATGCCTGCTGGACCATGAGTCAGCGGTAATATGCACCTTACCGCTGACCGCCCTGTCCAGCGAGTCCAAGACATTGCCTTCCACATGCCGGTAGAGAGCCGGAATAGCCTTCCGTGAGAAAAAGTGGCGTTTGGGAACCTGCCACTGAGGAACCGCACATTGCACAAACTCACGGAAGGGGGCCGAGTCTACCAACTGAAAAGGCAGCAGTTGAAGCGCTAGCAATTTAGCCAAGCTAGCATTCAACCGCTGGGCATGTGGATGGCTGGGAGTGAACTTCTTTCGACGGTCCAGCAGCTGGGGCAGGGAAATTTGCCTGCTAGAATCGGACGTCGGTGTACTGCTAGCAGAGTGGCCGCAAGCACTTGGCTGTGACACACCTAATTCTACACCTTCATTCCTCTCAGTGCATGTTTCAGAGAGGACTGAAGTTATAGTGGGGTTGGAGATCCCAGCTGATGCGGTGCAAGGAGAGGTCCGCTTTGTTCTTTGGTGTGGGTCTTTGAGGTAGGCTTGCCAACGAGCTGCATGGCAGGTCAACATATGTCTGGTCAGGCATGTGGTACCCAAGCGGCTGATGTTTTGGCCACGCGATATACGCTTGAGACATATGTTGCAAACAGCAGCTGTGCGATCTGATGCACTAGCCTCAAAAAAGGCCCACACCAAAGAACTTTTTGAATGACGGGCAGAGGCAGCGCCCTGCACAGGCGGAGCTCTGTGGTGTGATTCCGTCGGTGTACTGCCCTTACGCTGGCCACCAAAGGGCATCCTGCCTCGTTGGAGATGTGCCTCCTCCTCATCCTCCTCCTCCTCCTCTCTCCTATTAGGCACCCACGTGGAGTCAGTGACCTCATCATCACCTCCCTCCTCATCACTGGAGCCAATCTGGCAGTATGCTGCAGCTGCTGGAACATGACTGCCAGATTGGTGTCCTTCTTGAGCATCCCCTCTGTCTGCTCTCACGCTACTGCCTTCCTCTAGCTGGGTTTCATCATCAGACCCTTCGAAACGCTGGGCATCCTCCTGGAGCATGTACCCAACACTGTGCTGAAACAGTTCGGGGGACTCCTCAGGAGGAGGACATGGTGGGTCTAGGGAAGGAGTGACTGATGATGAGTCTGACATTGATACCAGGGAAGAGGACGCTTTGGCAGCTGCTTTGCCAGTACCCTGAGCCTGGGTGAGGGAGGATGAGGAGGAGGAGGAGGGCTTGGTCATCCACTCTACCAAGTCTTCGGCATGATGTGGCTCAACATGTCTAGCTGCCGAAAAGAAGGACAAGCGTGTCCCATGGCCATGTGCTGATGACAATGCACCGCGTCCACGACCAGCACTGTTGCCCCCAGACACAGAGCCTGCTTGCCCTCTTTTATTGCCTCCTGACTGTCTGCCTCTCCTTGTTTGCCTTCCAGACATTCTAATAGATGGCCTGCAGGGAGATGGGAAAAAAGCAATAAGGGCTACCTTCAGGTGTCCTTCTCTGTCCCTTGAAACAAGGACTTTGACAGTGAAAGAAACTGACACACTCTCCCTACCTACAGTTTTCTGTCCCTAGAAAAAATGTTTTTTTTAAGCACAATTTAGCACAAGGAGAATTCACTCACTGTCCTTCCATGTCCCTGGAAACAAGGACTTTGACAGTGAAAGAAACTGACACACTCTCCCTACCTACAGTTTTCTGTCCCTAGAAAAAATGTTTTTTTTAAGCACAATTTAGCACAAGGAGAATTCACTCACTGTCCTTCCAGGTCCCTGGAAACAAGGACTTTGACAGTGAAAGAAACTGACACACTCTCCCTACCTACAGTTTTCTGTCCCTAGAAAAAATGTTTTTTTTAAGCACAATTTAGCACAAGGAGAATTCACTCACTGTCCTTCCAGGTCCCTGGAAACAAGGACTTTGACAGTGAAAGAAACTGACACACTCTCCCTACCTACAGTTTTCTGTCCCTAGAAAAAATGTTTTTTTTAAGCACAATTTAGCACAAGGAGAATTCACTCACTGTCCTTCCAGGTCCCTGGAAACAAGGACTTTGACAGTGAAAGAAACTGACACACTCTCCCTACCTACAGTTTTCTGTCCCTAGAAAAAATGTTTTTTTTAAGCACAATTTAGCACAAGGAGAATTCACTCACTGTCCTTCCAGGTCCCTGGAAACAAGGACTTTGACAGTGAAAGAAACTGACACACTCTCCCTACCTACAGTTTTCTGTCCCTAGAAAAAATGTTTTTTTTAAGCACAATTTAGCACAAGGAGAATTCACTCACTGTCCTTCCAGGTCCCTGGAAACAAGGACTTTGACAGTGAAAGAAACTGACACACTCTCCCTACCTACAGTTTTCTGTCCCTAGAAAAAATGTTTTTTTTAAGCACAATTTAGCACAAGGAGAATTCACTCACTGTCCTTCCAGGTCCCTGGAAACAAGGACTTTGACAGTGAAAGAAACTGACACACTCTCCCTACCTACAGTTTTCTGTCCCTAGAAAAAATGTTTTTTTTAAGCACAATTTAGCACAAGGAGAATTCACTCACTGTCCTTCCAGGTCCCTGGAAACAAGGACTTTGACAGTGAAAGAAACTGACACACTCTCCCTACCTACAGTTTTCTGTCCCTAGAAAAAATGTTTTTTTTAAGCACAATTTAGCACAAGGAGAATTCACTCACTGTCCTTCCAGGTCCCTGGAAACAAGGACTTTGACAGTGAAAGAAACTGACACACTCTCCCTACCTACAGTTTTCTGTCCCTAGAAAAAATGTTTTTTTTAAGCACAATTTAGCACAAGGAGAATTCACTCACTGTCCTTCCAGGTCCCTGGAAACAAGGACTTTGACAGTGAAAGAAACTGACACACTCTCCCTACCTACAGTTTTCTGTCCCTAGAAAAAATGTTTTTTTTAAGCACAATTTAGCACAAGGAGAATTCACTCACTGTCCTTCCAGGTCCCTGGAAACAAGGACTTTGACAGTGAAAGAAACTGACACACTCTCCCTACCTACAGTTTTCTGTCCCTAGAAAAAATGTTTTTTTTAAGCACAATTTAGCACAAGGAGAATTCACTCACTGTCCTTCCAGGTCCCTGGAAACAAGGACTTTGACAGTGAAAGAAACTGACACACTCTCCCTACCTACAGTTTTCTGTCCCTAGAAAAAATGTTTTTTTTAAGCACAATTTAGCACAAGGAGAATTCAC
The DNA here is from genome assembly GCA_029206835.1 of Rana muscosa. NCBI lineage: Eukaryota > Metazoa > Chordata > Amphibia > Anura > Ranidae > Rana > Rana muscosa. The sequence continues at coordinate 341,347,184 of CM055118.1, read as the reverse complement.
TCACTGTCCTTCCAGGTCCCTGGAAACAAGGACTTTGACAGTGAAAGAAACTGACACACTCTCCCTACCTACAGTTTTCTGTCCCTAGAAAAAATGTTTTTTTTAAGCACAATTTAGCACAAGGAGAATTCACTCACTGTCCTTCCAGGTCCCTGGAAACAAGGACTTTGACAGTGAAAGAAACTGACACACTCTCCCTACCTACAGTTTTCTGTCCCTAGAAAAAATGTTTTTTTAAGCACAATTTAGCACAAGGAGAATTCACTCACTGTCCTTCCAGGTCCCTGGAAACAAGGACTTTGACAGTGAAAGAAACTGACACACTCTCCCTACCTACAGTTTTCTGTCCCTAGAAAAAATGTTTTTTTTAAGCACAATTTAGCACAAGGAGAATTCACTCACTGTCCTTCCAGGTCCCTGGAAACAAGGACTTTGACAGTGAAAGAAACTGACACACTCTCCCTACCTACAGTTTTCTGTCCCTAGAAAAAATGTTTTTTTTAAGCACAATTTAGCACAAGGAGAATTCACTCACTGTCCTTCCAGGTCCCTGGAAACAAGGACTTTGACAGTGAAAGAAACTGACACACTCTCCCTACCTACAGTTTTCTGTCCCTAGAAAAAATGTTTTTTTTAAGCACAATTTAGCACAAGGAGAATTCACTCACTGTCCTTCCAGGTCCCTGGAAACAAGGACTTTGACAGTGAAAGAAACTGACACACTCTCCCTACCTACAGTTTTCTGTCCCTAGAAAAAATGTTTTTTTTAAGCACAATTTAGCACAAGGAGAATTCACTCACTGTCCTTCCAGGTCCCTGGAAACAAGGACTTTGACAGTGAAAGAAACTGACACACTCTCCCTACCTACAGTTTTCTGTCCCTAGAAAAAATGTTTTTTTTAAGCACAATTTAGCACAAGGAGAATTCACTCACTGTCCTTCCAGGTCCCTGGAAACAAGGACTTTGACAGTGAAAGAAACTGACACACTCTCCCTACCTACAGTTTTCTGTCCCTAGAAAAAATGTTTTTTTAAGCACAATTTAGCACAAGGAGAATTCACTCACTGTCCTTCCAGGTCCCTGGAAACAAGGACTTTGACAGTGAAAGAAACTGACACACTCTCCCTACCTACAGTTTTCTGTCCCTAGAAAAAATGTTTTTTTTAAGCACAATTTAGCACAAGGAGAATTCACTCACTGTCCTTCCAGGTCCCTGGAAACAAGGACTTTGACAGTGAAAGAAACTGACACACTCTCCCTACCTACAGTTTTCTGTCCCTAGAAAAAATGTTTTTTTTAAGCACAATTTAGCACAAGGAGAATTCACTCACTGTCCTTCCAGGTCCCTGGAAACAAGGACTTTGACAGTGAAAGAAACTGACACACTCTCCCTACCTACAGTTTTCTGTCCCTAGAAAAAATGTTTTTTTTAAGCACAATTTAGCACAAGGAAAATTCACTCACTGTCCTTCCAGGTCCCTGGAAACAAGGACTTTGACAGTGAAAGAAACTGACACACTCTCCCTACCTACAGTTTTCTGTCCCTAGAAAAAATGTTTTTTTAAGCACAATTTAGCACAAGGAGAATTCACTCACTGTCCTTCCAGGTCCCTGGAAACAAGGACTTTGACAGTGAAAGAAACTGACACACTCTCCCTACCTACAGTTTTCTGTCCCTAGAAAAAATGTTTTTTTTAAGCACAATTTAGCACAAGGAGAATTCACTCACTGTCCTTCCAGGTCCCTGGAAACAAGGACTTTGACAGTGAAAGAAACTGACACACTCTCCCTACCTACAGTTTTCTGTCCCTAGAAAAAATGTTTTTTTTAAGCACAATTTAGCACAAGGAGAATTCACTCACTGTCCTTCCAGGTCCCTGGAAACAAGGACTTTGACAGTGAAAGAAACTGACACACTCTCCCTACCTACAGTTTTCTGTCCCTAGAAAAAATGTTTTTTTTAAGCACAATTTAGCACAAGGAGAATTCACTCACTGTCCTTCCAGGTCCCTGGAAACAAGGACTTTGACAGTGAAAGAAACTGACACACTCTCCCTACCTACAGTTTTCTGTCCCTAGAAAAAATGTTTTTTTTAAGCACAATTTAGCACAAGGAGAATTCACTCACTGTCCTTCCAGGTCCCTGGAAACAAGGACTTTGACAGTGAAAGAAACTGACACACTCTCCCTACCTACAGTTTTCTGTCCCTAGAAAAAATGTTTTTTTTAAGCACAATTTAGCACAAGGAGAATTCACTCACTGTCCTTCCAGGTCCCTGGAAACAAGGACTTTGACAGTGAAAGAAACTGACACACTCTCCCTACCTACAGTTTTCTGTCCCTAGAAAAAATGTTTTTTTTAAGCACAATTTAGCACAAGGAGAATTCACTCACTGTCCTTCCAGGTCCCTGGAAACAAGGACTTTGACAGTGAAAGAAACTGACACACTCTCCCTACCTACAGTTTTCTGTCCCTAGAAAAAATGTTTTTTTTAAGCACAATTTAGCACAAGGAAAATTCACTCACTGTCCTTCCAGGTCCCTGGAAACAAGGACTTTGACAGTGAAAGAAACTGACACACTCTCCCTACCTACAGTTTTCTGTCCCTAGAAAAAATGTTTTTTTTAAGCACAATTTAGCACAAGGAGAATTCACTCACTGTCCTTCCAGGTCCCTGGAAACAAGGACTTTGACAGTGAAAGAAACTGACACACTCTCCCTACCTACAGTTTTCTGTCCCTAGAAAAAATGTTTTTTTTAAGCACAATTTAGCACAAGGAGAATTCACTCACTGTCCTTCCAGGTCCCTGGAAACAAGGACTTTGACAGTGAAAGAAACTGACACACTCTCCCTACCTACAGTTTTCTGTCCCTAGAAAAAATGTTTTTTTTAAGCACAATTTAGCACAAGGAGAATTCACTCACTGTCCTTCCAGGTCCCTGGAAACAAGGACTTTGACAGTGAAAGAAACTGACACACTCTCCCTACCTACAGTTTTCTGTCCCTAGAAAAAATGTTTTGTTTAAGCACAATTTAGCACAAGGAGAATTCACTCACTGTCCTTCCAGGTCCCTGGAAACAAGGACTTTGACAGTGAAAGAAACTGACACACTCTCCCTACCTACAGTTTTCTGTCCCTAGAAAAAATGTTTTTTTTAAGCACAATTTAGCACAAGGAGAATTCACTCACTGTCCTTCCAGGTCCCTGGAAACAAGGACTTTGACAGTGAAAGAAACTGACACACTCTCCCTACCTACAGTTTTCTGTCCCTAGAAAAAATGTTTTTTTTAAGCACAATTTAGCACAAGGAGAATTCACTCACTGTCCTTCCAGGTCCCTGGAAACAAGGACTTTGACAGTGAAAGAAACTGACACACTCTCCCTACCTACAGTTTTCTGTCCCTAGAAAAAATGTTTTTTTTAAGCACAATTTAGCACAAGGAGAATTCACTCACTGTCCTTCCAGGTCCCTGGAAACAAGGACTTTGACAGTGAAAGAAACTGACACACTCTCCCTACCTACAGTTTTCTGTCCCTAGAAAAAATGTTTTTTTTAAGCACAATTTAGCACAAGGAGAATTCACTCACTGTCCTTCCAGGTCCCTGGAAACAAGGACTTTGACAGTGAAAGAAACTGACACACTCTCCCTACCTACAGTTTTCTGTCCCTAGAAAAAATGTTTTTTTTAAGCACAATTTAGCACAAGGAAAATTCACTCACTGTCCTTCCAGGTCCCTGGAAACAAGGACTTTGACAGTGAAAGAAACTGACACACTCTCCCTACCTACAGTTTTCTGTCCCTAGAAAAAATGTTTTTTTTAAGCACAATTTAGCACAAGGAGAATTCACTCACTGTCCTTCCAGGTCCCTGGAAACAAGGACTTTGACAGTGAAAGAAACTGACACACTCTCCCTACCTACAGTTTTCTGTCCCTAGAAAAAATGTTTTTTTTAAGCACAATTTAGCACAAGGAGAATTCACTCACTGTCCTTCCAGGTCCCTGGAAACAAGGACTTTGACAGTGAAAGAAACTGACACACTCTCCCTACCTACAGTTTTCTGTCCCTAGAAAAAATGTTTTTTTTAAGCACAATTTAGCACAAGGAGAATTCACTCACTGTCCTTCCAGGTCCCTGGAAACAAGGACTTTGACAGTGAAAGAAACTGACACACTCTCCCTACCTACAGTTTTCTGTCCCTAGAAAAAATGTTTTGTTTAAGCACAATTTAGCACAAGGAGAATTCACTCACTGTCCTTCCAGGTCCCTGGAAACAAGGACTTTGACAGTGAAAGAAACTGACACACTCTCCCTACCTACAGTTTTCTGTCCCTAGAAAAAATGTTTTTTTTAAGCACAATTTAGCACAAGGAGAATTCACTCACTGTCCTTCCAGGTCCCTGGAAACAAGGACTTTGACAGTGAAAGAAACTGACACACTCTCCCTACCTACAGTTTTCTGTCCCTAGAAAAAATGTTTTTTTTAAGCACAATTTAGCACAAGGAGAATTCACTCACTGTCCTTCCAGGTCCCTGGAAACAAGGACTTTGACAGTGAAAGAAACTGACACACTCTCCCTACCTACAGTTTTCTGTCCCTAGAAAAAATGTTTTTTTTAAGCACAATATAGCACAAGCACAAAACACACTGACACTCTCCCTACCTATCCTTCTCTTTCCCTAAACTAAAGGAATCCAGGTTAAGCAAGAAAGAAATAAAAGTCACTGTCCCTGCCTATGCTGCTCTATCCCTGCTCCGGAACACACTACACTAGGCCGCCGTGCTGGCGGCCTTTTATAGTGTGGGGCGTGTACTAAACACCCTCAGCAATAATTGGCCACAGGCATCCTGCCTGTGGCCAATCATTGCTCTCCTCGCTGCCGGCGCTGTGATTGGCCAAGCATGCGGGGTCACAGTGCATGCTTGGCCAATCACAGCGCCTGGATGACACTGCGATGGCGTAGTGCATTGTGGGCCGTTCGCGTCACTCGAATTTGGCGCGAACGGCCCAAATCGTTCGATCTTCATCAAACGATCGAACAGCCGATGTTCGAGTCGAACTTATGTTCGACTCGAACACGAAGCTCATCCCTAATTATTAATACAAAAGCTTTTATAGAATAGGCCTTCCGAGAATACAAAAGCTGAAGGTACAAAACATAGCCCCAGTGCATCCAAAGTAAGGAGCGGAGAAGGCTCTCCCGTGATGTCAGCATGATGGATAAGAATTATAATGCGTCTAGTAGCATCAGCATTCTGCCACCCTGACACAAAACCTACTTAATATTGCTTAATTAAGGAAGGTTACTTAGTGCTATCAGTTTAGCATAGATTTTTAGATTCACATTTAATAATCAAATTGGCCTGAAGTTCTGTGGTAAAATAGGGTCTGGGAAGCTAAAAAAAAACTCTATCTCCACCTGCTGGCTAAAAAAATGTATTTGCCTTTTTTTAGTCAAGACAATGAGGTTTAGTCCAGGTAATAAGGTTAGAAAATATATGAACCACTATACATTCCTTTGTACTGGTCAGTCCAACCAAACCCGATTTCTCCAGTTTTTGGAAGATGCCAGAGCGTTATAATAAATGGTAAGAAAATTTCTTGCCATTTGGTTTTTCAAATTTACAGTTGTGCTCAAAAGTTTGCACACCCTGGCAGAAATTGAGAAATGTTGGCATTGATCTTGAAAATATGACTGATCTTTTTTTTTTAATGATAGTGTCCATATGAAGCCATTTATTATCACATAGTTGTTTGGCTCCTTTTTTTAGTCATAATGATAACAGAATTTTCCCAAATGGACCTGATCAAAAGTTTTCATCCCCTGGAATGTTTGGTCTTGGTACAGGCACACAAGGTGACACACATAGGTTAAAATGGCAGTTAAATATTAATTTCCCACATCTGTGGCTATTTAAATTGCAGTTAGTATCTGTGTATAAGTAGTCAATGAGTTTGCTGGCTCTCACGTGGATGCACTGAGCAAGCTAGATACTGAGCCATAGGGAGCAGAAAATAACTGTCAAAAGACCTGAGTAACAAGGTAATGGAACTTTATAAATATGGAAAAGGATATAAAAAGATATCAAAAGTCTGCTTTAACCACTTAACGACCGCCCACTGTAAATATACGTCGGCAGAATGGCACCGACAGGCAGAATCACGTATATCTATGTGATCGCCTTTGTATAGTTGGGGGGTCCGATCGGACCCCACTTCTTTACAGTGAGCGGCCGTTATTTGTTTGGGAGCGATCAGGGATGAGGGGACAGCCGTTCGATTCCGGCCACCCCCTCTCGATCGCTCCCAGCGAATCGAATCCTTCCCCTGCCTGTGTAATGTTTACACAGGCAGAGGAAGTGATGTCATCTCTCCTGCGGCGCATATACCGAGCGCCGCACAGGAGAAGATGCAGGTTAGTGCACAAAACACTACACTGACACCAGGACACATAGGCACATAAACAGCCGCCCCAGGCCCCCCCAGATCACCCCCCAGATCACCCCCCAGCCCCCAGTCACAGTGTCACTGATTGCAGTGACCATTTATTTACTGATCACTGCAATCAGTGACATTTGTGACTGCAAAAGTGTCACTAAAGTTAGTTTTAGGTCAAGTGTAGCCCCCTAACCCCCCCTAATAAAGGTTTAACCCCTTGATCGCCCCCCAGATAACCCTTTCACCCCTTAGCACCGCCGTCGCTAAGCGATCATTTTTCTGATCGCTGTCTTAGCGTTGGTGATGCCGATCGGTAGGCAGTTATTTTTTTTAGGTTCGCCGCAGGTTTTTATAACGTCGGGTACCCCCATATATTACCTAATAAAGGTTTAACCCCCTTGATCGCCCCCAGGTAACCCTTTCACCCCCTATCACCACTGTCGCTAAGCGATCATTTTTCTGATCGCTGTCTTAGCGTCGGTGATGCAGATCGGTAGCCAGTTATTTTTTTTAGGTTCGCCGCAGGTTTTTATAGCATCGGGTACCCCCATATATTACCTAATAAACGTTTAACCCCCTTGATCGCCCCCCAGGTAACCCTTTCACCCCCTATCACCACTGTCGCTAAGCGATAGTTTTTCTGATCGCTGTCTTAGTGTCGGTGATGCTGATCGGTAGCCAGTAATTTTTTTTAGGTTCGCCGCAGGTTTTTATAGCGTCAGGTACCCCCATATATTATCTAATAAAGGTTTAACCCCCTTGATCGCCCCCCAGGTAACCCTTTCACCCCCTATCACCACTGTCGCTAAGCGATCGTTTTTCTGATCGCTGTCTTAGTGTTGGTGATGCCGATCGGTAGCCAGTAATTTTTTTTAGGTTCGCCGCAGGTTTTTATAGCGTCAGGTACCCCCATATATTATCTAATAAAGGTTTTAACCCCCTAATTGCCCCTAGTTAACCCTTTCACCAGTAATCACCATATAAGTGTTACGGGTGACGCTGGTTAGTTAGTTTGCTTTTTATAGTGTCAGGGCACCCGCCGTATATAACCCAATAAAGGTTTAACCCCCTGATCGCCCGGCGGGTGATATCAATTAGGTTTTAGCGTCAGAGAGGGTCTGCGTCACACCCCAGGCAGCGCCAGGTTAGTGCCAGTAACGCTAACACCCACGCGTGAAGCATACACCCCCCTTAGTGGTATAGTATCTGAACAGATCAATATCTGATCAGATCTATACTAGCGTCCCCAGCAGTTTAGGGTTCCCAAAAACGCAGTGTTAGCGGGATCAGCCCAGATACCTGCTAGCACCTGCGTTTTGCCCCTCCGTCCAGCCCAGGCCACCCAAGTGCAGTATCGATCGATCACTGTCACTTGCAAAACACAACACACATAACTGCAGCGTTCGCAGAGACAGGCCTGATCCCTGCGACTCCAGTGCTGTAGGAGGTGATTTCACCACCACAGTTAAAAAAAAAAAGCATATATGCCGAAGCATTGGGGCAGCAGGGGCGGAGGAGCGATTTTGCTCCTAATGCCGCGTACATACGGTCGAAATTCCGACGGAGGCTTGCGCGTGGAAAAGTCCGACCATGTGTACGCGGCATTACTTTTGCGGGAAGATGCCCCCATGCTTCGGCATATATAAATGGTGCATGTATGCCCATCATTAGAAGTGGGTGGATGAAGGGCGGTATTCTAATGGTGGGCATACCCACCGATCAATCTTTTTTTTTCGTTCAGCCAACAGGCTGCATGAAAAAAAAGATTACAATACATGTCCAACAAGGACCAGCAACATACTGGTATGTTGCTGGACTTTGAATGTTTATACCAGAATGATGCCTGCGGGTTTAGGTATGATCTTGGTATCATTCTTTTCAGCCAGCGGCCGGCTTTCATGTAAAAGTAATCCTAGTGGCTAATTAGCCTCTGGACTGCTTTTACAAGCAGTGGGAGGGAATGTCCCCCCCGGATATAAAAAGCGCCATTGGGAAATTGGGAAAGCATTTTATCACACCGATCTTGGTGTAGTCAGATGTTTTGAGGGCAGAGGAAAGATCTAGGGTCCAATAGACCCCAGTTTTTTCAAAAAAAGAGTACCTGTCACTACCTATTGCTATCATAGGGGATATTTACATTCCCTGAGATAACAATAAAAATGATAAAAAATAAATAAATATGGAAGCAACAGTTTATAAATAAAATAAAAAAGCAAAATTAATAATAAAAAAAAAAAAAAAGCACCCCTGTCTTGCCCTGCTCTTGCCCAATGGCGAACGCAAGCGTCGGTCTGGCGTCATATGTAAACAGCAATTGCACCATGCATGTGAGGTATCACCACGAAGGTCAGATCGAGGGCAGTAATTTTAGCAGTAGACCTCCTCTGTAAATCTAACTGCGTAACCTGTAAAGGCTTTTAAAAATGTATGTAGTTTGTCGACAATGCGCGTTTGTGCGAAATTTTAAAGCTTGTCGTGTTTGGTATCTATGTACTCGGCCTAAGATCATCTTTTTTATTTCATCAAACATTTGGGCAATATAGTGTGTTTTAGTGCATCAAAATTAAAAAAGTGTATTTTTTCCACAAAAAAATGCGTTTGAAAAATCGCTGCGCAAATACTGTGTAGAAAAAAAAATGCAACACCCACCATTTTAATCTGTAGGGCCTTTGCTTTAAAAATATATATAATGTTTGGGGGTTCAACATAATTTTCTTGCAAAAAAAAAATATGTTTTCATGTAAACAAAAAGTGTCAAAAAGGGCTTTGTCTTCAAGTGGTTAGAAGAGTGGATGTAAGCTTCCTAATGTTGTGTATAAAATGCCAGAACAGTTCAAAACCCCCCCAAATGACCCCATTTTGGAAAGTAGACACCCAAAGCTATATACTGAGAGGCATGTCGAGTCCATGGAAGATTTTATATGTTGACACAAGTTGCGGAAAAAAGACAATTTATTTTTTTTTATTTATTTTTTTGCACAAAGTTGTCACTAAATGATATATTGCTCAAACATGCCATGGGCATATGTGGAATTACACCCCAAAATACATTCTGTTGCTTCTCCTGAGTACGGGGATACCACATGTGTGAGACTTTTTGGGAGCCTAGCCGCGTACAGGACCCCAAAACCAAGCACCGCCTTCAGGCTTTCTAAGGGTGTACATTTTTTATTTCACTTCTCACTGCCTATCACAGTTTCGGAGGCCATGGAATGCCCAGATGGCACAAAACCCCCCCAAATGACCCCATTTTGGAAAGTAGACACCCCAAGCTATTTGCTGAGAGGTATGGTGAGTATTTTGCAGATCTCGCTTTTTGTCACAAAGTTTTGAAATTTGAAAAAAAAAATAAAAAAAATATATATATTTTCTTTCTTCATTTTCAAAAACAAATGAGAGCTGTAAAATACTCACCATGCCTCTCAGCAAATAGCTTGGGGTGTCTACTTTCCAAAATGGGGTCATTTGGGGGGGTTTTGTGCTATTTTGGCATTTTATAGCCTTCGAAAATGTGATAGGTAGTGAGGAGTGAAATCAAAAATTTGTGCCTAGAAATCCTGAAGGCGGTGCTTGGTTTTCGGTGTCCCGTACGCGGCTAGGCTCCTAAAAAGTCCCACACATGTGGTATCCCTGTACTCAGGAGAAGCAGTAAAATTTATTTTGGGGTGTAATTCCATATATAACCATGGCATGTGTGAGCAATATATCATTTAGTGACAACTTTTTGTAATTTTTATTTTTTTTTGTCAGTATTCAATCACTTGGGACAAAAAAAAAATATTCAATGGGCTCAACAGGCCTCTCAGCAATTTCCTTGGGGTGTCTACTTTCTAAAATGGGGTCATTTGGGGGGGTTTTGTGCTATTTTGGTATTTTATGGCCTTCGAAACTGTGATAGGTAGTGAGGAGTGAAATCAAAAATTTGCGCCCTTAGAAATCCTGAAGGCGGTGCTTGGTTTTCGGGGGCCCGTACGCGGCTAGGCTCCCAAAAAGTCCCACACATGTGGTATCCCCGTACTCAGGAGAAGCAGCAAAATGTATTTTGGGGTGCAATTCCACATATAACCATGGCATGTGTGAGCAATATATCATTTAGTGACAACTTTTTGTAATTTTTTTTTTTTGTCATTATTCAATCACTTGAGACAAAAAAAAAAATATTCAATGGGCTCAACATGCCTCTCAGAAATTTCCTTGGGGTGTCTTCTTTCCAAAATGGGGTCATTTGGGGGGGTTTTGTACTGCCCTGCCATTTTAGCACCTCAAGAAATGAGATAGGCAGTCATAAATTAAAAGCTGTGTAAATTCCAGAAAATGTACCCTAGTTTGTAGACGCTATAACTTTTGCGCAAACCAATAAATATACGCTTATTGACATTTTTTTTACTAAAGACATGTGGCTGAATACATTTTGGCCTAAATGTATGACTAAAATTGAGTTTATTCGATTTTTCTTATAACAAAAAGTAGAAAATATCAATTTTTTTTCAAAATTTTCGGTCTTTTTCTGTTGATATCGCAAAAAATAAAAATTGCAGAGGCAATCAAATACCATTAAAAGAAAGCTCTATTTGTGGGAAGAAAAGGACGCAAATTTCGTTTCGGTACAACATTGCATGTCTGCACAATTTACAGTTAAAGCAGCGCAGTGCAAAATTCAGAAAACAGCTCTGGTCCTTTAGCTACAAAATGGTCCGGGGCTTAAGTGGTTAAATTGTACCCAATTTTTTTTTTTCCCAAAGTGCAAATACTCCAAATTCTGAAACTTTTAATATACGTAAAATAAGTAAGTGCAAAACCAAAAGTGGGTGATTGCCAGAATTTTCACTATAAGGGTTGTACAGAGCTGAACTGGGTAATCTACATAATGGTATGTGTAGCAATTATACTTTATGTGTTACATTATTATTATAATTTTTTTGTGAAATTTGATTTTAAATATGACCTGAACATATTGTACTTGGTTCAACGATATACTCATACATCCTAATTGTTTTTACAGAACCACCTCAGATGTTCCATATCGGTCAAGAAACTTTAATATTAGCAGCATATCTTGCTGTAAAAATTTTATTCGCTGTCATTCTAGTGGTTTCGGGCTGTGTATATGGAAGAGCTAAAAGCACCAAGAGATCCACCTGATGCAGATAGCCAGCATTTAAATAACAATTGACTATCAATTGCTTCTTTTTTGTCAACCTTTATTTTGTTTTATGGGAACAGATAGTGCTTTAGTTTGATACCACACTTTCAATATATATATTTTTTAATTCTTTTAGAAATATAAGAAAATTGGCAAAAAAAAAAAAAAAAAAGAAATACTATAGTTTGTTGAATTGCACCCCAGAAGCACAGTGTTTTGTGTTTTAATTTAAATTTTATTTGTCTGGAATCCAACAATACTAAATATGTCTGTTTTTATGCGAAACAATATATTGTAGAAACAATACTGTGCATTTTAGATTTGGTTTATCGAGTATTTTAATTTATAATGCTTTTTTCTCACACAATGACATGACAAAAATTGACTGCACTAATCTGTAGCCAAATTGCATTGGAATTATTTTCTTTGCCTTATTAAGAGGTTAAGCTCCCTGTGGATGGTGTCGAGTCAGCAGGTGACCATACTATGCTCACAGATCGAGACCTATGGAGGTACTTGAAACACAACAGTAAGAAGACAGATTTCTGAAGCCATTATTTCTCTATAAGCACATGGTCTCTTCTGCACTTGTGAGCATTTGCTGCGTGAGCACATGCTGAATTACAGATTCTGAAATCTGTTTAGAAGCAACTGGGGAACATTCTCCTGCATTAATATCATGTGTCTGATCTCCCCCATTAGACAACTTTGCTTGTGGAATTTTCAGGACTTGTTTCCAAAATGAAAATGGTGATAGTGGTGTTGTGCGCTGTCACGTGATACTAACTATAGTGACTATGGCTGCTGCTATCACTATATGTAGTCCCACATAAAGTGCAGGCTACTATATCTCCACTCGATCACAACGGTTTTTTGTTCTCTACCATTTACAATAGCCTTGTCCATAAAGGTGATTGGCTGTTTTAGTCAAACACTCTCCTTTCTACCATTGGACATCACATCTGTTATTTTTTAAATCATTTTTTGAACTATATACTCAAGCTCCTGAAGAAGCGCATCAACGCGCGCAACATGTAGAGCGATTTTCTCTGAGCAACCTCCGAATACGACTCAACCTCTCCACGTATCCAAACAACCATTGGATTTATATCATTCTACGTGCTTCAAATCTTTGCGCTCGTTACATGTGGTATATGTATATGTATTAGAAGTGTTATGAGAGTCCTTGGGGTCACTCAACTTTATGTTTTTTAATGTGTTTATATATATATATAGGGATGAGCTTCAAGTTCGAGTCAAACTCATGTTCGACTCAAACATTGCCTGTTCGCATGTTCACCGAACAGCGAACAATTTGGGGTGTTCGCGGCAAATTCGAAAAGCCGCGGAACACCCTGTAAAAGTCTATGGGAGAAATCTAAAGTGCTAATTTTAAAGGCTTTCCCCCAAAAATCCATACCAGACCCTTTATCCGAGCACGCAACCTGGCAGGCCGCAGGAAAAGAGTGGGGGGACGAGAGAGCGCCCCCCTCCTGAACCGTACCAGGCCACATGCCCTCAACATGGGGAGGATGTCCCCATGTTGATGGGGACAAGGGCCTCATCCCACAACCCTTGCTCGGTGGTTGTGGGGGTCTGCGGGCAGGGGGCTTATCGGAATCTGGAAGACCCCTTTAACAAAGGGGACCCCCAGATCCCGGCCCCCCCTATATGAATTGGTAAGGGGTACATTGTACCCCTACCATTTCACAAAGAAAGTGTTAAAAAAACACACAGACACCTTGGAAAAGTCCTTTATTAAAAATGAAAAAATAAAAACACATTCCAGCGATGTAATCCAATGTCCCGCGGCGATCCGATGTCCAGCGCTGCAGTCTCCACTCGAAACGTCACTGGCTGAGCGGACCCACACTGTCGGGGAAGTTCCCCATCAGGTCGGCTCAGCCAATGATGTAGGCAGGGTCAGAGGTACGAGGGGGCCGGGGCGCCCTCGTATCTCAGACCCCGCCTATGTCATTGGGTAAGCGGACCTGATGGGGAACTTCATCTTCAGTGTAAAAAAATGAATAGACCCGCCCCTTCTCACATTCCCCAGTTTGCTTCTACAAAATAGGGGACTGTTTTATGGCATTTTTTGTAATATTTTTTTTTTACTAGTAATGGCGGCGATCAGCGATTTTTATCCTGACTGCGACATTATGGCGGACACATCGGCACTTTTGACACCATTTTGGGACCATTGTCATTTTTACAGCGATCAGTTCTAAATGAATGCACTGATTACTGTGAAAATGACACTGGCAGTGAAGGGGTTAACCTTTAGGGGGCGTTGTAGGGGTTAAGTGTGACCTAATGAGTGATTCTTACTGTGTGAGGGCGTGGCTTGGCGTGTGACGTCACTGATCGTCGTTCCCTATGACAGGGAACAGTGACACTCTCACTAGGAAGCACGGAGAGAGGTTTGTTTACACTTACCTCTCCCCGTTCTTCAGCTCTGTGACCCAATCGCGGGACACCGGCTGTAATCAGGTCCCACGGGTGCGGTCACGGAGCTCAGGACCAGGTCGCGAGCGCGACCCACGGCTGGGCATCTTAAAGGGGACGTATATATACACGTGCTTATGCCCAGCCGTGCCATTCTGCCGATGTATATGTACAGGCGGCGGTCCTTAAGTGGTTAAAAACTTAAATTCTTTACTAGATATATGCGTGTGCCTACAAAGTCCATATCTTTATTCTAATTTCTTCTAAAGTGCAAATTAGAAAATTAGAATTGTAAACAATGTGTGATAGTGCCGCCCAATAAACCTAATTTGTAAATGACTTATCATAAATTAGAAAAACATTGTGAATAAATTGCTAAATCCAAATGCCAAACAGGTCTAAGATAGACCATCTAATTAAAATATAACTATCCAAATGAAATGTCAATATAATGACACAGTGAATATATGTAAAATTAGAAAAGTCCCAACAGTTCACACAGTAAGTGCTCAACACCAATGTTTCTTCATATATAAAAGCAGTGCGTGTTGCTCTTTAAATTATTTCAGTGCTCCACCGTATATAAAGCTGTGCACCATCACTCGGTGAAATACTTGCTCTCCTTCATACAAGACCCATAAATGGGCCAACTAGGCTATATAGAAAAACACTTACATAGACCAGAAAATAACACTCCGCTCTTTTGCTCCTTGGGTAACTTGGCCTCCCCACAAAGGAATGTTTTTCTAAAACTCTTGGGGGAAAGTGGAAAAAGACATCCAATAGTGCAGTTTCTTTGGTTAATGCATTTAAAGATTTACCAGCCCAACTTACTAAATGCACTCACATTTATTAAATGTTAAAACAAGCATCAAAAATGGCAGCAGCATTTTTATACACGATTTATATAGCGCCAACGGTTTACGCAGCGCATTACAATGTAGAGGGGGGACAGCACAATTACAGTACAGTTCAATACAGAAGGGATAGGAGGGCCCTGCTCGTAGAGCTTATATTCTAAAGGGAGGGGGTGGTGGTACAAAAAGTAATTGCTGCGGGGAATGATTTGATGAGGGTAACACCTCCTGAGGAAGCCATGTGGGAGTAGTGTAATGCGTAGCAGTGGAGCCAGGTGGCATGTGTTACCAGAAGGATACTGTGAGATACTGCTTTCTTTGATGTTATGCTGTAATTTTTTTCTCCTAACATTCGGCCTGTGTGTACAGGGCTTTATGCCTTCCTTGAAGCCTAATTAGTCTAGGACAATGGATGTGCTGTACACACCCAAAAAAAAACATAATCAAAGTACACAGCAGGGACGGCCTGTCCATTGAGGGCGCATGGGCGCCACCCCCTATCCATGCATCTGGCCCCAATGCAGGATGCCGGACGCATGAATGGCAACGAGGGGGGGGGGTTTGAAGCACCTAATTGGAGCCAGGGGCTCTAATAGGCTTATAATATGCTCTAATTGGCTTCAAATTATGGTGGGCTCGGTGCGCAGAGAATGCAAACCGAGCCCACCCAGGTGTGTTACAATGAATATTCGCTATTTGTAACACTGAACCTCCTCCCGGCCAATCAGGAAGCAGGTCTTGAGACCCGTCACCTGATTGGCTGAAAGGACAAGCAATCCTATTGGATGCCTAGGAGGAGGGGAGGAGACGCACAGCGGAAGCTGCCGTGATGGAGAAAAGGACGCAGGAGCCGCTGCCAGCTGCCCTCCACCCTCCATCCGCTAACCTAGATGGGGTAAGTGCTGGACCGACCAGCAGACAGCGGGAGCCACTGGTACACAGGGTGTGTGTAGCATGTCCAATACTTCTGTCCTCTATTTAACCCTTTATAAATGTTTAGTTTACCCTAATCAGCCTTAATTACCTAATTTTCCCCCCTTATCCCTTTAACTATTATTTTCCTGACTTTTTTTTTTTGTTTATCTCTATTTTATTAACCCTCAATGTTTAAACTTTTTTTGTGTTTATTTGTTTTGTTTGTTGATTTTTTATAATATCACAATAACCACTAGCCAACTAGCTCACACAGATATACTGCAGGTCGGTTCTCCTGCGTGAATCGCCGTACCTGTACGGCAGCTCGCGCAGGCGCAGTTGTAAACAAGGCGAACCCCCGTTCTGACAGGGGACATGTCAGAGATCTACTGTTCTCAGTAATCAGTAACAGTGATCCCTGTCATGTCCCAGTGAGCCCACCCCCCTACAGTTAGAACACGCTGAGGGAACACATTTAACCCCTTGATCGCCCCACAGTGTTAACCCCTTCCCTGTCAGTGTCATTTTTATATTGATCTGTGCATTTTTATAGCACTGATCAATGTAATAATGTCACAGGTCCTCAAAAAGTGTAATTTACAGTCGGATATTTCTGCCGCAATGTCGCAGTCCCGCTAAAAATCGCAGATCGCCACCATTACTACTAAAAACAATTAAAAAAACATTTAAGTCCCTAAATCTATCCCGTAGTTTGTAGACGCGATAACTTTCACGCAAACCAATCAATGCAAAACCAAAAATATGTAGAAGAGTATATATTGGCCTAAACTGATCAATAAATTTTTTTTTGGATATGTATAATAGCAAAAAGTAAAAAAATGTTTTTTTCAAAATTGGCTTTTTTTGTTTGTTTATAGCGCAAAAAATAAAAACCGAGGAGGTGATCAAAATACCAACAAAAGAAAGCTCTATTTGTGGGGGGAAAAAAGGACATCAATTTGGTTTGGGTACAATGTTGCATGACCGCGCAATTGCCTTCCAATGTAAAGCAGAGGCTTTCCTTGCATAAAATAATGTAATATTAGCAAACACTCGCTCACTTGCTATAGGGAGAAAAGCCTCCACCAGGCCCAACAAACATACAGACATTGAAACTGGCAAAGGAGCAGAAGTAATAGAGTTCAACAAGTCCACCCAAAAAATAACTATGTATGGACAGGACCAGAAGATGTGTGTGAAATCTTCCTGAGCCGCTCCACATAGAAGATAGTTCTAACAGACACGTGTGTTTCAATCCCTTTTTCAGATGAAAATTAAATTTTTGGAGATGCGGATCTTAGAATGGACATAGTAACGAATGTCAACGAATCCCAATAAAATGTATAACTAAATTATCAAATGCATTTGCTTCTTTCGTTTCATTCGGTCACATGATGTCACATGATGCAATAGTAATTTGGGCACATGGGGAAATTAATTCAATTGAATTTCGTTCCATTCATTTATTCGGATGCACATGATGCCTGTCGATATTGTCCAATCCGCTCATGCAATTTCTCTTGGTGGGTTGGACTAGTGTCCGAAAATATTGAATCCTTCAAATCCGTATCTATCCAATAGCAATCTTTTGTAAACACTGCAAAATTTTTCAAATCCACCCAGGCA
Organism: Rana muscosa; assembly: GCA_029206835.1. Taxonomy (NCBI): domain Eukaryota; kingdom Metazoa; phylum Chordata; class Amphibia; order Anura; family Ranidae; genus Rana; species Rana muscosa. The sequence continues at coordinate 341,329,753 of CM055118.1, read as the reverse complement.
AACGAATATATGAAAAGAATACTAAAGATACAAACTGAATTCCGAAAACGAATCGGGTCAACATCACTAATATGACGACAAAAAAATCTTCAATGAACGGATGCATCCACAATGAAACGAGAATTTCTGGAGTGCTAGTTCTTAATGACATTGGCTACATGTTTGGGGTCGTTGTCCTGCTGCAGAATAAATTTGGGGCGAATCACACGCCTTCCAGATGGTACGGCATGATGGATAAGTGTCCATACTGATATTTCTCAGCATTGAGGACATCATTGATCCTGACTAGGGATGAGCTTTGCATTCGCGTCGAACACACGTTCGACTCGAACATCGGCCGTTCGATCGTTCGACGAAGAACGAACTTTATGGTCCGTTCGCGCTAAATTCGTGTTGCGCGACACGGCCCATAATTCACTGCGGCATCGCAGTGCATTGCTGGCTGATGATTGGCCAAGCATGCACTATGACCCACATACTTGGCCAATCACAGCGCGTAAAAAACGGAGAGCCGTAATTGGCCAAAGCCAGGGTGGCTTTGGCCAATTATGGCTCAGGGGGTTTAGTACACGCCCCACACTATATAAGGCTGCCTGGAAGTCGGCCTTGTGTAGTGTGTTGGCGGTTGTGAAAGAGGCAGTTTCAGAGAGATAGACAGTGTAATTTATATTGAGTTAGATAGAGCAGGCAGGCGAGTCAGTTAGCTGCTGTTACAGTGTGTAGAGGATATATATGCATCCTAGGTGTTGTATATATATTTATACACTGTATTGTGTTTAGCTAGATCCGTTCCTGTTAGTCTCTATACTGTGACAGGCAGGCAGGTGATTGTGCTAGCTGCAGACAGTCAGGCCCCTTTCACGCTGGGGCGGTTTGCAGGCGCTATTGTGCTAAAAATAGCGCCTGCAAACCGAGCCTAAACAGCGGCTGCTGTCTCTCCAATGTGAAAGCCCGAGGGCTTTCACAGTGGAGCAGTGCGCTAACAGGACGTGAAAAAAAGTCCTGCTAGCCGCATCTTTGGAGCGGTGAGAGGAGCGGTGTGTTTACCGCTCCTACACCGCTCCTTCCCATTGAAAGCAATGGAAAACCGCGGTAATACCGCCGGCAATGCACCTCTACAGAGGCGCATTGCGGGAGGTATTAACCCTTTATCGGCCGCCACCGCACCCACCGCCCCAGTGTGAAACCAGCCTCAGTGTTTCACAGGCTAGTTTCACACTGGGGCGGTGGGTGCGGTGGTGGTATAGCGCCGCTATTTTTAGCGGCTATTCGGCCGATAGCGGTGCGGTTTTAACCCCCGCTAGCGGCCGAAAAAGGTTAATACCGCGGTTTCCCATTGCTTTCAATGGGAAGGAGCGGTGTAGGAGCGGTAAACACACCGCTCCTCTCACCGCTCCAAAGATGCGGCTAGCAGGACTTTTTTTCACGTCCTGTTAGCGCACCACTCCAGTGTGAAAGCCCTTGGGGCTTTCACATTGGAGAGACAGCAGCCACTATTTAGGCTCGGTTTGCAGGCGCTATTTTTAGCACATTAGCGCCTACAAACTGCCCCAGTGTGAAAGGGGCCTGACTGTCTGCAGCTAGCACAATCACCTGCCTGCCTGTCACAGTGGAGAGACAGCAGCCGCTGTTTAGGCTCGGTTTGCAGGCGCTGTTTTTAGCACAATAGCGCCTGCAAACCGCCCCAGTGTGAAAGGGGCCTTAGTGTACTACTGTGTCCTTTGCATAGCGATCACCTAAAGCTCACCTGGATACAGTTATTCTCTATACTGTGACAGGCAGGCCGGTGATTGTGCTAGCTGCAGACAGTCAGTGTTTCACTTAGTGTACTACTGTGTGCTTTGCATAGCATTCACCTAAAGCCTAAATTTTTGATGCAATACTTTGCAGCAGGGCTTATTCCTGCGCTCCAACTAGAGTATCTGTGAGGGGTTGCAGTGTTGTGGCACCAGCACCAGTGCCTAAGGCCCAATTTTTCAGCCCCTGTTCAACAGGGGCATGCAATTACAATTCTTGATCTAATATTTCACAGCAGGGCCCATTCCGGGACACACCAAGAGTAACTGTGAGGGCTTACAGTGTTGTGACACCAGCACCACCACCACCAAAGGCCCAATTTTTCATACCACTGTTCAACAATGGCATGTAAATACAATTCCTGATATAATAGTTGACAGCAGGGCGTTCCAGCGCCCACCAAGAGTAACTGTGAGGGCTTACAGTGTTGTGGCAACACCAACACCTAAGGGCCAAATTTCTGCAGACTATATATGGCAGGCCCCTACTTTCAAACATCCAACTTACTTAGGAAGTGAGAGGAAATCTACCCCTAGGAAGGGAAATTCTCTCCTGTAAGAGTTAATATGGGAAAAAGGTGTCTCCTCTCTACTGATGCTTTATCACCAATCCTTGTTTCAATAAAAACCCCACTTTTCAAAAACATTTGTCATTGGGACGGAAAGTGAGGTGAAATGTTCTGAGCAGGGGCACATACAGCAAAACAAATGTTACAGGGGTGATAACCCTTCCCTATGTTTTCCAAAAAGCTTAAAAATAGATTTTTTGGCTGAAGCTACACTTAAAAAATGTACCTGTTCCAAATTACAAACAGATTGTACTTAAGAACAAACCTACAGTCCCTGTCTTTTTTGCACCGGCTGTATACAGCTGTTCAGAGTATATAGGGCCTTTTATTATTTTGGGTGCGGGGTTCCCGTTAATATCCATACAAGACCCAAAGGGGCTGGTAATGGGCTGGGGTAGGAGGGGGGGGGGGGTGATGGGGTAGCCATGCCATTTTTCTTAAAGATTTTCATCCATATTACCGGGACCAGACATTACATTAAAGCCGCAAGCAGTTTTAAATGGCTTTTTTTCCTTTAGAAATGTCATTTTGTGCAGGGACAGTTCTAAACACGGGAAACGTGCCACTTCACAGGCATACTTTAGACACCCCCCATATTTAAAGGAATATTTCACTTTTTTTTTTCACTTTATGCATCATTAAAATCACTGCTCCCGAAAAAACAACCGTTTTAAAAGATTATTGTTACATTGATACATGTCCCCTCGGGCAGGACCCGGGTCCCCAAACTCTTTTTAGGACAATAGCATGCATATTAGCCGTTATAATTAGCACTTTAGATTTCGAACGTTCGCGTCCATTGTATTTAATAGGGTTCTAAAGTTCACGCGAACATTCGGTCCGTTCGAAGGTTCTGGTGCGAACCGAACCGGGGGGTGTTCGGCTCATCCCTAATCCTGACCAAATCTCCAACACCATTTGCAGAAATGCAGTCCCAACTGCAAGGAACATCCACCATCCATGCTCCACAGTTGTCTGCAGACTAGTGATGAGCCGAACACCCCCGGGTTCGGTTCGCACCAGAACCCGCGAACGGACCGAAAGTTCGTACGAACATTAGAACCCTATTAAATACAATGGATGCGAACGTTCGAATTCTAAAGTGCTAATTATAACAACTATTATGCATGTTATTGTCCTAAAAAGGGTTTGGGAACCCGGGTTGTGCACCAGGGGACATGTATCAATGCAAAAAGAAGTTTTAAAAACGGTCGTTTTTCGGGAGCAGTCATTTTAATGATTTATAAAGTGAAAAAAAAAAAGTCAAATATTCCTTTAAATATCGTACCTGGGGGGTGTCTAAAGTATGCCTGTGAAGTGCCACGTGTTTCCCGTGTTTAGAACTGTCCCTGCACAAAATGACACTTCTAAAGGAAAAAAAAGCCATTTAAAACTGCTTGCGGCTTTAATGTAATGTCTGGTCCCGGTAATATGGATGAAAATCTTTAAGAAAAATGGCATAGCTACCCCATGACCCCCCCCCCCTACCCCAGCCCATTACCAGCCCCTTTGGGTCTTGTATGGATATTAAGGGGAACCCCGCACATAAAATAAAAAAGGCCCTATATACTCTGAACAGCCGTATACAGGCGGTGCATACAAGACAGGGACTGTAGGTTTGTTCTTATGTAGAATCTGTTTGTAATTTTGAACAGGTACATTGTTGAAGTGTAGCTCCAGCCCAAAAATCTATTTTTAAACTTTTTGGAAAACATAGGTAAGGGTTATCACCCCTGTAACATTTGTTTTGCTGTCTGTGCCCCTGTTCAGAACATTTCACCTCACTTTCCGTCCCAATGACAACTGTTTTTGAAATGTGGTGTTTTTCTTGAAACAAGGATTGCTGATAAAGCATCAGTACAGAGGAGACACCTTTCTCCCATATTTATTCTTACAGGAGAGAATTGTCCTTCCTAGTGGTAGATTTCCTCTCACTTCCTGTTGTCTTCTTGCGTTTGCAAGTAGGAGTCGTTTGTAAGTTGGATGTTTGAAAGTAGGGACCTGCCGTATATACTCTGCAGAAATAGGCCCCTTAGTTGTTGGTGTTGGCACAACACTGTAAGCACTCACAGTTACTCTTGGTTGGTGCTGGAACGCCCTGCTGTCAACTATTATATCAGGAATTTTAATTACATATAATTGTTGAACAGTGATAGTAAAAATTGGGCCTTTGATGGTGGTGCTGGTGCCACAACACTGTAAGCCCTGACAGTTACTCTTGGTGGGTGCAGCAATGGGCCCTGCTGTGAATTATTAGATCAAGAATTGTAATTACATGCCCCTTTTGAACAGGGGCTGAAAAATTGGGCCTTTCGTGGTGGTGGTGGTGGTGGCGTTGCCACAACACTGTAAGCCCTCAGAGTTACTCTTGGTGGGTGCAGCAATGGGCCCTGCTGTGAATTATTAGATCAAGAATTGTAATTACATGCCCCTTTTGAACAGGGGCTGAAAAATTGGGCCTTTCGTGGGGGTGGTGGCGTTGCCACAACACTGTAAGCCCTCAGAGTTACTCTTGGTGGGTGCAGCAATGGGCCCTGCTGTGAATTATTAGATCAAGAATTGTAATTGCATGCCCCTGTTGAACAGGGGCTGAAAAATTGGGCCTTTCGTGGTGGTGGTGGTGGTGGTGGTGGTGTTGCCACAACACTGTAAGCCCTCAGAGTTACTCTTGGTGGGTGCAGCAATGGGCCCTGCTGTGAATTATTAGATCAAGAATTGTAATTACATGCCCCTTTTGAACAGGGGCTGAAAAATTGGGCCTTTCGTGGTGGTGGTGGTGGTGGCGTTGCCACAACACTGTAAGCCCTCAGAGTTACTCTTGGTGGGTGCAGCAATGGGCCCTGCTGTGAATTATTAGATCAAGAATTGTAATTGCATGCCCCTGTTGAACAGGGGCTGAAAAATTGGGCCTTTCGTGGTGGTGGTGGTGGTGTTGCCACAACACTGTAAGCCCTCAGAGTTACTCTTGGTGGGTGCAGCAATGGGCCCTGCTGTGAATTATTAGATCAAGAATTGTAATTACATGCCCCTTTTGAACAGGGGCTGAATAATTGGGCCTTTCGTGGTGGTGGTGGTGGTGGCGTTGCCACAACACTGTAAGCCCTCAGAGTTACTCTTGGTGGGTGCAGCAATGGGCCCTGCTGTGAATTATTAGATCAAGAATTGTAATTGCATGCCCCTGTTGAACAGGGGCTGAAAAATTGGGCCTTTCGTGGTGGTGGTGGTGGTGGTGGTGTTGCCACAACACTGTAAGCCCTCAGAGTTACTCTTGGTGGGTGCAGCAATGGGCCCTGCTGTGAATTATTAGATCAAGAATTGTAATTACATGCCCCTTTTGAACAGGGGCTGAAAAATTGGGCCTTTCGTGGTGGTGGTGGTGGTGGCGTTGCCACAACACTGTAAGCCCTCAGAGTTACTCTTGGTGGGTGCAGCAATGGGCCCTGCTGTGAATTATTAGATCAAGAATTGTAATTGCATGCCCCTGTTGAACAGGGGCTGAAAAATTGGGCCTTAGGCACTGGTGGCACAACACTACAACCCCTCACAGATACTGTACTTGGAGCACAGCAATGAGCCCTGTTGCAAAGTATTGCTTCAAAAATTGTAATGACACGCCCCTGTTAAACAGGGGCTGAAAAATTGGGCCTTAGGCACTGGTGCCACAACACTCTAACCCCTCACAGATACTGTACTTGGAGCACAGCAATGAGCCCTATGGCAAATTATTGCTAAAAAAATTGTAATTACACGCCCCTGTAAAACAGGGGCTGAAAAATTGGGCCTTAGCCACTGGTGGCGGCACCCATAAACAAAAATGATCTTCCAAGCTATCATCATCAATCGTATCATTGAGGACTCGGAGGAGGAGGATAGCCAGTCAACATAACAGCACAGGCACTCAGCATCAGCATCAGTCTTGAAGGGATGTGACATGTTAAAATCAATTAGTCTGTTATATCAGCATCAGGTGTGTGGTAGCTGGTGGTGATCCAAGACTGGTTCATCTTGATGAAAGTCAGTCGATCAACCGAGTCGGTAGACAGGCGCACCCTGTGATCCGTGACAAATCCTCCAGCAGCACTGAATGTGCGTTCCGAAAGAACGCTGGATGCAGGACAGGCCAGTAGCTCAATTGCATACTGTGCAAGCTCTGGCCAGTGATCCATCCTCAAGACCCAGTAAGCCAGAGGATTTTCGGTGGGGAAGGTGTCCAAGTCTGACCTTGCCCCTAGATATTCCTGCACCATGTTTATCAGACGCTGGCGATGGTTGCTGGAACCGATCATACTTTGGGGCTGCGGACTAAAGAATTGTCTGAACGCATCGGTCAGACGGCCACCTTCCCCACCGCTCCTTCTTTGACTGGCCGAAGCCTCAGCAACTCGTTGTCCAGGACCAGGAGTTTGTAACCTCCCAGTCTCTGGGAACGCGTTGCACAGACCTTTCTGCAAGGCCTCCCGGAGTTGTCTCATCCTCTGCTCCCTCTGCGACGGTAACATAAGGTCCGCAACCTTACCCTTGTACCGTGGATCAAGGAGAGTGGCCAGCCAGTAATGGTCCCTCTCCTTGATCCGAAGAATACGAGGATCTTCCGCAGACTTTGCAGGATCAGGGAGGCCATGCAGCGTAGGTTTGCTGAGGCATTCGCTCCGGAGTCCTCTGGGTCACTAAGGACGACATGATCCGCAGCCACCTCCTCCCAGCCACGTACAAGTCCACTGGTTTCTTGGGACTGTAAATCATCCCTAAAAGACTGCTGCTGATGATGATGCTGAGTGCCAGCCTCCACCTCCATGCTGACACAATCCTCCTCCTCCTCCTCCTCCTCCTCCTCCTCTTCCTGTGCGATGGGTGGGACAGAAGGAACACTGTCTGGGTAAAGGGGGCCTTGAGAGGCAAGGAAGTCCTCCTCTTCCTGCCTCTGTTCTGCCTCAAGTGCCCTGTCCATTATTCCACGCAGCGTGTGCTCCAACAGGTGGACAAGAGGTACAGTGTCACTGATGCATGCACTGTCACTGCTCACCATCCTCGTGGCCTCCTCAAATGGTGCCAGGACAGTGCATGCATCCCTGATCATGCCCCACTGGCGTGGAGAAAAAAAACCAAGCTCCCCTGACCCTGTCCTGGTGCCGTAGTCGCACAGGTACTCATTGATGGCCCTCTGCTGCGTGTGCAGCCGCTGCAGCATGGCCAACGTTGAGTTCCACCTGGTGGGCATGTCACATATAAGGCGGTTCTTGGGCAGGTTCAACTCCTTTTGCAGCTCAGCCAGGCGAGCACTGGCATTATAAGATCTGCGGAAATGCACACAGACTTTCCTGGCCTGCCTCAGGACATCCTGTAAGCCCGGGTACCTGCCCAAGAACCGCTGCACCACCAGGTTAAGGACGTGAGCCACACAGGGCACATGGGTCAGTTGTCCCTGTCAGAGGGCGGAGAGGAGGTTGGTGCCATTGTCGCAAACCACCATTCCTGGCTTAAGCTGGCGTGGCGTCAACCACCTCTCGGCCTGGCCCTGCAGAGCAGACAGGACCTCTGCCCCAGTGTGGCTTCTGTCCCCCAAACACACCAGCGCAAGCACGGCATGGCATCTTTTTGCCTGCGTACTTGCGTAGCCCCTTGAATGCCTACGGAGCACCGCTGGTTCCGAGGACAAACCACAGGAAGAGGCCATGGAGGAAGAAGAAGAGGAGGGGGTGGAGGAGAGAGGTGTGTCACAACCAGTAGTAGCATTTTGGAGGCGTGGCGGTGGAACAACCTCCAACACTACTGCACCTTGTCCTGCATCCTTCCCAGCTGCCAAAAGAGTGACCCAATGGGCCGTGAAAGAAAGGTAACGTCCCTGTCCATGCCTGCTGGACCATGAGTCAGCGGTAATATGCACCTTACCGCTGACCGCCCTGTCCAGCGAGGCCAAGACATTGCCTTCCACATGCCGGTAGAGAGCCGGAATAGCCTTCCGTGAGAAAAAGTGGCGTTTGGGAACCTGCCACTGAGGAACCGCACATTGCACAAACTCACGGAAGGGGGCCGAGTCTACCAACTGAAAAGGCAGCAGTTGAAGCGCTAGCAATTTAGCCAAGCTAGCATTCAACCGCTGGGCATGTGGATGGCTGGGAGTGAACTTCTTTCGACGGTCCAGCAGCTGGGGCAGGGAAATTTGCCTGCTAGAATCGGACGTCGGTGTACTGCTAGCAGAGTGGCCGCAAGTACTTGGCTGTGACACACCTAATTCTACACCTTCATTCCTCTCAGTGCATGTTTCAGAGAGGACTGAAGTTATAGTGGGGTTGGAGATCCCAGCTGATGCGGTGCAAGGAGAGGTCCGCTTTGTTCTTTGGTGTGGGTCTTTGAGGTAGGCTTGCCAACGAGCTGCATGGCAGGTCAACATATGTCTGGTCAGGCATGTGGTACCCAAGCGGCTGATGTTTTGGCCACGCGATATACGCTTGAGACATATGTTGCAAACAGCAGCTGTGCGATCTGATGCACTAGCCTCAAAAAAGGCCCACACCAAAGAACTTTTTGAATGACGGGCAGAGGCAGCGCCCTGCACAGGCGGAGCTCTGCGGTGTGATTCCGTCGGTGTACTGCCCTTACGCTGGCCACCAAAGGGCATCCTGCCTCGTTGGAGATGTGCCTCCTCCTCATCCTCCTCCTCCTCCTCTCTCCTATTAGGCACCCACGTGGAGTCAGTGACCTCATCATCCCCTCCCTCCTCATCACTGGAGCCAATCTGGCAGTATGCTGCAGCTGCTGGAACATGACTGCCAGATTGGTGTCCTTCTTGAGCATCCCCTCTGTCTGCTCTCACGCTACTGCCTTCCTGTAGCTGGGTTTCATCATCAGACCCTTCGAAACGCTGGGCATCCTCCTGGAGCATGTACCCAACACTGTGCTCAAACAGTTCGGGGGACTCCTCAGGAGGAGGACATGGTGGGTCTAGGGAAGGAGTGACTGATGATGAGTCTGACATTGATACCAGGGAAGAGGACGCTTTGGCAGCTGCTTTTCCAGTACCCTGAGCCTGGGTGAGAGAGGATGAGGAGGAGGAGGAGGGCTTGGTCATCCACTCTACCAAGTCTTCGGCATGATGTGGCTCAACATGTCCAGCTGCCGAAAAGAAGGACAAGCGTGTCCCATGGCCATGTGCTGATGACAATGCACCGCGTCCACGACCAGCACTGTTGCCCCCAGACACAGAGCCTGCTTGCCCTCTTTTATTGCCTCCTGACTGTCTGCCTCTCCTTGTTTGCCTTCCAGACATTCTAATAGATGGCCTGCAGGGAGATGGGAAAAAAGCAATAAGGGCTACCTTCAGGTGTCCTTCTCTGTCCCTTTACTTAAGGATTTCTAAATATGGTTGAGGATGATTGCTTTTGCACAGAATAGCACAACGACAATTTCCCTGACTGTCCAAAGAAACAAGGATTTCAAAGATGGTTGATGAGGAATGCTTTAGCACACTATAGCACAAGGAGAATTTCCCTCACTGTCCTTCCCTGTCCCTAGAAACAAGGATTATCACAGTGAAAGAAACTGACACTCTTCCTACCTATAGTTTTCTGTCCCTAGAAAAAATGTTTTTTTAAAGCACACTATAGCACAAGGAGAATTCCCTCACTTTCCTTCTTTGTCCCTAGAAACAAGGATTATCACAGTGAAAGAAACTGACACTCTTCCTACCTATAGTTTTCTGTCCCTAGAATTTTTTTTTTTTTAAAGCACACTATAGCACAAGGAGAATTTCCCTCACTTTCCTTCTTTGTCCCTAGAAACAAGGATTATCACAGTGAAAGAAACTGATACTCTTCCTACCTATAGTTTTCTGTCCCTAGAAAAAATGTTTTTTTAAAGCACACTATAGCACAAGGAGAATTCCCTCACTGTCCTTTCCTGTCCCTAGAAACAAGGATTGGCACAGTAAAACACACTGACACTCTCCCTACCTATAGTTTTCTGTCCCTAGAAAAAATGTTTTTTTAAAGCACACTATAGCACAAGGAGAATTTCCCTCACTTTCCTTCTTTGTCCCTAGAAACAAGGATTATCACAGTGAAAGAAACTGACACTCTTCCTACCTATAGTTTTCTGTCCCTTGAAAAAATGTTTTTTTAAAGCACACTATAGCACAAGGAGAATTTCCCTCACTTTCCTTCTTTGTCCCTAGAAACAAGGATTATCACAGTGAAAGATACTGACACTCTTCCTTCCTATAGTTTTCTGTCCCTAGAAAAAATGTTTTTTTAAAGCACACTATAGCACAAGGAGAATTCCCTCACTGTCCTTCCCTGTCCCTAGAAACAAGGATTTGCACAGTAAAAGACACTGACACTCTCCCTACCTATAGTTTTCTGTCCCTAGAAAAAATGTTTTTTTAAAGCACACTATAGCACAAGGAGAATTTCCCTCACTTTCCTTCTTTGTCCCTAGAAACAAGGATTATCACAGTGAAAGAAACTGACACTCTTCCTACCTATAGTTTTCTGTCCCTAGAAAAAATGTTTTTTTAAAGCACACTATAGCACAAGGAGAATTCCCTCACTGTCCTTTCCTGTCCCTAGAAACAAGGATTTGCACAGTAAAACACACTGACACTCTCCCTACCTATAGTTTTCTGTCCCTAGAAAAAATGTTTTTTTAAAGCACACTATAGCACAAGGAGAATTTCCCTCACTTTCCTTCTTTGTCCCTAGAAACAAGGATTATCACAGTGAAAGAAACTGACACTCTTCCTACCTATAGTTTTCTGTCCCTTGAAAAAATGTTTTTTTAAAGCACACTATAGCACAAGGAGAATTCCCTCACTGTCCTTCCCTGTCCCTAGAAACAAGGATTTGCACAGTAAAAGACACTGACACTCTCCCTACCTATAGTTTTCTGTCCCTAGAAAAAATGTTTTTTTAAAGCACACTATAGCACAAGGAGAATTTCCCTCACTTTCCTTCTTTGTCCCTAGAAACAAGGATTATCACAGTGAAAGAAACTGACACTCTTCCTACCTATAGTTTTCTGTCCCTAGAAAAAATGTTTTTTTAAAGCACACTATAGCACAAGGAGAATTCCCTCACTGTCCTTTCCTGTCCCTAGAAACAAGGATTTGCACAGTAAAACACACTGACACTCTCCCTACCTATAGTTTTCTGTCCCTAGAAAAAATGTTTTTTTAAAGCACACTATAGCACAAGGAGAATTTCCCTCACTTTCCTTCTTTGTCCCTAGAAACAAGGATTATCACAGTGAAAGAAACTGACACTCTTCCTACCTATAGTTTTCTGTCCCTTGAAAAAATGTTTTTTTAAAGCACACTATAGCACAAGGAGAATTCCCTCACTGTCCTTCCCTGTCCCTAGAAACAAGGATTTGCACAGTAAAAGACACTGACACTCTCCCTACCTATAGTTTTCTGTCCCTAGAAAAAATGTTTTTTTAAAGCACACTATAGCACAAGGAGAATTTCCCTCACTTTCCTTCTTTGTCCCTAGAAACAAGGATTATCACAGTGAAAGAAACTGACACTCTTCCTACCTATAGTTTTCTGTCCCTAGAAAAAATGTTTTTTTAAAGCACACTATAGCACAAGGAGAATTCCCTCACTGTCCTTTCCTGTCCCTAGAAACAAGGATTTGCACAGTAAAACACACTGACACTCTCCCTACCTATAGTTTTCTGTCCCTAGAAAAAATGTTTTTTTAAAGCACACTATAGCACAAGGAGAATTTCCCTCACTTTCCTTCTTTGTCCCTAGAAACAAGGATTATCACAGTGAAAGAAACTGACACTCTTCCTACCTATAGTTTTCTGTCCCTTGAAAAAATGTTTTTTTAAAGCACACTATAGCACAAGGAGAATTCCCTCACTGTCCTTCCCTGTCCCTAGAAACAAGGATTATCACAGTGAAAGAAACTGACACTCTTCCTACCTATAGTTTTCTGTCCCTAGAAAAAATGTTTTTTTAAAGCACACTATAGCACAAGGAGAATTCCCTCACTGTCCTTCCCTGTCCCTAGAAACAAGGATTATCACAGTGAAAGAAACTGACACTCTTCCTACCTATAGTTTTCTGTCCCTAGAAAAAATGTTTTTTTAAAGCACACTATAGCACAAGGAGAATTTCCCTCACTTTCCTTCTTTGTCCCTAGAAACAAGGATTATCACAGTGAAAGAAACTGACACTCTTCCTTCCTATAGTTTTCTGTCCCTAGAAAAAATGTTTTTTTAAAGCACACTATAGCACAAGGAGAATTCCCTCACTGTCCTTCCCTGTCCCAAGAAACAAGGATTCGCACAGTAAAACACACTGACACTCTCCCTACCTATCCTTCTCTTTCCCTAAACTAAAGGAATCCAGGTTAAGCAAGAAAAAAATAAATGTCACTGTCCCTGCCTATGCTTCTCTTTCCCTGCTCCGGAATACACTACACTAGGCCGCCGTGCTGGCGGCCTTTTATAGTGTGGGGCGTGTGCTAAACACCCTCAGCAATAATTGGCCACAGGCATCCTGCCTGTGGCCAATCATTGCTCTCCTCGCTGCCGGCGCTGTGATTGGCCAAGCATGCGGGGTCACAGTGCATGCTTGGCCAATCACAGCGCCTGGATGACACTGCGATGGCGTAGTGCATTGTGGGCCGTTCGCGTCACTCGAATTTGGCGCGAACGGCCCAAATCGTTCGATCTTCGTCGAACGATCGAACAGCCGATGTTCGAGTCGAACGTATGTTCGACTCGAACACGAAGCTCATCCCTACTGCAGACACTCATTATTGTACCGCTCTCCAGCCCTTCATAGAACAAACTGCCTCCGATTTCATATTTTGACTCATCAGTCCAGAACACCCGCTGTAATTTTTCCTTACCCCAGTTCCTATGTTGTCGTGCATAGTTGTGGCTTAGCCTTGTTTCCATGTTCTATGAAGAATTGATGATTTTTTGCTCTTTTGAAGGAAAAAGGATGGTCAAATCAAATATTCATTTGATTTGGATTTCTCTTTTGTTCATTTACTTTTCATTTTGCTAATTAATTAAAAAGAAACTATTAATGCTTCTATTTCTGAAAGCATTCTGAGAGTGCTTTCACACTGAAAGCGCTCAGGCATTGGCGGTAAAGTGCCGCTATTTTTAGCAGCGCTTTACTAACGTTTTAGCAGCGCCTTTTGGCCGTTAGCAGGGCGCTTTTAACCACCGCTAGCACCTGAAAAAGGGTTAAAAGAGCCCGCTACAGCGGCACTTTGCCGGCAGTTTGGCTGTGCTGCCCATTGATTTCAATGGGCAGGTGCGCTTTAGGAGCGGTGTATTCACTGATCCTAAAGCACTGCAAAGAAGCTGCTGGCAGGACTTTTTTTGACGCCCTGCCAGAGCAGCGCCCCAGTGTGAAAGCACTCTGGCTTTCACACTGGGATTGCAGATGAAGCTTTTTTCAGACACTTTACAGGCGCTATTTTTAGTGCTAAAGTGCCTGAAAAACGCCTCCAGTGTGAAAGGGGTCTTAATGTACAACATTTTTTTACACCTGCCTAAAACATTTGCACAGTAATATATATTGTATACTGTGTGTGTATATATATATATATATATATATATATATATATATATATATATATATATATGCATATGTATATGTGTGTGTGTATATATATATATATATATGTATATATATATATATATATATATATATATATATATATACGTGTAGCATCCTCCACCCTCTCCTCTCTACTCTTATTGCTCTGGATTTTGTCTAGGAGTACTCTGCAGGAGAGAGTGTGGGGTCACCACGCCAAGTCCCCCCGCAGAGTATGTGCAGTGAGAGACAATCCTCTTTTACCTTTGGGTCGGTGTTCTGCATCCGGAGACCTCCTCCTGGTAATTTCTCGAACAGTGTAAAACACTCCTTTATTCTTCCAATAACGAACAAACAGAACAGACAAGGGGGTGTGGATGCGAGTAGGCCCAGGCACAATGAACTCTCCACTTTCCTTCCTGAAAGTGGGTTGCGGTCTCCGAGCGAAGGGGGATTTCCTTCCAGGCGGTCTCCGATGGAAGGCCCACCTGTCACCGGAAATTTGCTGCAAGAGGTCTTCAAGCAAGTATCTCCCACCGGTCCATTACGCCCTCCGGATTCGGGTACCCACTCCCAGGGTCCCCTAGGATCTCCTTCCCTCGCGGAACTCAGTGTTGGGCACTGAGCTCCAGACCTCCATCCGAGTACCTCACCCCAGGCTAAAGGTGCCTGGGATGGAACACGACCTCCGAACGTCCTCTAGGCCTAGGCCGCCTAGAGAAACGACACAAACCACCGCCCACAGGCTGAAGGTGCCCGGGACTCGACCCCGTGACAAAGATGGCCGGCCCCTTTATACCCTCTCCCATCAAGCACGGCGGGTGCCCCGCCCCACCATACTGCTGCCGAGGGAGGACAAAAAGGGAGCCCGGCACACAGCAATGGTTCAACCCCAGCCTAAGACGACAGCGCCACCCGCTGGGCTGCATGGAACTGCACATCACTGGTGTCTCTGCCAGTTTTAATTACACAGAAAAGTGTATACCCGCTACACTCTCACCCTGGTGATTTGACACTGGTCCCCAGTGTCTGGAATGAACCATGCCCTCAAGGTCTGACATAGTCCAATCCAGAAACCGACTGAAAATTGTAAAAAATCCCAAAACGTAGAAAACTAAAACTAGTTAGAGCAGTTGTGCCTGAGCCTCACATGAAAAGGGAGGGAAAGGGAAACAACACTTAACAACAACCTTGAAATCACATTTTCACATTACACTTTTCCCCACCCATCCTGACTAAGACCCACCCCATACTCAGTGGTCTTGATGGGATGCTCTCCTGCAGAGGAGAAAAGAAAGTTAACACACATAAACCCTGACACATGTATTCGTGTGAGAATGAAAAAAAAACTTCTCCGCAGAGAAATCCTTTACTTCATAAAGTGTGTGCGTGAACAGTGATATCGATGCGCAACACTGCCACTTGGTGACAGCATCACGGTAACTGCACTCGTGGAACTTTCCTTCTTCTCTTGCGCCCCAGAGTCCATGATTTCTTGCTGGAGAATTGAAGAACAAACAGGAACAGTCCTTCTTCCTCTGGGTAACAAGAATAACAACCCCGGAAAGTTCAGCAGCATAAAGAACAAAAACAGAGTCTCTCTTCTCCTATAGATAGAATCGAGGGTGCGGCAGGACAAGTGGCTTCAAGTGTTGATCCATGGTCTCCAGATGGTACTAGACATCTTCCCCTTCCTTGCGTCGGATCAGCACCTTGTCCGCGTGGATTTGTCGTCCCAGCATCCATTCTGCCTTGCAATCTTTAAAGCGCTGAGAGGCCTTGGGGGAACACACAAGGTACCTGTGGGCCTGTGGAACCTGAAGGTGGGTCCAAACAAAGTCATTGTACCAGCGCTCCCGGAAAACTTCCACTTCATACAATAGCTCCTTGGACAAGTACGGGTACTCCCATCCATACTCAGCAGCAACCTTCTGGCCAAATAGGCGTTGTAGTCTCGCCAGAGGAGGCATAGTGGCTCTGTCCCCTTCGCCAGGCAAAACTATTGAGTCCGGGTGGCGAGGGACCATGATTACATCTGGTCTGGGCATAGGTGCCCGCAACAACAGTCTCTTTTCCCCGGAATTAGGTGGAGGAGGCACCGGGAAGGCAAGAGTAGGCTGGGGACGGGACCCCTCCTCAGGCGCTGGTGCCTCCACCCGGGGTGTACTATCCCCTGTAGACATGGGTGGGTCCCTGGTTCTGCGGGACGAGGCGAGAGGTACTTTGTCCCAGCCCTTTTGAGCAAACAGTTTGTCTCTGGTGACATCGTCTCCCAGATCGGAGAGCGACTCTAGGTCGGAGGTGTCACACTCCTCCGCGGGTATGTAGCCTGTAGTGGAAATAGGACTACCACCCCCCACGGACACACAGGGTTGTGGATCCCCGACACTTCCGCCCACACACCAAGTCCCTCCGCCTGGCTTACCTCAGCCTTTTCTTGAGGCAGGACGTCCGGAACTCTTCTTACCGGATTCATCCGGGCCGGGCTTAGGCAGGCAAGATGGTCCACCGCAACTGCTGGACGGGGCTACCATACCAGTCTTTCTCTTCCGCGGTGGACGCTGTGAGACAGTGGTGACCGAGTCAGCATCCTTGGATTTCTCCCGTTGAGTACTCGCGACCTCCTCTGCGGTCGCTGCAATGCGCACAGGGATGGCTGTCAAAGCAGTGATTCCTCCAACTTGAGTGGTGCTGCCTGTGGTACGGCCGGGGTAGATGGTTCTTGGCTTCTCAATGACTGTATCTACCTCGAATAGGAACTCCCCACAGACTTTGCATCGCCCGAATGGCTTCAGATGACACACCAGTCCCGAGCAGCCGGGACAAATCACGTCCAGGGCCTCAACGTCCATGCATGAATACAGGGCGAATCGTCCCCTTGGCTTTAGCCGAATCCCTGTATCACCGGAGCAGCAGCAGTCAAAGACGTGGTGGAAGGATGAAGTGGAACCCACGCTGTTTGTCTGAACATGGTGACTTGCTGTTGGTCCATCGCGCACTGCAAAGTTTTGCACCAACGTCCCACGTGTAGTCCTTCACACGTATTGGACTCCTCCCCTTTGCTCCAGTTCGCGGGCTTTTTCTTCCTGAGTCACGCCCACGAACTAAGCGGTGGGGGTGTGCCTGGTGGCGCAGTGCAAATAGAAGCCCCCACGTGTAGTCCTTTACACGGCTGAGCTCCCCCCTTTCCTCGCTCTTCTGCACGGGCCTTTCCCTTCACTGGGTCATGTCCACGACTTCGAGCAGGGATGCACTTTGGCCAATAATATGGCCGACCTACTCGGAACTCCTCCGGGCAGACACGTTCAAACTCCGTAGTAGCACGAACACCATCCCAGACGAGCCCCACGCTGTAGCGGCCTCCACCCTCTCCTCTCTACTCTTATTGCTCTGGCTTTTGTCTAGGGGTACTCTGAAGGAAAGAGTGCGGGGTCACCACGCCAAGTCCCCCCGCAGAGTATGTGCAGTGAGAGACAATCCTCTTTTACCTTCGGGTCGGTGTTCTGCATCCGGAGACCTCCTCCTGGTAATTTCTCGAACAGTGTCTGCCAGTAAATGAGCCCCACACCACTAAAGTCCAACACTCCTTTATTCTTCCAATAACAGAGTAATGCACAGATAGTTGGACTCCCTCAATGAACAGAACAGACAAGGGGGTGTGGATGCGAGTAGGCCTAGGCACAATGAACTCTCCACTTTCCTTCCTGAAAGTGGGTTGCGGTCTCCGAGCGATGAGGGATTTCCTTCCAGGCGTTCTCCGATGGAAGGCCCACCTGTCACCGGCAATATGCTGCACCAGGTCTTCAAGCAAGTATCTCCCACCGGTCCATTACGCCCTCCGGATTCGGGTACCCACTCCCAGGGTCCCCTAGGATCTCCTTCCCTCGCGGAACTCAGTGTTGGGCACTGAGCTCCAGACCTCCATCCGAGTACCTCACCCCAGGCTAAAGGTGCCTGGGATGGAACACGACCTCCGAATGTCCTCTAGGCCTAGGCCGTCTAGAGGACTGACACGAACCACCGCCCACAGGCTGAAGGTGCCCGGGACTCGACCCGTGACAAAGATGGCCGGCCCCTTTATACCCTCTCCCAGCAAGCATGGCGGGTTCCCCGCCCCACCATACTGCTGCCGAGGGAGGACAAAAAGGGAGCCCGGCACACAGCAATGGTTCAACCCCAGCCCAAGGCGACAGCGCCACCCGCTGGGCTGCAGGGAACTGCACATCACTGGTGTCTCTGCCAGTTTTAAATACACAGAAAAGTGTACACCCGCTACATATATATATATATATATATATATATATATAAACGTTGTTATCTTAACTAATGACTTAATGACAACGTTATTGCACAAAAAAAAACAGGTCTATGGCTGAAATACAAAAAAATTGCTCTGGTCCATAGGAGGTGTACAGGTGTGGGAGTTGAACTGGTTAAAGAGAATTATGAGTCAAACACGGCATAAATGTCTGATAATTCATCTGATCTGTGGAATAGAACTACAGTAAAACCTTGGTTTGAGAGTAACTTGGTTTGAGAGCGTTTTGCAAGACAAGCAAAAATTTTAAATACATTTTGACTTGATATACAAGCGATGTCTTGATATACAAGTAGCGTCATGTCACAACTGAGTATAAAAGAGAAGAGAGGCGCCTCTAAGTGTAGCAATATGGTTACATTTAATGAAGGTACAACATTTAGAAACATATTGCTACACTTAGAGGCACCTCTCTTCTCTTTTATACTCTGTAGCTTCTGCTGGATTTTGCTTCTAATCCCTTTGTGGAGGCTTCCATTTGTGGATGGACATTTTATGGTTACACAACCTATCACATTGCTATAATCTTTTTATATGGACTATGAACTGAAGGACTTATGAATTAATGATTGTGGAACGAATTATTTGACTTTCCATTATTTCTTAGTGCTTTGGATTACAAGCATGTTTCTGGAACGAATTATGTTCGCAATCCAAGGTTTTACTGTATGCAATTTACCGTATATACTTGAGTATAAGCTGACCCGAATATAAGCCGAGGCACCTAATTTTACCACAAAAAACTGGGAAAACGTATTGACTCGAGTATAAGCCTAGGGTGTCCATCTGCATGCCTCACTGTATCCATGTGCATGCGTCACTGTGTCTATGCCTCACTGTGCCCATGCCTCACTGTGTCCATGCCTCACTGTGCCCATGCCTCACTGTGCCCATGCCTCACTGTGCCCATGACTAGACTGATGTTTAACTTGGGAGTCTATGGAAGGGGTGCCCGGTTTGAAAAATTGGTGCTCCCCGGCGGTAGGTCCCCCAGACAAACAACTTTTCACACTTGTAGAGAAGAAACGGGGCTACATGTGTGCCAAGTTTCGTGTCCAGGGAACCTACAACCGGCCAGTACCGGGTCCCCAAAATCACTGGAGAAATTACCGTTTAACATGGGAGTCTATGGAAGGGGTGCCCGGGTTCGAAAAATCTGTGCTCCCCGGCCGTAAGTCTCCTGGATAACAAACTTTGTACACATGTAGAGGAAGAGTGTGGCTACGTGTGTGCCAGGGTTGGGGTCTAGAGGACCTACGGATGGCCAGTACCGGGTCCCCAAATTTTGGGAGATCAGACGCAAAAAGGTGACTCGAGTATAAGCCGAGGGGGACATTTTCAGCACAAGAAAAGTGCTGAAAAACTCGGCTTATACTCGAGTATATACAGTAGTTAGTTAGTTAGTTAGTTTTAGTTTATTTAAAACATGTAACAATAAAATAAAATAAAAACTTAAAAATAAAAGAAGTAATCATTCAGTAGTAGGCAATCATTAAACAACTAGTTACAAGAGCAAACAAACAAAACTATAAAAAAATGATTTAGTTTGTTTACACATCTGAAAAGGAGTGGGAAGAAGTACAAACTTATTTAATCCCACCCCTTCTCCATAATTAATAATAAATTATTCAGAAACCCCTCGCTATAAAGTTATACAATAATTAATAATTAAAATATAACATACTAATTATCATTGTCATTATTTCTGAATCAAAGCAGTGCACTTGCGAAGAGACTGTGACAAAAATATTATTTTCTTCTATGAAATATTATTACAAAAGAGTCTCTGCAAGAGCTAAATAGCTTTACTGCCCTTAACAAAGAAAGAAACATTGTTTTTTTTAAAGGCTAAGTCAAAATTTTGAGATAGACTTATGGCTGATCAGGGTACCACAATCACAAATATAAAAACAGACTTTAACTGTACCACACGCTATGTTTACTAGAATAAAGCATCCAATAAATGAATGACAGCCATTTGTCATATTTCATGACTGTATATCTGCTCTTAACCTTGTAACCACAATTTAATGATGGCCAATGCTAGGGTCAGTGGCATATAGGGTGACCACATTTCCAAACTGCCATTCAGTGACACCCCTCAGCATGCACTGGTCGGTGACATCACAAGGGGCGGTGCCACCATGTGACATTGCTGGGTGGCCCCGCCCCTTACCTATTTAAGCATTTGTTTCATGTATGTTAGCCCAACATTGCAGGCAGCCACTTAAAGTCACAGAGTTTAATTGTTCTTACAATGTTGGGCTAACATACATGAATCAAATGCTTTTTATATCCAATGCACTAAAGTTGTATATAAAACCCCGTACTTTATACTACAAAGGGAATACAAATAACCTGAGGGATCTGGAGTAAAAACTGGACATACACTGACCTACCTGATCCCTACACTGACCATTACACTGACCTACCTGATCACTACACTGACCTGCCTGACCCCTACACTGACCATTACACTGACCTACCTGATCCCTACACTGACCTGCCTGATCCCTACACTGACCATTACACTGACCTACCTGATCCCTACACCGACCATTACACTGACCTACCTGATCACTACACTGACCTGCCTGATCCCTACACTGACCATTACACTGACCTACCTGATCCCTACACTGACCTACCTGATCCCTACACTGACCATTACACTGACCATTACACTGACCATTACACTGACCTACCTGATCCCCACACCGACCATTACACTGACCAACCTGATCACTACACTGACCTGCCTGATCCCTACACTAACCATTACACTGACCTACCTGATCCCTACACTGACCTACCTGATCCCTACACTAACCATTACACTGACCTACCTGATCCCTACACTGACCTACCTGATCCCTACACCGACCATTACACTGACCTACCTGATCACTACACTGACCTACCTGATCCCTACACTGACCTACCTGATCCCTACACCGACCATTACACTGACCTACCTGATCACTACACTGACCTGCCTGATCCCTACACTGACCATTACACTGACCTACCTGATCCCTACACTGACCTACCTGATCCCTACACTGACTATTACACTGACCTACCTGATCCCTACACTGACCATTACACTGACCTACCTGATCCCTAAACTGACCTACCTACCTGATCCCTACACTGACCATTACACTGACCTACCTGATCCCTACACTGACCTACCTGAATCCCTACACTGACCTACCTGATCCCTACACTGACAATTACACTGACCTACCTGATCCCTACACTGACCTACCTGATCCCTACACTGACCATTACACTGACCTACCTGATCCCTACACTGATAATTACACTGACCTACCTGATCACTACACTGACCACTATACTAACCTACCTGATCCCTACACTGACCATTACACTAACCTACCTGATCACTACACTGACCACTATACTAACCTACCTGATCCCTACACTGACCATTACACTGACCTACCTGATCACTACACTGACCTATTTGATCCCTACACTGACCACTATACTAACCTACCTGATCCCTACACTGACCATTACACTGACCTACCTGATCCCTACACTGACCACTATACTAACCTACCTGATCCCTACACTGACCACTATACTAATCTACCCGGATCCCTACACTGACCTACCGGATCCCTACATTGACCTACCGGATCCCTACACTGACCATCAAACGCAACCACTGTGCCATCAAACGCAGCCTCACTGTGCCCATCAAACGCAGCCACTCTGCCCATCAAACGCAGCCTCACTGTGCTCATCAAACGCAGCCGCTGTGCCCATCAAACGTAGCCTCACTGTGCCCATCAAACGCAGCCGCTGTGCCCATCAAACGCAGCCTCACTGTGCCCATCAAATGCAGCCGCTGTGCCCATCAAACGCAGCCTCACTGTGCCCATCAAACGCAGCCGCTGTGCCCATCAAACACAGCCGCTGTGCCCATCAAACACAGCCGCTGTGCCCATCAAACGTTGCCACTGTTCCATCAAATGCTCCCACTGTGCCCTCCCGCCCGCTGTCTGATAGAGGGGGTGGCTGGAGAGAGGGGGTGCCGCTGATGCACCCTTATGGACACACTGCCACTAGTTAAACAAGACACCCAGCTAGGAGGACTGTGTGTGGGGGGTGATAAGAGGGGACCCCAATACAGGAATCCCCCTCTCTTCCCCCTCCAGTTATGAGGATTGCAGGGGGTGATATTAGGGGACCACCATGCAGGAAAATAGGAACTCCCCTCCCTCCCCCACCAGTTAAAAAAACTCCCAGCTGGGAGGAATGCAGTGGGGTGATGGGGAGGGGGCCCTGCTCTCCCCCATCTAATAGAAAAAAAGAGCACTGGCCAGGAAGACTGCAGGCAGCAGGGAGGGTGGAGGCAGGAGAAATATGTGCAGGCAGGGAGTTGAAGTGCCCCCTTCCCTTATTGGTCAAAGCTGTGAAAGCATATAATAAGGGAGAGGAGGATTGGTGCTGTGGGGCTGCCACTAATTAGATGGGGTCTCGTGCAAACAGAAAGCCGGGCAGAGGATTCAAAACCCAAAGCACTAGCGCAGAGGAGGAAGTGAAATCCTCCTCCGCTTTCAACGCTGGGCAGTGACGTCACTGGTTGCCAGACGCCAAGCGGCTATAGCAAACAGTGATTAGGTGTGTAGTCAGGTGGAGGCGGAGCCAGAGCTATGGTGGCTCAGTCCGCCTCTGTCCCATGAATTGCTAAATGTTCCCAGTTTCATTCCGGGACACTGTATTGTCCCGGAATGAAGGTGCCCGGGACCAGGGACAGAGATGTCAATTAAGGGATAGTCCCGGGCAATCCGGGACATGTGGGCACCCTAGTGGCATACCATGTGCACAGATTGAGGATTCAGGTTAGCATATGTTGTTTATGGTCTCTGCTTTGACCTGATGTAAGGGGGACTCTAATAAGGACCCTGATGTAAGGGGGGGGGGGGCGCTGATGTAATGATAACTCTGATGGGGACCCTAATATAAGAATGACTCTGATGGGGACCCTGATGTAAAGGAGTACTCTAATGGGGACCCAGATGTAAAAGACTGGGCAGTTTATTATGGATACTATATCAAATACTCGCATTATTTCATTATCATGGCAGTGGCAAACCTGAACCACATCCCTACCGGCAGGAACAAGAAGTGAAAATAGCCTGGGGTAAAAAAATAATGCTGACACCTCATCTAAGACCGGTAAGCCGCATTTATATTTTTGACCTCACTGTAGACCAAACACTTCTTTCCGTTCATGCTTATGCTTATCTCATCACCCTTTTCATAGGAAAACATCTATTTCTTGAGAAATATTTCTGTTATTTCTTCACCATCTCTTTGCAGCTCACTTCCTTTTCCTTTACATTAACATACCATATATCCCACAGAGAGAATACTAGTGGCTACACATTCTAAACAGTTCTCTTCAGGAGTACACATGAGACTTTTCATCCTGCTGTTTAACTTTCAATGTAAGTGAACAAGTTATATGTTATTATTATTATTACTCTTCTTCTTATTATTGTTATTATTATTATTATTATTATTAACCACTTTGCATCCGGGCCATTGTAGTTTGACGGCCACAAGGTGGCTCTACAATGCCCGGGAGGCCGTCTATTGACGGCCTCAGGCTGCGCGCCGTTACTCAAGTGCCCTTTCCCCTTCCCGGTCAGCCGCGATGTCCGCCAGGCACCCGCGATCGGCAGTTACAGAGCCAGGACCGTGGATCTGTGTGTGTAAATACACAGATCCACATCCTGTCAGGGAGAGGTGACTGATGGTGTGTCCCTTGTACATAGGGACACCCATCGGTCACCTCCCCCAGTCAGTCTCCCCCCCCCCACAGTAAGAATCACTCTCAGGGAACACATTTAACCCCTTCCTCGCCCCCTAGTGTTAACCCCTTCCCTGCCAGTCACATTTTTACAGTAATCAGTACATATTTTATAGCACTGTTCACTGTATAAATGTAAATGGTCCCAAAAATGTGTCAAAAGTGTCCGATGTGTCCGCCGCAATATCGCAGTCCTGACAAAAATCGCAGATAACCGCCATTACTAGTAAAAAAAAAAAAAAATCATAATATTATCCCCTATTTTGTAGACGCTATAACTTTTGCGCAAACCATTCACTATACCCTTTTTGCAATTTTTTTTTTACCAAAAATATGTAGAAGAATTTGTATCGGCCTAAACTGAGAAAAAAAAAATATAAAAAAAAAAATTGGGATATTTATTTCAGCAAAAAGTAAAAAATATAGCTTTTTTTTCAAAACTGTCGCTCTATTTTTGTTTATAGCGCAAAAAATAAAAAACGCAGAAGTGATCAAATACCACCAAAATAAAGCTCTATTTGTGGGAAAAAAAGGTTGTAAATTTTGTTTGGGAGCCACGTCGCACGACCGCGCAATTGTCATTTAAAGCGTGACAGTGCTGAAAGCTGAAATTTCGCCTGGGCAGGAAGGGGGTATATGTGCCCAGTAAGCAAGTGGTTAATATTATTATTAATTCTGTAGTATATGATTGTACCATATTGGAAGCAATAGAAAATCTCCTTAAGAGTGTGGTGTAGCAGAGGCACACATAAAAATGGCTTCCCAGAAAGAGTGTTGTGCAATGGCCAAATGTTAAATTAAAAATAAGTCTTATTAACTACTTCAGCCCCGGAAGATTTGGCTGCTCAATGACCAGGCCATGTTTTGCGATACAGCACTGCGTAGATTTAACTGACAAGTCGTGAGACGTTGTACCCAAACAAAATTGACGTCCTTTTTTTTCCACAAATAGAGCTTTCTTTTAGTGGTATTTGATCACCTCTGCGGTTTTTATTGTTGCACTATAAACAAAAGAAGAACGACAATTTTGAAAAAAAAAACACAATATCTTTTACTTTTTGCTATAATAAATATCCCACATTTTTTTAAAAAATATATTTTTTCCTCAGTTTAGGCCGATATGTATTCTTCATATTCTACATATAGTGTATATTGATTGGTTTGCGCAAAAGTTATAGTGTCTACAAAATAGGGGGTTATATATTTATGGCATTTTTATTTTTTTATATTTTTTACTAGTAATGGCGGTGATCTGCGATTTTTATTGGTACTGCGATATTGCGGCGGACACATCGGACACTTTTGACACATTTTTGGGACCATTGACAATTATACAGCGATCAGTGCTATAAAAATACACTGATTACTGTATAAATGGCACTAATAGGGAAGGAGTTAACACTAGGGGGCAATCAAGGGGTTAACTGTGTTCCCTCAGTGTGTTCTAACTGTAGGGGGATAGACTGACTAGGAGGAGAGAGAGATCGGTGTTCATACTTAGTAGGAACACACGATCAGTCTCCTCTCCCCTGAGAGAACCGGGATTTGTGTGTTTACACACACAGATCCCAATTCTCGCTCTGTCACGAGCGATCGCGGGTGCTCGGCGGTCATTGTACCCGCTGGGCACTGGCATCGGCTCTGGCGCCGAGCCGCGGTCATGAGCGAGTGCCCCTAGTGGCCAAAAGGCGAAGCAATGTAATGAAACGTCACTTCGCCCAGCTGTGCCATTCTGCCGCAGTAAAACTGCGGCGGCTGGATGGCAAGTGGTTAATAAACAAATGTAGATTTTATACCATTTCACCACATTTCTTAGTGAGACAGGCCAGTTCACCAAAAAAATGTACATAGACAGTTCTGTTGGTGGCTGAATGTCTTATGGGCTGTACACACGATCAGGATTTCCAACTGGAAAAAGTCAGTCGGAAATTCCGACGGGAAAATTGAGAACCAGCTCTCAATCTATTTCTGTCGGAATTCCCGACAGAAAAAGTCAGATGGAGCATACACACGGTCGGGATTCCCGACTAAAAGCTCCCATCTGACTTTTTCTGTCGGGAATTTCGACTGTGTGTATGGGGCTTTACCAACAGCAGACAAAACTAAAGGAAAATAAGTTATTTTTTGCCAACCTTTCTTATCAGCTACAGTACTACACCTTTGGAGCCTCTCCTATATTTCCCTTCTTTATCTTTTTATTTTCCACACTGGAGTTTTACAGAGTAATTTACAAGGTCTGGGGGCGCTAGGTGAAAAAACACCTTATATAGCTAATGTGCACATTAAATAAATATACAAATATATTACTCATAAATACAAGTGCAAATAATAAATGCAATAAGTCCCAATCGTGATGGATCCAAATATGATATTCAAAGTCCATATAAATCAAAAAATACCATTCGGTGCTGCTAGGATTAATCTTGAAATAGCTAGTAGCGTGATCCTTGACCAAAACTGTGATAAGACACCCAAAGTGACTGGATATGTAGTCTGCTTACCAGAGAACATTGACCTCTTTACCCAAAAAGAAGGTCAAACAGCGCTTGTGCAGGATTGTGCCTGCTCACATAAGTTCACTCTTTCAGGGGAGCAGCTTAATTATACTTATGTAGCGGGTATGTGCTTTCTATTTTTGAATCTGGTGGGGAAACTGTGATGTATGGTTCCCTGGGGCCCACCAGGTGACGCTGTTGCTTTGGGCCCGGGGTTGAGCCATCGTTGGGGTGGCGTACCTCTTTTGGTCTCTCTCAGCGGTTGTATGGTGGGGCGGGGAACCCGCCGTGCTTGCTGGGAGGGGGTATAAAGGGGGCGGCCATTTTCGGTGGCGGGAGTCGAGTCCCGGGCACCTTCAGCCTGAGGGCGGTGGTTCGTGTCGGTCCCCTAAGCGGCCTAGGCCTAGAGGACGTTCAGAGGTCGTGTTCCATCCCAGGCACCTTTAGCCTGGGGTGAGGTACTCGGGAGGAGGTCTGGAGCTCAGTGCCCACCACTGAGTTCCGCGAGGGAAGGAGGTCCTAGGGAACCCCGGGAGTGGGTACCCGAATCCGGAAGGCGTAATGGACCGGTGGGAGATACTTGCTTGAAGACCCGGTGCAGCATATTGCCAGTGACAGGTGAGCCTCCCATCGGAGATCGCCTGGAAGGAAATTCCCCCTCGTTCGGAGACCGCAACCCACTTTCAGGAAGGAAAGTGGAGAGTTAATTGTGTCTGGGCCTACTCGCATCCACACCTCCTTGTCTGTTCTGTTCTCTAAGGGAGTCCAACTGACTGTGTTCACTTTGCATGAAGAAGAATAAAGGAGTGTTGGACTTTA
This sequence comes from Rana muscosa, assembly GCA_029206835.1. Taxonomy (NCBI): domain Eukaryota; kingdom Metazoa; phylum Chordata; class Amphibia; order Anura; family Ranidae; genus Rana; species Rana muscosa. The sequence goes on along the minus strand of CM055118.1, from coordinate 341,302,345 downwards.
ATGGTGTGGGGCTCATTTTCTGGCAGACATTGTTCAAGGTAACTCTCTTTGGAGGTTCCAGGTGCAGAACACTGACCCGAAGGTAAAACAAGAACTTTGCTTCCACCACACACAAACGTCTGCGGTGAGGGCTTGGCGTGGTGACCCCGCTCTCTCTCCTCTAAAGTACCCCTAGACAAGAGACAGACGAGCTGATGAGAAAGAGGAGAGAGTGGAGGCCGCTACACTTAATATTAATTTTCTATCATTGGCGCGGAGTATACCCAATTTATCACAAATTTACAAGGTCTGCCTTCAATCAAGGCAAAAGATTTGGAAATGGAGGGGTCTATTTAAAATCAGGACTGGGCAGCCTAATGTGACAATCAGGGGTGTGGCTAGGGGGGGCTGAAGCCCCGAATGTGACCCCAAAAAGCCTTGAGTCTCATGATGGCAGGTCTCCATTGTTAGTCCCGAGCGAGCGGCGAGCGCCGGGACCGATCTGATCCCGAGCGCCGCAGGATGTGGCCGAATGCGGCCGAGTGTGGCCGAGTGCCATAGCAAGTCCCGCCTTCTGGAGCCTGCGTAAAGCCTATGATGGACGTCCCACTGGTCCAATGCCGTGACCGCGGGACGTGTGACATCCATCATAGGCGCTGCAGGCTCCAGAAGGCGGGAATTACAATACGGCCGCCGTGCCACATCCCCGCTTGGCGCTCGGCTCTTCTCTCCTCCCCTCCAGGCTCCTCGGCTCTCCTCCCCTCCAGGCTCCTCGGCTCTCCTCCTCTGACGAATGACGGAATGACTGACTGCCTGCTGTGACACCGCTGAGCTGAGGTAGGTCAGACAGTGTAATGTATATGTAAATGTCAGTGTATGTAGGTCAGTGTATATAGGTCACTACCGTCAGTGTAGGTAGGTCAGGTAGGTCAGTGTATGTAGGTCAGTGTATGTAGGTCAGGTAAGTCAGTGTATGTCAGGTAGGTCAGTGTATGTAGGTCAGGTAGGTCAGTGTATGTCAGGTAGGTCAGTGTATGTAGGTCACTACCGTCAGTGTATGTAGGTCAGGTAGGTCAGTGTATGTAGGTCAGTGTATGTAGGTCACTACCGTCAATGTATGTAGGTCAGGTAGGTCAGTGTATGTAGGTCACTACCATCAATGTATGTAGGTCAGGTAGGTCAGTGTATGTAGGTCAGGTAGGTCAGTGTATGTCAAGTAGGTCAGTGTATGTAGGTCAGATAGGTCAGTGTATGTCAGGTAGGTCAGTGTATGTAGGTCACTATCGTCAGTGTATGTAGGTCAGGTAAGTCATGGGCCAGCTAAAAAAAACGTGAAAAACGAGGAACAGCTTGTTCCCCCCACACGCGGGCGTTTTAAATTACATATTTTTTTTGGTCGAAAAAAACGACCATGTGTGGGCTCCCCGGCAGTGTTTCCCTATGGGAAAACTGCCGCGGAAAAAAACGACGGGAATCACGACGAGAAAAATTAGAGCATGTTCTAATTTTTCTTGTCGTGATTAATGACGTTTTTCCCGTCGAGAAAAACGACAAAAAGCCCACAGACGATCGTTTTTCTCGTCCAAAGGAAAAAATTTAATTTTTCCCAACGGAAAAAATGATCGTGTGTACGCGGCATAAGGACTGGTAAACAATTTTTGGGTTTGGATATACTTTAGGCTTCTTTTTAGATCCTCTATCTTTTCTAGGTAAGTGCTAAAACTAATTATGAAAGTTATCATTATTGTTTATGTTTGTAGCCAGTCTGAGCACAGGAGGGATTGCAGCAATAGTAAGATGTTATTAATAGTCTTTGCAATTTCTCATCTTCCCAGAAGTGTGAGCTGTCAAATTTCTCAAAGGAATAAAATTGCATAGTATAGTTTCAGTAATTTTTTTTTCTTCACATGTTCACATAAAATATATATTTAAAGTATTCAACTTTGATGCAAAAACATTAACCACTTCAACACCGGGCTTTTATACCACCTCAATACCATGCCTACTCTGGCACTTCTCTCCTACATGTACAAATCATCATTCTTTTGCTAGAAAATTACTCAGAACCCCCAAACATTATATATATTTTTATCAGACACCCTAGGGAATAAAATGACGGTCATTGCAACTTTTTATCTTGCACGGTATTTGCGCAATAATTTTTCAAACGCCTTTTTTTGGGGAAAAAAAATGGTTTAATGAATGAAAAAATAACAAAACAGTAAAGTTTGGCTAATTTCTTTGTAAAATATGAAAGATGATGTTACGCCGAGTAAAAAGATACCTAACATGTCACGCTTTAAAATTGCAAACTCACTCATGGAATGGCGCCAAACTTTGGTACTTAAAAATCTCCATAGGCGACGCTTTGAAAATTTTTACAGGTTACCAGGTTAGAGTTACAGAGGAGGTCTAGTGCTAGAATTGTTGCACGCACTCTAACGCACGCGGCGATACCTCACATATGTGGTTTGAATGGCGTTTACATATGTGGGTGGGACTTACGTGTGCGTTCGCTTCTGAGCGTGAGCTACCAGGGACAGGGGCGTTTTAAATGTTGTTTTTTTTTGTTTGTTTTTTTTACTTAATTTTTTTTATCTTTACACTTTTTAAAAAAAAAAAAAAATTTTTGATCACTTTTATTCCTATTACAAGGAATGTAAACATCCCTTGTAATAGGAATGTGTGTGACAGGTCCTCTTTATGGAGAGATGCGGGGTCAATAAGACCCCACATCTCTCCTCCAGGCTGGAAAGCATGAGATCGTGAAAAAAAAAATCACGATCTCATGCTTACTAGCCGCAATCGTGGCTTTGTTTGCTTCTGAGAACCCGGGCATGACGTCATGACATCGCGCCCGGGCCTCCGACGGTCATAGAGATGACTGGTGACCATCTGGTCACCAGTCATCTCTATGCTTCCCATCCGGCACCGGACGATTCATTCTCCAGGCCCCCGATGGCACGGGAGAGCCCGGAGAAGCACCGGATGGCGGCGGGAGGAGATGTCCCCTCCCGCCGCCTATAAGAATGATCAAGCGGCGGAACTGCCACTATGATCATTCTTATTGTGCACAGAATCACCGGCAGAAGAGAAGGATATCTGAATGATGCCTCTAGCTGCAGGCATCATTCAGATATTCACCTACAATGCCCAGGAAGTCATATGACGCCCACCCAGGATGGGAGATCCCATCTGTGAACGTCATATGACTATGGCTGGGTATTGAAGTGGTTAATATACAATAATATAGCATATAAAACTGCTCTACAAGCAATTCTGTAATTTAATGTTATTGAAGCCACCTTTCCTTTTCAGTCTTCAGCTGCTGTAATTTTCTGTAAAAATAAATCCAATATGGCAGACTAGAAGCATTCTGTACACCATTGGTGTACAGAACTCCCCCAGAAATGTCATTTCCTGCTAGTGTGACTGACTGATTTTCCCAGAAGTCTGCACTAACTCAGATTTTAGGCATTTTCTCAAGCATGACTTCCAGTGCCACCCAATCAGTGTAAGACAGCAACAGTGTTCCTGATCATCGCAACACCAGTCCCATTGTCATCAGACTAGTTTAAGCCAGCAACTATGGTCTTGAACACTGCCAAACCAGTGCCAGTGGTGCCAGACCAGTGCAGCCATCAACAGTGTTTTTGATCATTGCTACACCAGTCTCAGTGTTACCAAACTAGTGCAAGCCATTAAAAGTGTTCCTGATCGCTGCCTCACCAGACCAGTCCAGCCAGCAACAATATTCCTTATCATTAGCCACACCAGGATCAGTGTCACCAGAGCCAGTGCAGCCATCAACTGTGTCTCTGATCTCTGACACATACTGTAAGCACAATGTCACCATAGCCAGTGCAGCAAGTAACAGTGTTCCTGATCACCGCCTCACCAGTGCAGTGTTGCCAGACCAGTGCAGCCCTCAACAGTGTTCCTGATCATTATCACACCAGTCCCATTTACACCAGACCAGTGTAAGCCAGCAACAGTGTTCCTGATCGTTACCACACCAGTCTCATTATCACTAGACCAGTGTAAGCCAGTAACAGTGTTCCTGATCATTACCACACCAGTCCCATTGTCACCAGACCAGTGTAAGCCATCAACAGTGTTCCTGTTTATTACCACACCAGTCTCATTGTCACCAGACCAGTGTAAGCCAGCAACAGTGTTTCTGAATACTGTCACACCAGTGCCAGAGTTGCCAGACCAGTGCAGCCATCAACAGTGTTCTTGATCATTGCCACACTGGTCTCAGTGTCACCAGACCAGTCTAGCCAACAACAAAATTCCTTATCACTAGCCTTGCCAGTGTCACTAGAGCCAGTGCAGCTATCAGCAGTGTCCCTGATTGCTGCCACATCAGTACAGTGTCACCAGAGCCATTGCAGCCAGCAACAGTGTTCCTGATCACAACCACAGAAGTGTAGTGTTGCCTCTGCCTGCCGCCTGTTCCGACCGTGTCGTGTTTATTGACCACATTTCTGTGTGCTGCCTGGACTGATCCTTTGCCTGTTCGCTGACCCCGTTTCTGCTTGCCACCTGAATTTACCCATCTGCACGTTAGACTGTTTATGTTCCTTCCAGACACTGGTCTCAGCCATCCCCTTTGGACAGCTCCAATCTTGGAACCTCCACAGGAAATATTTTTTTCACCCTTTGTTCAGCCCCCTGTACTTCCTGGCCAGTGATCATGACATTCCTGGGGGCAACCATGTACCAGTAGGCTTGGTTTGCTTGACTTATAGGAACAGGGACTGCTATAGATGACGCTAAATGAAGCTGTATTCCCTGACCACTTATACAGTGGTGAGCTTTGCAGTACACTGTTTTTGATACTACGTTTGTTGATTTTTGTGATACAGCAATACAATGTCCGGTACATAATTAGTCCAAACATTGAAACTCGTGTATCACTCATGTGATATCCCCATAATTGATAAAAGTAGCAGAATGTGTTTTGGGATGCATTTCTAAGTAAACCCATGCTTTGTATGAAAATATCTCATTAAATTGACTGCTTTCTGTAAAAAGTATTTTCTGGCTAGACACCCTACCAAAACCCACCCTTTCACCTTTCCATTTGGATAAACTTAATGCTCCCTGTGCAGATAACACAAGCTATGTGGTCATTAGATCTCTAAAATCTTCTACCGCTCCTGGCCTGAGGGGTTTGCCTCGGTCTACTATAAAAAATTTGAAGATACACTAGTCCCTCGTCTTCAACTTAATTTTAGTAGGAAACCATTTTCCTGGAGATATGTTATTAGCTAACATGTCACTTCTCCCAAAACCCAACAAGGATCACTCTTATCCACAAAGCCTTAGACCAATTTCTGTTATTAATAATGACCCTAAAATATTTAATTGACTTCCAGCAGATAGGCTTGCTGCAATCATTCTTACGCTAATCTTTCCTGCTCAGTCAGGATTTATCCCAAACAGATTATTTACCGATAACATCTAATTATCATTATCCAAGATGCCACCTCTCGAGCTCAAGATCTTCTATGGCTTAGTTTTTCCTGGCTATATATATTCCTGTTATTACAATGTTTTGATTTTTGTGCTGATTTTTATTCATGGGTTTCAAGCCCTGTATCCTTTATCTAAAACTAGAATAAAATTACCCAGTTGCCATTTGGATTTAGTGCTGGGAAGAGGCACAAGACAAGGGTGTCCTTTGTCCCCATTGATTTTTGCTTTGGCAGTAGAGCTCTTGGCTACAGCAATTACCCTGCACCCTGATATTTGGGGCTATACATGGGTGGGGTAAATGTATAAGCATTAACTTTATGCTGATGATGTGGTGATACTTCTTTCACAGCCAAACACAACCTTACCAAACGTATTTACACTTTTGCAACAATGTGCTTCTCTCTTGGGTTCAACAGTTAACTTTACCAAATCTACAGCCATGCCTATTTGTATTTCTATTTCATAGTGCCAGACCCTCTGTTCATCATTTCATTTTACTTGGTGGACTGATGTCATTAGCTACTCAAGTATCTCCTTGCCTTCTGATTACCAAATTTTTCATTATACTGTATACAAGATATACTCCATGCTGAAATTATGGTCTACATACAGAATTTATTTTCTTGGTAAAGTAACAGCAATAAAATTGAACATCTTGTCCAAAATTTTACATTTGTTCAGCGCATTCCTGATCCCAGTTTCCAAAACATTTCTAAATATAATCCAATCTGATTTATCTGTTCTAAGAGGAAATCCAGATTCAATTTCCAAACACTGTACAGTTCCAAGTGTCTATGGGTGACTTATGCCGCGTACACACGATCGTTTTTCATGCCGTTAAAAATGCCATTTTTAAAAATGGCCATTAAAACCGATTGTGTGTATGCTCCAGAGCATTTTTAACGGCGTGAAAAACGGCCATTAAAAATTTCGAACATGCTCTATTTTTTCACGTCGTTTTTCATGTCGTTTTTTTTACCGACGTGAAAAACGATAGTGTGTATGCTTTTACGAGGTGAAAAAATCAAGTATGAGACGGGAGCGCTCGTTCTGGTAAAACTAGCGTTTGTAATGGAGATAGCACATTCGTCACGCTGTAACGGACTGAAAAGCACAAGGCTGAAAAGCGCGAATCGTCGCTCAACAAACTTTACTAACATGAAGGGTGGCGCCATCCGAACGGAACTTCCCCTTTATAGTGCCGTCGTACGTGTTGTACGTCACTGCGCTTTGCTCGAGCGTTTTTTTTAATGATCGTGTGGATGCAAGACATTCTTGAGAGGAAACAAGAAAAAAAACGACAATAAAAACGTTGGTTTAAAAAATGGCATGAAAAACGATCGTGTGTACGCCGCATTAGGTCTTCTTCATATTTGGTAATACTATTTAGCCTTTAGGCTGTCTCAGATCACCCAGTGGAATATTCCTAACTTTTTGTGCAGTTCATTTGATCCAAGGAGGGCAGCAGGCAAGGCGTTGGCGGCCATGGTGCAACAGGCTGGACAACAGCAGCGAGGTATAGCTATTAGCTATTGGGGCTCCACTGCAGTCATTGCCCCTAGAGACTGATCCATTGCATTCATTTATATTGCCTCCAGTGGGTAGACTGCTCCATTGCATTCATTTATATTGCCTCCAGTGGGTAGATATGTTCATAATTGCCCTTAGTAGACTCCTCCATCGCATGTATTCATAATTGTCCCAGTGAGTAGACTGCTCCATCCATTGACCATTGCATTTATTCGTTATTGGCCCCAATAGTACTGCTCCATTGCATGTATTCATTTGGTCCTCAGAGACTGCTTCATTCATTGACCATTGCATTCATTTGACCCCCCCTACCCCGGCCCCTATACATACTGAGTTTTAGAAATTAGATCTTCTGGGCAATCTGGGTGGCAGCAGCAGACAGACTGAGACACAGGCAGACACCACCAGGCTGGAAGAGAGACAGAGGGAAGAGCAGAGGGCAGAGGCAGGCAGCATGTGCGTGATCGAGCGGCCAGACGAGGTGCATCCTTCCCCACTGGCTTCTGTGATGGAATGGCAGCTGGTGAGAAAATAGCACGTCGGGTGTGCTTTTTTATGCACACCCAATGTGCAGTGCGACATGTCACGAGCGAGCAGCCAACAGCGCAGGCACAGACCTGTTCCCGCCACTGCATGGTGCAATGATGATTGGGCGAATACTATTTGTAGTTCTGAATGCTAACCTGCATCCATATTTTTTTAAGGGCAGCCGCTGCCTGTAATGAACAATTACAGACAGTTTGGAAAACTGACCATTTTTACAAACCTTCTGTAAATTTACGGGCCGTTGGCAATCCTGGCCCCCTTGTACATGTACAATTACAAAGCGTACAAGGGAGTTAGTATTTCAAGAATCACTACACATTGCTAAAATAATTTACATTAAGCAGATCTCCTACAGCTAAAAAATCATTGATAAGACTATACCGTATATACTCGAGTATAAGCCGACCCGAATATAAGCCAAGGCACCTAATTTTACCACAAAAAACTGGGAAAACGTATTGACTCGAGTATAAGCCTAGGTTGTCCATCTGCATGCCTCACTGTGCCTCACTTTGCCTCACTGTGTCCATGTGCATGCCTCACTGTGCCCATGCCTCACTGTGTCCATGACTAGACTGACGTTTAACATGGGAATCTATGGAAGGGGTACCCAGCTTTGAAAAATCGGTGCTCCCCGGCCGTGGGTTCCCCATACAAAAAACGTTGCACGCGTATAGAGGACAAATGGGGCTATATGTGTGCCAAGGGGACCTACGACCGGCCAGTACAGGGTCCCCAAAATCACCAGAGAAAGTACAGTTTAACATGGTAGTCTATTGACTCGAGTCTATTGACTCTAAACTTTGCACACTTATAGAGGAAGAGTGAGGCTACATGCGTGCCAAGTTTTACGGCCGGCCGGTACCGGGTCCCCAAAGTCCGGGAGATCAGGCGCAAAAAGGTGACTCGAGTATAAGCCGAGGGGGACATTTTCAGCACAAAAAAATGTGCTGAAAAACTCGGCTTATACTCGAGTATATACGGTACATTCTTTTTAACACATTGATATTTAATTTTGTTTCTTCTGCTTGTTTTAGGGATCACAAGATCTTCAAGTTGTGTTTATCAGATGGGAACCCTAACAGTACAGTCTGGAGGGTCTATTACCATTCCGTGTTTATACTCCAGTCTGGAAGAACTGGGTAATGATTTACAGATCATTTGGGGGGAGACAGATGGACAATATTGCTCATCTGACAAGAAGATCTTTTCCCCTCCTGAATATGTTATAGATAAATATAAGGGAAGACTCTACAGAGAGAAGGATCCCAACAAGAATCAGACAGAATACATCAAAATTACAGGACTGGAACCAACGGATGGACCTAGATTTTGTTGTCGAATATACAATAGTAAATATGATACTACAATCAGGTGGAATAAACATGGGACTCTTCTGCAATTTTCAGGTAAATATTCATTCATTTATTTCCAACAGCCAGCAACTAATAATGTAATTCAAAGAATCTAGTGTTTAGTTACCAATGATCCTCCTGGTAAATGTTGAGACCTCAACAAGACTGGATGCCATCATGAAGATAGATGAGACCTTGAACGTCTGAAATATTCCCAAAATACCAAATCACAGCATTTCAGCATTTCAATGGGCTGCCTTACCCATAAGGAATGCAGGGAAACAAGTCCCCAACCGTTTTGGGAAATTGCGCCATACCAAGCTGCATGGTGCTGTGGCAGTTTGGTGTGCGTAAAAATGTGCAGCGGTTGCCAATGCATGGGAGTGCCAATAAGAATTATTGGAACCAACACGCGGCTGCTAAAGTGCAGCACATTTCTCTGCAAGAGAGCACGTGATTTTGCATGTGTTCCTGACACAGAGATGTGAACCTGGTCCTTAAAGTGGTTGTAAAGTCAGAAGTTTTTTTTTTATCTTAACCACTTAAACCCCGGACCATTTGGCTGGCCAAAGACCAGGCCAGTTTTTGCGATTCGGCACTGCGTCGCTTTAACTAACAATAGCGCGGTCGCGCAACGTGGCTCCCAAACAAAATTTATGTAACTTTTTCCCACAAATAGAGCTTTCTTTTGGTGGTATTTGATCACCTCGGTTTTTATTTTTTGCGCTATAAACAAAAATAGAGCGACAATTTTGAAAAAAATGCAATATTTTTTACTTTTTGCTATAATAAATATCCCCAAAAAACATATAAAAAAAAATAAAAAATTCCTCAGTTTAGGCCGATACGTATTCTTCTACATATTTTTGGAAAAAAAATAATTCAATAAGCGTTTATTGATTGGTTTGCGCAAAAGTTATAGCGTCTACAAAATAGGGAATAGTTTTATGGCATTTTTATTAATATTTTTTTTTTATTAGTAATGGCGGCGATCAGCGATTTTTATTGTGCCTGCGACATTATGGCGGACACATCGGACACTTTTGACACCATTTTGGGACCATTGTCGTTGATACAGCGATCAGTGCTATAAAAATGCACTGATTACTGTAAAAATTACACTGGCAGTGAATGGGATTAGCCAGTAGGGGGCGTTGAAGGGGTTAAGTGCGTCCTAGGGAGTGCTTCTAACTGTAGGGCGGATGGGCTGTGTGTGACACAACACTGATCACCGCTCCCGATTACAGGGAGCTGTGATCAGTGTCTTGTCACTAGAAAGAATAGGGAAATGCTTGTTTACATCAGCATTTCCCCGTTCTTCCTCTCCGTGAGACGATCGCGGGTATGCCCGCGGACATCGAGTCCACGGTACCCGCGGTCGGACTTGCGAAGCTCGCGGCGGGCGCGCCCACAATGCCGCTTCTTATAGGGGATGTACCTGTATGCCCATATGCCCAGCCAAGCCATTGTGCCGATGTATATAGTCGTGCGCTGGTCGACAAGTGGTTAATGCATGCTTTGCCTTCAGTTTGCAGCAGCCCTAATGAGCACCCCGATACTGACCTGAGCCCATTTCTAGCCAGTGATGTTGCAGGAGTGTCCTGGTTACCCTAGACTCTCCTTCTTGATTGGCTGAGATGCCAGAGTGGCACCATTGGCTCCCGCTGCTGTAATTCAAATTCAGTGAGCCAATCAGGAGAGAGAGGGGCAGGACCGGGCCACAGCTTTGTGTCTGAAAAGACATAGAGAGCTGCAGCTCGGCTCGGGAGCCCCCATAGCAAGCTGCTTGCTGTGGGGGCACTCAATAGGAGGAAGGGGCAGGAGAGCCAAAGGGGGACCCAAGAAGAGGAGGATCTGGGCTGCTCTGTGCAAATCCACTGCCCAGAGAAGGTAAGAATGACACGTTTGTTATATTAAACCCCCAAAAAACTGACTTTACAATCACTTTAAAGTGGTTCAATCAAGAAAAAAGATGTATAGGTGCCTAGAGGTGCACACCTGTAGCAGGCCTGCAATCACTACTGCTATGTCTCAATGTCTGGCCAGCTCAGAATTAGGCATAGGAGTAGCAACTAATTACTTGCTAAGTTTTTTTTTTTTTTCAAAGTCATTTTAAAATAAAATGACAATAGTTAAAAAGTTTATGCATCTTTGAATGGATATTTTATATTCATTTTGTTCTACAGTATGTGTCACAAATACTACCCGCAGGGCTAGTGGGGTAACTATAAGGATAGCAGCCCATGGGCCGCTATGGGGCCTGGGATGGGAGGGGGCCCCATTAGGGTGTCTGTTGAGGCAAAAATAAACTGTGAACCAGTCATCACCAGTTTCTTTGTCTCTCCTTTCACCTCCCTACATAACCTTTTATGAAGCACTGAACGGTACAGGGTGTCACTTGGGTCTGCTGACATCACATCCAATTTGAAGGGACGCAGCAGCAGTCTTCTGGAATCAAATGTCTATACATGGGAGGCTTTCACAGATAAATAACATGTCTAAAATAGTGTGCTAAGCTCACAAATAGCCTTATTGGAAGATCTTTGTTGAGAATGAATGGTTTCGTGTCAGAGAACACCAACCAGATGTTTGACTAGAAATGTGCATGCACAAAGACGTTTGGCTATGCACATGCACACTGGAATGCACGCGGGAGGGCACTATGTATGTTGGCCCCAGGTGGACTATTTAAGGATGCTTCTGCCTGTGCTCTAATGCTGACCAGTCTTCAGCTGTTCCCTGTGTCCTGTGTACTTCCAGTTTGTTCCCTTGGTTGCTGACCCAGCTTACTCCTGACCTGATCTCGGATCTAGCTTTTGCCCTTTCGCTAGTTCCTGACCCAGCTCGTTCCAGACTTGGGCACTGCTTTTGATTTGGTAACTCACTGTCCGCCTGTTGATGACCCTGGCTAATCCTGTGACCATGCTTCTGTTTCAGATTCTGGCTTACCGATCCGTTCAAGTGTCTGCCTGGCTGTCTGCTGTTGCAGTTCTCCCCCCCCCCCCCCCCACTGAGTGTTACTGCTGCAAATCTTCTGAGAGCTCTGACCAGCCACACGTCCCAGCCCTGCAGTGCAAGTGAAGCGCTTCCTTAAAGCAGAGGTCCACCCAATTTTTTTTTTAAAAGCCAGCAGCTACAAATACTGCAGCTGCTGACTTTAAAAACATGTACACTTACCTGTCCAGCGCGCCCGCGATGTCGGCAGCCGAGGCCGAGCGATCGCTTGTCTCTCGGCTCCCCTCGCCGCCATCCTCCGTGAGGGAATCAGGAAGTGAAGCGTTGCGGCTTCACTACCCAGTTTCCTACTGCGCATGTGCAAGCGGCGCGACCCGTCCTCACTGGTCCCCGCTCTCTTCTGGGACCTGTGTGTTTCCCAGAAGACAGCGCGGGGGGACGGGAAGTGGCGTGACTCCCACGGGAGTCTATGCCCGGAAGTGGGTGCAAATACCTGTCTTAGACAGATATCTGAAAGGTGTCTTGAAAGGTGCAAAATGTGACACCGGAGGGGGGGAGGGATCCGAAAAGCGGAAGTTTCATTTTTGGTTGGAACTCCGCTTTAACCTTGGCTGAACTGCTGTGCATGGCTACTGTTCCTGGCCTGATGGTTCTCCTGCTTCCTGGGAACTACATCTCCTACTGCAAGTCCACCAATCTACATCCACAGGCACTCGTGTTCCTCCTGTCCCTCGGCGCCCTCTGTTTTTCACTTCCAGTGGGGCCTGGACTGGAGATACAAGAGATGCCGACCTCTTCATTTCAGTCTGCTCCCAGGTAAGTGACATTTAATGACTGTGTCTCTTTAGGGTAGGGCCCCTGTATTTGTGTATATAATTTTACAGAGAGACCAAAGAAGCTGAAACTTAGCACAGCTTACTAGTGCAGAAAGGATAGAGTTCTTGTTCTTACGTGTGTGTGTGTACATTTCAGCTTGAGCTATTGAGCTCTATAAATAACATGCTACCTACATACCCCCTCTAACCAACATTCTTTGTTTAGAAACAGAATACATTACTCAACTGGATGAACTGATGGTTGTTGTGGGTGAAGAGGTCATCATCCCGTGTTATTATTCCAAAAACACCTTAGATCTCACAGACATCAGATGGAGTTTTGCAAACAGTGCATCTAACGTATGTTATCAAACACCCGTACTCCAATCAAATCGAGAACATCAAGTGGGCCAGTACTCTCTGGTTAATTTCACTCAAAGCATCTCGCTGCATATTCATGATACTCACCTGAATGATCATCGAAGTTATTGCTGCACTGCCGCTACAGCACGAGCAACACTGCAAAGCAAACAATTTACAAGGTTGCTTGTTGTAGGTAAGCAGAGCACACCTGTACTACAAAAAGAGAAATGTAGAGAATATCATTGCTGACCACTCTTTCACTCTGAAAATTCTAGCGGCCTTGCTCTTATGCTGAGTCACTGGCTTCAGTATTTTCTGAGTTACTAACACAGAACAGGTACGCAGGTCAAAAAGGTCCAAGTAAAGTCAGAAGTCTTTATCTACATAAGTGCAGGGCTTTTTTTTTGCAGACTGAACATGGCAAAACTCCATATTCCCACCTCCGGCCCTGTGCTCTGCTCACCGCTGTCACTTGTAAACATAGAATTGCAGCTTCCGTGTTTACAACTGACAGCTCAACAGCTTGTAGGGAAGTCAGTGGTGAACCCTCTAGGAGGCAAGTGTTGCAGCCACAAGCCATTATTCTATGATTAAAATGGCACTTTCTGAATAACAACCGCCTCATGCAGAAAGTCAAGAGACACAGTGATATTTAACCACTTCAATACCGGGCACTTTTGCCCCTTCCTGCCCGGGACAATTTTCAACCCTGTCACACTTTAAATGACAATTGCGCAGTCATGCTACACTGTACCCAAACTACATTTTTATCATTTTCTTCCCACAAATATAGCTTTATTTTGGTGGTATTTGATCACCTCTGTGGTTTTAATTTTTTGCTAAACAAACTAAAAAAGACAGAATTTAAAAAATAAATAAAGTTTCTGTAATAAAATGTTGTTTTCTCCTATCAGTGAGGTGGCACTGATAGGCACTAATTAGGAGGCACTGATAAGTAGAATTGATGGGCACTGATAGGCAGCACTGATGGGCACTGATAGGCGGCACTGATATGCAGCACTAATGGGCACTGATAGGCGGCACTGGTGGGCACTGATAGGCAGCACTGATTGGCACTGATAGGCAGCACTGATTTGCACTGACAAGGGGCACTTGTGGACACTAATAGATGGCACTGATGGGCAGCACTCATGATAAGGTACTGACAGGTGTTACTGATTTGCACTGTGATGGGCACTGATTGGCACTGTGGTGGGAACTGATTGGCACTGTGGTGAGCACTGACAGACTTTATTGATGGGGCGCTGATGGGCACTGATTGGCAGCTGATGGACACATCTGATGGGGGCTGTTCTAATAATCAATGTGCTGAATATCAGCACAGACCCCCCCTCCTGACAGGGAGAGCTGCCGATCATCTCTCCCTGTCAGCGTGAACCGAGGAAAGCCATTTACCGGCACTTCACTGGTTCGCACGATGATCAGTTGTGATTGGTCACAGTTGATCACATGGTAAGAAGCCTCTGTCAGAGGCTCCTTACTACGATCGAAGATACAGTGTGTCAGGTGCACGCCGGCATGTTATCCTGCTGGATGTCATATGATGCTCAGTCAGGATAACAGAACCACTTCCCGGCCGTCAATCTGCTATAGGCTGGGTGGGAAGTGGTTAAGAGAGGCATGCTGAGCATAACCTACTCTTCACCAGCACACCGCATCTCATATGAGGCCACCTGTTGTGCACATTTAATAGGCCTTTTCCTTCAAGGCTTCAAGGCCCGGCTCAGCTCAACCCTGTCACCTCAACCCTGTGCTATACTGGGCTCCAGTATGAAGACCAAGCTACGAAGCAGGGATATTAGCCACCTCAGTCTCCCACCATCACATGGATGCTGACACCTGTCATAGTCAATCACATCTCATGCTGGCTGCTAACTCCTGTATTAGGCATCTCTAAGGCCTGGTCCACACCTATGCAGGACGCAGTTGATGCACATTCCGGGTGCATTTTGAATTTGTCAATACATATTTTTGATCCATTGAAGTCTATGGAAACAAAAACACAACCTGCTGGTCCCTGGCCCTTTCCATAAAATGTGAACATGCCCCATAGGAAACCATGTTAAATGTACTGTAGTGTGTTTCTGTAAAATCGGAAACAAACAAAAAATGCATAGGCGTGAACCAGGCTTGAAGTTCATGAGTGTATTCCACTCCGGTATACTTAAAGAGATTTTAAAGGTAAATCTTTTTTTTCCACCACTTTAATCCCAGGCACCTCTTTATCTTTTTCTTGCCCAGGCCAATTTTCAGCTTTCAGCACTTTCACATTTTGAATGACAAATACTCAGTCATGTACCCAAATAAAAATGTTGTCCTTTTTTTTCACACAAATAGAGCTTTCTTTTGAGGGTATTTAATCACCACTGGGTTTTTTTGTGCTGTTAATGTTTTTTCAAGACTGAACATTTTGTAAAAAAATCATTTTTTCTTCGTTTCGGTTATAAATCAAAAAATACCATTCGGTGCTGCTAGGATTAATCTTGAAATAGCTAGTAGCGTGATCCTTGACCAAAACTGTGATAAGACACCCAAAGTGACTGGATATGTAGTCTGCTTACCAGAGAACATTGACCTCTTTACCCAAAAAGAAGGTCAAACAGCGCTTGTGCAGGATTGTGCCTGCTCACATAAGTTCACTCTTTCAGGGGAGCAGCTTAATTATACTTATGTAGCGGGTATGTGCTTTCTATTTTTGAATCTGGTGGGGAAACTGTGATGTATGGTTCCCTGGGGCCCACCAGGTGACGCTGTTGCTTTGGGCCCGGGGTTGAGCCATCGTTGGGGTGGCGTACCTCTTTTGGTCTCTCTCAGCGGTTGTATGGTGGGGCGGGGAACCCGCCGTGCTTGCTGGGAGGGGGTATAAAGGGGGCGGCCATTTTCGGTGGCGGGAGTCGAGTCCCGGGCACCTTCAGCCTGAGGGCGGTGGTTCGTGTCGGTCCCCTAAGCGGCCTAGGCCTAGAGGACGTTCAGAGGTCGTGTTCCATCCCAGGCACCTTTAGCCTGGGGTGAGGTACTCGGGAGGAGGTCTGGAGCTCAGTGCCCACCACTGAGTTCCGCGAGGGAAGGAGGTCCTAGGGAACCCCGGGAGTGGGTACCCGAATCCGGAAGGCGTAATGGACCGGTGGGAGATACTTGCTTGAAGACCCGGTGCAGCATATTGCCAGTGACAGGTGAGCCTCCCATCGGAGATCGCCTGGAAGGAAATTCCCCCTCGTTCGGAGACCGCAACCCACTTTCAGGAAGGAAAGTGGAGAGTTAATTGTGTCTGGGCCTACTCGCATCCACACCTCCTTGTCTGTTCTGTTCTCTAAGGGAGTCCAACTGACTGTGTTCACTTTGCATGAAGAAGAATAAAGGAGTGTTGGACTTTAATGGTGTGGGGCTCATTTTCTGGCAGACATTGTTCAAGGTAACTCTCTTTGGAGGTTCCAGGTGCAGAACACTGACCCGAAGGTAAAACAAGAACTTTGCTTCCACCACACACAAACGTCTGCGGTGAGGGCTTGGCGTGGTGACCCCGCTCTCTCTCCTCTAAAGTACCCCTAGACAAGAGACAGACGAGCTGATGAGAAAGAGGAGAGAGTGGAGGCCGCTACACTTAATATTAATTTTCTATCATTGGCGCGGAGTATACCCAATTTATCACAAATTTACAAGGTCTGCCTTCAATCAAGGCAAAAGATTTGGAAATGGAGGGGTCTATTTAAAATCAGGACTGGGCAGCCTAATGTGACAATCAGGGGTGTGGCTAGGGGGGGCTGAAGCCCCGAATGTGACCCCAAAAAGCCTTGAGTCTCATGATGGCAGGTCTCCATTGTTAGTCCCGAGCGAGCGGCGAGCGCCGGGACCGATCTGATCCCGAGCGCCGCAGGATGTGGCCGAATGCGGCCGAGTGTGGCCGAGTGCCATAGCAAGTCCCGCCTTCTGGAGCCTGCGTAAAGCCTATGATGGACGTCCCACTGGTCCAATGCCGTGACCGCGGGACGTGTGACATCCATCATAGGCGCTGCAGGCTCCAGAAGGCGGGAATTACAATACGGCCGCCGTGCCACATCCCCGCTTGGCGCTCGGCTCTTCTCTCCTCCCCTCCAGGCTCCTCGGCTCTCCTCCCCTCCAGGCTCCTCGGCTCTCCTCCTCTGACGAATGACGGAATGACTGACTGCCTGCTGTGACACCGCTGAGCTGAGGTAGGTCAGACAGTGTAATGTATATGTAAATGTCAGTGTATGTAGGTCAGTGTATATAGGTCACTACCGTCAGTGTAGGTAGGTCAGGTAGGTCAGTGTATGTAGGTCAGTGTATGTAGGTCAGGTAAGTCAGTGTATGTCAGGTAGGTCAGTGTATGTAGGTCAGGTAGGTCAGTGTATGTCAGGTAGGTCAGTGTATGTAGGTCACTACCGTCAGTGTATGTAGGTCAGGTAGGTCAGTGTATGTAGGTCAGTGTATGTAGGTCACTACCGTCAATGTATGTAGGTCAGGTAGGTCAGTGTATGTAGGTCACTACCATCAATGTATGTAGGTCAGGTAGGTCAGTGTATGTCAAGTAGGTCAGTGTATGTAGGTCAGATAGGTCAGTGTATGTCAGGTAGGTCAGTGTATGTAGGTCACTATCGTCAGTGTATGTAGGTCAGGTAAGTCATGGGCCAGCTAAAAAAAACGTGAAAAACGAGGAACAGCTTGTTCCCCCCACACGCGGGCGTTTTAAATTACATATTTTTTTTGGTCGAAAAAAACGACCATGTGTGGGCTCCCCGGCAGTGTTTCCCTATGGGAAAACTGCCGCGGAAAAAAACGACGGGAATCACGACGAGAAAAATTAGAGCATGTTCTAATTTTTCTTGTCGTGATTAATGACGTTTTTCCCGTCGAGAAAAACGACAAAAAGCCCACAGACGATCGTTTTTCTCGTCCAAAGGAAAAAATTTAATTTTTCCCAACGGAAAAAATGATCGTGTGTACGCGGCATAAGGACTGGTAAACAATTTTTGGGTTTGGATATACTTTAGGCTTCTTTTTAGATCCTCTATCTTTTCTAGGTAAGTGCTAAAACTAATTATGAAAGTTATCATTATTGTTTATGTTTGTAGCCAGTCTGAGCACAGGAGGGATTGCAGCAATAGTAAGATGTTATTAATAGTCTTTGCAATTTCTCATCTTCCCAGAAGTGTGAGCTGTCAAATTTCTCAAAGGAATAAAATTGCATAGTATAGTTTCAGTAATTTTTTTTTCTTCACATGTTCACATAAAATATATATTTAAAGTATTCAACTTTGATGCAAAAACATTAACCACTTCAACACCGGGCTTTTATACCACCTCAATACCATGCCTACTCTGGCACTTCTCTCCTACATGTACAAATCATCATTCTTTTGCTAGAAAATTACTCAGAACCCCCAAACATTATATATATTTTTATCAGACACCCTAGGGAATAAAATGACGGTCATTGCAACTTTTTATCTTGCACGGTATTTGCGCAATAATTTTTCAAACGCCTTTTTTTGGGGAAAAAAAATGGTTTAATGAATGAAAAAATAACAAAACAGTAAAGTTTGGCTAATTTCTTTGTAAAATATGAAAGATGATGTTACGCCGAGTAAAAAGATACCTAACATGTCACGCTTTAAAATTGCAAACTCACTCATGGAATGGCGCCAAACTTTGGTACTTAAAAATCTCCATAGGCGACGCTTTGAAAATTTTTACAGGTTACCAGGTTAGAGTTACAGAGGAGGTCTAGTGCTAGAATTGTTGCACGCACTCTAACGCACGCGGCGATACCTCACATATGTGGTTTGAATGGCGTTTACATATGTGGGTGGGACTTACGTGTGCGTTCGCTTCTGAGCGTGAGCTACCAGGGACAGGGGCGTTTTAAATGTTGTTTTTTTTTGTTTGTTTTTTTTACTTAATTTTTTTTATCTTTACACTTTTTAAAAAAAAAAAAAAATTTTTGATCACTTTTATTCCTATTACAAGGAATGTAAACATCCCTTGTAATAGGAATGTGTGTGACAGGTCCTCTTTATGGAGAGATGCGGGGTCAATAAGACCCCACATCTCTCCTCCAGGCTGGAAAGCATGAGATCGTGAAAAAAAAAATCACGATCTCATGCTTACTAGCCGCAATCGTGGCTTTGTTTGCTTCTGAGAACCCGGGCATGACGTCATGACATCGCGCCCGGGCCTCCGACGGTCATAGAGATGACTGGTGACCATCTGGTCACCAGTCATCTCTATGCTTCCCATCCGGCACCGGACGATTCATTCTCCAGGCCCCCGATGGCACGGGAGAGCCCGGAGAAGCACCGGATGGCGGCGGGAGGAGATGTCCCCTCCCGCCGCCTATAAGAATGATCAAGCGGCGGAACTGCCACTATGATCATTCTTATTGTGCACAGAATCACCGTCAGAAGAGAAGGATATCTGAATGATGCCTCTAGCTGCAGGCATCATTCAGATATTCACCTACAATGCCCAGGAAGTCATATGACGCCCACCCAGGATGGGAGATCCCATCTGTGAACGTCATATGACTATGGCTGGGTATTGAAGTGGTTAATATACAATAATATAGCATATAAAACTGCTCTACAAGCAATTCTGTAATTTAATGTTATTGAAGCCACCTTTCCTTTTCAGTCTTCAGCTGCTGTAATTTTCTGTAAAAATAAATCCAATATGGCAGACTAGAAGCATTCTGTACACCATTGGTGTACAGAACTCCCCCAGAAATGTCATTTCCTGCTAGTGTGACTGACTGATTTTCCCAGAAGTCTGCACTAACTCAGATTTTAGGCATTTTCTCAAGCATGACTTCCAGTGCCACCCAATCAGTGTAAGACAGCAACAGTGTTCCTGATCATCGCAACACCAGTCCCATTGTCATCAGACTAGTTTAAGCCAGCAACTATGGTCTTGAACACTGCCAAACCAGTGCCAGTGGTGCCAGACCAGTGCAGCCATCAACAGTGTTTTTGATCATTGCTACACCAGTCTCAGTGTCACCAAACTAGTGCAAGCCATTAAAAGTGTTCCTGATCGCTGCCTCACCAGACCAGTCCAGCCAGCAACAATATTCCTTATCATTAGCCACACCAGGATCAGTGTCACCAGAGCCAGTGCAGCCATCAACTGTGTCTCTGATCTCTGACACATACTGTAAGCACAATGTCACCATAGCCAGTGCAGCAAGTAACAGTGTTCCTGATCACCGCCTCACCAGTGCAGTGTTGCCAGACCAGTGCAGCCCTCAACAGTGTTCCTGATCATTATCACACCAGTCCCATTTACACCAGACCAGTGTAAGCCAGCAACAGTGTTCCTGATCGTTACCACACCAGTCTCATTATCACTAGACCAGTGTAAGCCAGTAACAGTGTTCCTGATCATTACCACACCAGTCCCATTGTCACCAGACCAGTGTAAGCCATCAACAGTGTTCCTGTTTATTACCACACCAGTCTCATTGTCACCAGACCAGTGTAAGCCAGCAACAGTGTTTCTGAATACTGTCACACCAGTGCCAGAGTTGCCAGACCAGTGCAGCCATCAACAGTGTTCTTGATCATTGCCACACTGGTCTCAGTGTCACCAGACCAGTCTAGCCAACAACAAAATTCCTTATCACTAGCCTTGCCAGTGTCACTAGAGCCAGTGCAGCTATCAGCAGTGTCCCTGATTGCTGCCACATCAGTACAGTGTCACCAGAGCCATTGCAGCCAGCAACAGTGTTCCTGATCACAACCACAGAAGTGTAGTGTTGCCTCTGCCTGCCGCCTGTTCCGACCGTGTCGTGTTTATTGACCACATTTCTGTGTGCTGCCTGGACTGATCCTTTGCCTGTTCGCTGACCCCGTTTCTGCTTGCCACCTGAATTTACCCATCTGCACGTTAGACTGTTTATGTTCCTTCCAGACACTGGTCTCAGCCATCCCCTTTGGACAGCTCCAATCTTGGAACCTCCACAGGAAATATTTTTTTCACCCTTTGTTCAGCCCCCTGTACTTCCTGGCCAGTGATCATGACATTCCTGGGGGCAACCATGTACCAGTAGGCTTGGTTTGCTTGACTTATAGGAACAGGGACTGCTATAGATGACGCTAAATGAAGCTGTATTCCCTGACC
Source organism: Rana muscosa (assembly GCA_029206835.1). Taxonomy (NCBI): domain Eukaryota; kingdom Metazoa; phylum Chordata; class Amphibia; order Anura; family Ranidae; genus Rana; species Rana muscosa. Next base: position 341,281,164 of record CM055118.1, on the reverse strand, counting down.
ACTTATACAGTGGTGAGCTTTGCAGTACACTGTTTTTGATACTACGTTTGTTGATTTTTGTGATACAGCAATACAATGTCCGGTACATAATTAGTCCAAACATTGAAACTCGTGTATCACTCATGTGATATCCCCATAATTGATAAAAGTAGCAGAATGTGTTTTGGGATGCATTTCTAAGTAAACCCATGCTTTGTATGAAAATATCTCATTAAATTGACTGCTTTCTGTAAAAAGTATTTTCTGGCTAGACACCCTACCAAAACCCACCCTTTCACCTTTCCATTTGGATAAACTTAATGCTCCCTGTGCAGATAACACAAGCTATGTGGTCATTAGATCTCTAAAATCTTCTACCGCTCCTGGCCTGAGGGGTTTGCCTCGGTCTACTATAAAAAATTTGAAGATACACTAGTCCCTCGTCTTCAACTTAATTTTAGTAGGAAACCATTTTCCTGGAGATATGTTATTAGCTAACATGTCACTTCTCCCAAAACCCAACAAGGATCACTCTTATCCACAAAGCCTTAGACCAATTTCTGTTATTAATAATGACCCTAAAATATTTAATTGACTTCCAGCAGATAGGCTTGCTGCAATCATTCTTACGCTAATCTTTCCTGCTCAGTCAGGATTTATCCCAAACAGATTATTTACCGATAACATCTAATTATCATTATCCAAGATGCCACCTCTCGAGCTCAAGATCTTCTATGGCTTAGTTTTTCCTGGCTATATATATTCCTGTTATTACAATGTTTTGATTTTTGTGCTGATTTTTATTCATGGGTTTCAAGCCCTGTATCCTTTATCTAAAACTAGAATAAAATTACCCAGTTGCCATTTGGATTTAGTGCTGGGAAGAGGCACAAGACAAGGGTGTCCTTTGTCCCCATTGATTTTTGCTTTGGCAGTAGAGCTCTTGGCTACAGCAATTACCCTGCACCCTGATATTTGGGGCTATACATGGGTGGGGTAAATGTATAAGCATTAACTTTATGCTGATGATGTGGTGATACTTCTTTCACAGCCAAACACAACCTTACCAAACGTATTTACACTTTTGCAACAATGTGCTTCTCTCTTGGGTTCAACAGTTAACTTTACCAAATCTACAGCCATGCCTATTTGTATTTCTATTTCATAGTGCCAGACCCTCTGTTCATCATTTCATTTTACTTGGTGGACTGATGTCATTAGCTACTCAAGTATCTCCTTGCCTTCTGATTACCAAATTTTTCATTATACTGTATACAAGATATACTCCATGCTGAAATTATGGTCTACATACAGAATTTATTTTCTTGGTAAAGTAACAGCAATAAAATTGAACATCTTGTCCAAAATTTTACATTTGTTCAGCGCATTCCTGATCCCAGTTTCCAAAACATTTCTAAATATAATCCAATCTGATTTATCTGTTCTAAGAGGAAATCCAGATTCAATTTCCAAACACTGTACAGTTCCAAGTGTCTATGGGTGACTTATGCCGCGTACACACGATCGTTTTTCATGCCGTTAAAAATGCCATTTTTAAAAATGGCCATTAAAACCGATTGTGTGTATGCTCCAGAGCATTTTTAACGGCGTGAAAAACGGGCATTAAAAATTTCGAACATGCTCTATTTTTTCACGTCGTTTTTCATGTCGTTTTTTTTACCGACGTGAAAAACGATAGTGTGTATGCTTTTACGAGGTGAAAAAATCAAGTATGAGACGGGAGCGCTCGTTCTGGTAAAACTAGCGTTTGTAATGGAGATAGCACATTCGTCACGCTGTAACGGACTGAAAAGCACAAGGCTGAAAAGCGCGAATCGTCGCTCAACAAACTTTACTAACATGAAGGGTGGCGCCATCCGAACGGAACTTCCCCTTTATAGTGCCGTCGTACGTGTTGTACGTCACTGCGCTTTGCTCGAGCGTTTTTTTTAATGATCGTGTGGATGCAAGACATTCTTGAGAGGAAACAAGAAAAAAAACGACAATAAAAACGTTGGTTTAAAAAATGGCATGAAAAACGATCGTGTGTACGCCGCATTAGGTCTTCTTCATATTTGGTAATACTATTTAGCCTTTAGGCTGTCTCAGATCACCCAGTGGAATATTCCTAACTTTTTGTGCAGTTCATTTGATCCAAGGAGGGCAGCAGGCAAGGCGTTGGCGGCCATGGTGCAACAGGCTGGACAACAGCAGCGAGGTATAGCTATTAGCTATTGGGGCTCCACTGCAGTCATTGCCCCTAGAGACTGATCCATTGCATTCATTTATATTGCCTCCAGTGGGTAGACTGCTCCATTGCATTCATTTATATTGCCTCCAGTGGGTAGATATGTTCATAATTGCCCTTAGTAGACTCCTCCATCGCATGTATTCATAATTGTCCCAGTGAGTAGACTGCTCCATCCATTGACCATTGCATTTATTCGTTATTGGCCCCAATAGTACTGCTCCATTGCATGTATTCATTTGGTCCTCAGAGACTGCTTCATTCATTGACCATTGCATTCATTTGACCCCCCCTACCCCGGCCCCTATACATACTGAGTTTTAGAAATTAGATCTTCTGGGCAATCTGGGTGGCAGCAGCAGACAGACTGAGACACAGGCAGACACCACCAGGCTGGAAGAGAGACAGAGGGAAGAGCAGAGGGCAGAGGCAGGCAGCATGTGCGTGATCGAGCGGCCAGACGAGGTGCATCCTTCCCCACTGGCTTCTGTGATGGAATGGCAGCTGGTGAGAAAATAGCACGTCGGGTGTGCTTTTTTATGCACACCCAATGTGCAGTGCGACATGTCACGAGCGAGCAGCCAACAGCGCAGGCACAGACCTGTTCCCGCCACTGCATGGTGCAATGATGATTGGGCGAATACTATTTGTAGTTCTGAATGCTAACCTGCATCCATATTTTTTTAAGGGCAGCCGCTGCCTGTAATGAACAATTACAGACAGTTTGGAAAACTGACAATTTTTACAAACCTTCTGTAAATTTACGGGCCGTTGGCAATCCTGGCCCCCTTGTACATGTACAATTACAAAGCGTACAAGGGAGTTAGTATTTCAAGAATCACTACACATTGCTAAAATAATTTACATTAAGCAGATCTCCTACAGCTAAAAAATCATTGATAAGACTATACCGTATATACTCGAGTATAAGCCGACCCGAATATAAGCCAAGGCACCTAATTTTACCACAAAAAACTGGGAAAACGTATTGACTCGAGCATAAGCCTAGGTTGTCCATCTGCATGCCTCACTGTGCCTCACTTTGCCTCACTGTGTCCATGTGCATGCCTCACTGTGCCCATGCCTCACTGTGTCCATGACTAGACTGACGTTTAACATGGGAATCTATGGAAGGGGTACCCAGCTTTGAAAAATCGGTGCTCCCCGGCCGTGGGTTCCCCATACAAAAAACGTTGCACGCGTATAGAGGACAAATGGGGCTATATGTGTGCCAAGGGGACCTACGACCGGCCAGTACAGGGTCCCCAAAATCACCAGAGAAAGTACAGTTTAACATGGTAGTCTATTGACTCGAGTCTATTGACTCTAAACTTTGCACACTTATAGAGGAAGAGTGAGGCTACATGCGTGCCAAGTTTTACGGCCGGCCGGTACCGGGTCCCCAAAGTCCGGGAGATCAGGCGCAAAAAGGTGACTCGAGTATAAGCCGAGGGGGACATTTTCAGCACAAAAAAATGTGCTGAAAAACTCGGCTTATACTCGAGTATATACGGTACATTCTTTTTAACACATTGATATTTAATTTTGTTTCTTCTGCTTGTTTTAGGGATCACAAGATCTTCAAGTTGTGTTTATCAGATGGGAACCCTAACAGTACAGTCTGGAGGTTCTGTTACCATTCCGTGTTTATACTCCAGTCTGGAAGAACTGGGTAATGATTTACAGATCATTTGGGGGGAGACAGATGGACAATATTGCTCATCTGACAAGAAGATCTTTTCCCCTCCTGAATATGTTATAGATAAATATAAGGGAAGACTCTACAGAGAGAAGGATCCCAACAAGAATCAGACAGAATACATCAAAATTACAGGACTGGAACCAACGGATGGACCTAGATTTTGTTGTCGAATATACAATAGTAAATATGATACTACAATCAGGTGGAATAAACATGGGACTCTTCTGCAATTTTCAGGTAAATATTCATTCATTTATTTCCAACAGCCAGCAACTAATAATGTAATTCAAAGAATCTAGTGTTTAGTTACCAATGATCCTCCTGGTAAATGTTGAGACCTCAACAAGACTGGATGCCATCATGAAGATAGATGAGACCTTGAACGTCTGAAATATTCCCAAAATACCAAATCACAGCATTTCAGCATTTCAATGGGCTGCCTTACCCATAAGGAATGCAGGGAAACAAGTCCCCAACCGTTTTGGGAAATTGCGCCATACCAAGCTGCATGGTGCTGTGGCAGTTTGGTGTGCGTAAAAATGTGCAGCGGTTGCCAATGCATGGGAGTGCCAATAAGAATTATTGGAACCAACACGCGGCTGCTAAAGTGCAGCACATTTCTCTGCAAGAGAGCACGTGATTTTGCATGTGTTCCTGACACAGAGATGTGAACCTGGTCCTTAAAGTGGTTGTAAAGTCAGAAGTTTTTTTTTTATCTAAACCACTTAAACCCCGGACCATTTGGCTGGCCAAAGACCAGGCCAGTTTTTGCGATTCGGCACTGCGTCGCTTTAACTAACAATAGCGCGGTCGCGCAACGTGGCTCCCAAACAAAATTTATGTAACTTTTTCCCACAAATAGAGCTTTCTTTTGGTGGTATTTGATCACCTCGGTTTTTATTTTTTGCGCTATAAACAAAAATAGAGCGACAATTTTGAAAAAAATGCAATATTTTTTACTTTTTGCTATAATAAATATCCCCAAAAAACATATAAAAAAAAATAAAAAATTCCTCAGTTTAGGCCGATACGTATTCTTCTACATATTTTTGGAAAAAAAATAATTCAATAAGCGTTTATTGATTGGTTTGCGCAAAAGTTATAGCGTCTACAAAATAGGGAATAGTTTTATGGCATTTTTATTAATATTTTTTTTTATTAGTAATGGCGGCGATCAGCGATTTTTATTGTGCCTGCGACATTATGGCGGACACATCGGACACTTTTGACACCATTTTGGGACCATTGTCGTTGATACAGCGATCAGTGCTATAAAAATGCACTGATTACTGTAAAAATTACACTGGCAGTGAATGGGATTAGCCAGTAGGGGGCGTTGAAGGGGTTAAGTGCGTCCTAGGGAGTGCTTCTAACTGTAGGGCGGATGGGCTGTGTGTGACACAACACTGATCACCGCTCCCGATTACAGGGAGCTGTGATCAGTGTCTTGTCACTAGAAAGAATAGGGAAATGCTTGTTTACATCAGCATTTCCCCGTTCTTCCTCTCCGTGAGACGATCGCGGGTATGCCCGCGGACATCGAGTCCACGGTACCCGCGGTCGGACTTGCGAAGCTCGCGGCGGGCGCGCCCACAATGCCGCTTCTTATAGGGGATGTACCTGTATGCCCATATGCCCAGCCAAGCCATTGTGCCGATGTATATAGTCGTGCGCTGGTCGACAAGTGGTTAATGCATGCTTTGCCTTCAGTTTGCAGCAGCCCTAATGAGCACCCCGATACTGACCTGAGCCCATTTCTAGCCAGTGATGTTGCAGGAGTGTCCTGGTTACCCTAGACTCTCCTTCTTGATTGGCTGAGATGCCAGAGTGGCACCATTGGCTCCCGCTGCTGTAATTCAAATTCAGTGAGCCAATCAGGAGAGAGAGGGGCAGGACCGGGCCACAGCTTTGTGTCTGAAAAGACATAGAGAGCTGCAGCTCGGCTCGGGAGCCCCCATAGCAAGCTGCTTGCTGTGGGGGCACTCAATAGGAGGAAGGGGCAGGAGAGCCAAAGGGGGACCCAAGAAGAGGAGGATCTGGGCTGCTCTGTGCAAATCCACTGCCCAGAGAAGGTAAGAATGACACGTTTGTTATATTAAACCCCCAAAAAACTGACTTTACAATCACTTTAAAGTGGTTCAATCAAGAAAAAAGATGTATAGGTGCCTAGAGGTGCACACCTGTAGCAGGCCTGCAATCACTACTGCTATGTCTCAATGTCTGGCCAGCTCAGAATTAGGCATAGGAGTAGCAACTAATTACTTGCTAAGTTTTTTTTTTTTTCAAAGTCATTTTAAAATAAAATGACAATAGTTAAAAAGTTTATGCATCTTTGAATGGATATTTTATATTCATTTTGTTCTACAGTATGTGTCACAAATACTACCCGCAGGGCTAGTGGGGTAACTATAAGGATAGCAGCCCATGGGCCGCTATGGGGCCTGGGATGGGAGGGGGCCCCATTAGGGTGTCTGTTGAGGCAAAAATAAACTGTGAACCAGTCATCACCAGTTTCTTTGTCTCTCCTTTCACCTCCCTACATAACCTTTTATGAAGCACTGAACGGTACAGGGTGTCACTTGGGTCTGCTGACATCACATCCAATTTGAAGGGACGCAGCAGCAGTCTTCTGGAATCAAATGTCTATACATGGGAGGCTTTCACAGATAAATAACATGTCTAAAATAGTGTGCTAAGCTCACAAATAGCCTTATTGGAAGATCTTTGTTGAGAATGAATGGTTTCGTGTCAGAGAACACCAACCAGATGTTTGACTAGAAATGTGCATGCACAAAGACGTTTGGCTATGCACATGCACACTGGAATGCACGCGGGAGGGCACTATGTATGTTGGCCCCAGGTGGACTATTTAAGGATGCTTCTGCCTGTGCTCTAATGCTGACCAGTCTTCAGCTGTTCCCTGTGTCCTGTGTACTTCCAGTTTGTTCCCTTGGTTGCTGACCCAGCTTACTCCTGACCTGATCTCGGATCTAGCTTTTGCCCTTTCGCTAGTTCCTGACCCAGCTCGTTCCAGACTTGGGCACTGCTTTTGATTTGGTAACTCACTGTCCGCCTGTTGATGACCCTGGCTAATCCTGTGACCATGCTTCTGTTTCAGATTCTGGCTTACCGATCCGTTCAAGTGTCTGCCTGGCTGTCTGCTGTTGCAGTTCTCCCCCCCCCCCCCACTGAGTGTTACTGCTGCAAATCTTCTGAGAGCTCTGACCAGCCACACGTCCCAGCCCTGCAGTGCAAGTGAAGCGCTTCCTTAAAGCAGAGGTCCACCCAATTTTTTTTTTAAAAGCCAGCAGCTACAAATACTGCAGCTGCTGACTTTAAAAACATGTACACTTACCTGTCCAGCGCGCCCGCGATGTCGGCAGCCGAGGCCGAGCGATCGCTTGTCTCTCGGCTCCCCTCGCCGCCATCCTCCGTGAGGGAATCAGGAAGTGAAGCGTTGCGGCTTCACTACCCAGTTTCCTACTGCGCATGTGCAAGCGGCGCGACCCGTCCTCACTGGTCCCCGCTCTCTTCTGGGACCTGTGTGTTTCCCAGAAGACAGCGCGGGGGGACGGGAAGTGGCGTGACTCCCACGGGAGTCTATGCCCGGAAGTGGGTGCAAATACCTGTCTTAGACAGATATCTGAAAGGTGTCTTGAAAGGTGCAAAATGTGACACCGGAGGGGGGGAGGGATCCGAAAAGCGGAAGTTTCATTTTTGGTTGGAACTCCGCTTTAACCTTGGCTGAACTGCTGTGCATGGCTACTGTTCCTGGCCTGATGGTTCTCCTGCTTCCTGGGAACTACATCTCCTACTGCAAGTCCACCAATCTACATCCACAGGCACTCGTGTTCCTCCTGTCCCTCGGCGCCCTCTGTTTTTCACTTCCAGTGGGGCCTGGACTGGAGATACAAGAGATGCCGACCTCTTCATTTCAGTCTGCTCCCAGGTAAGTGACATTTAATGACTGTGTCTCTTTAGGGTAGGGCCCCTGTATTTGTGTATATAATTTTACAGAGAGACCAAAGAAGCTGAAACTTAGCACAGCTTACTAGTGCAGAAAGGATAGAGTTCTTGTTCTTACGTGTGTGTGTGTACATTTCAGCTTGAGCTATTGAGCTCTATAAATAACATGCTACCTACATACCCCCTCTAACCAACATTCTTTGTTTAGAAACAGAATACATTACTCAACTGGATGAACTGATGGTTGTTGTGGGTGAAGAGGTCATCATCCCGTGTTATTATTCCAAAAACACCTTAGATCTCACAGACATCAGATGGAGTTTTGCAAACAGTGCATCTAACGTATGTTATCAAACACCCGTACTCCAATCAAATCGAGAACATCAAGTGGGCCAGTACTCTCTGGTTAATTTCACTCAAAGCATCTCGCTGCATATTCATGATACTCACCTGAATGATCATCGAAGTTATTGCTGCACTGCCGCTACAGCACGAGCAACACTGCAAAGCAAACAATTTACAAGGTTGCTTGTTGTAGGTAAGCAGAGCACACCTGTACTACAAAAAGAGAAATGTAGAGAATATCATTGCTGACCACTCTTTCACTCTGAAAATTCTAGCGGCCTTGCTCTTATGCTGAGTCACTGGCTTCAGTATTTTCTGAGTTACTAACACAGAACAGGTACGCAGGTCAAAAAGGTCCAAGTAAAGTCAGAAGTCTTTATCTACATAAGTGCAGGGCTTTTTTTTTGCAGACTGAACATGGCAAAACTCCATATTCCCACCTCCGGCCCTGTGCTCTGCTCACCGCTGTCACTTGTAAACATAGAATTGCAGCTTCCGTGTTTACAACTGACAGCTCAACAGCTTGTAGGGAAGTCAGTGGTGAACCCTCTAGGAGGCAAGTGTTGCAGCCACAAGCCATTATTCTATGATTAAAATGGCACTTTCTGAATAACAACCGCCTCATGCAGAAAGTCAAGAGACACAGTGATATTTAACCACTTCAATACCGGGCACTTTTGCCCCTTCCTGCCCGGGACAATTTTCAACCCTGTCACACTTTAAATGACAATTGCGCAGTCATGCTACACCGTACCCAAACTACATTTTTATCATTTTCTTCCCACAAATAGAGCTTTATTTTGGTGGTATTTGATCACCTCTGTGGTTTTAATTTTTTGCTAAACAAACTAAAAAAGACAGAATTTAAAAAATAAATAAAGTTTCTGTAATAAAATGTTGTTTTCTCCTATCAGTGAGGTGGCACTGATAGGCACTAATTAGGAGGCACTGATAAGTAGAATTGATGGGCACTGATAGGCAGCACTGATAGGCAGCACTGATGGGCACTGATAGGCGGCACTGATATGCAGCACTAATGGGCACTGATAGGCGGCACTGGTGGGCACTGATAGGCAGCACTGATTGGCACTGATAGGCAGCACTGATTTGCACTGACAAGGGGCACTTGTGGACACTAATAGATGGCACTGATGGGCAGCACTCATGATAAGGTACTGACAGGTGTTACTGATTTGCACTGTGATGGGCACTGATTGGCACTGTGGTGGGAACTGATTGGCACTGTGGTGAGCACTGACAGACTTTATTGATGGGGCGCTGATGGGCACTGATTGGCAGCTGATGGACACATCTGATGGGGGCTGTTCTAATAATCAATGTGCTGAATATCAGCACAGACCCCCCCTCCTGACAGGGAGAGCTGCCGATCATCTCTCCCTGTCAGCGTGAACCGAGGAAAGCCATTTACCGGCACTTCACTGGTTCGCACGATGATCAGTTGTGATTGGTCACAGTTGATCACATGGTAAGAAGCCTCTGTCAGAGGCTCCTTACTACGATCGAAGATACAGTGTGTCAGGTGCACGCCGGCATGTTATCCTGCTGGATGTCATATGATGCTCAGTCAGGATAACAGAACCACTTCCCGGCCGTCAATCTGCTATAGGCTGGGTGGGAAGTGGTTAAGAGAGGCATGCTGAGCATAACCTACTCTTCACCAGCACACCGCATCTCATATGAGGCCACCTGTTGTGCACATTTAATAGGCCTTTTCCTTCAAGGCTTCAAGGCCCGGCTCAGCTCAACCCTGTCACCTCAACCCTGTGCCATACTGGGCTCCAGTATGAAGACCAAGCTACGAAGCAGGGATATTAGCCACCTCAGTCTCCCACCATCACATGGATGCTGACACCTGTCATAGTCAATCACATCTCATGCTGGCTGCTAACTCCTGTATTAGGCATCTCTAAGGCCTGGTCCACACCTATGCAGGACGCAGTTGATGCACATTCCGGGTGCATTTTGAATTTGTCAATACATATTTTTGATCCATTGAAGTCTATGGAAACAAAAACACAACCTGCTGGTCCCTGGCCCTTTCCATAAAATGTGAACATGCCCCATAGGAAACCATGTTAAATGTACTGTAGTGTGTTTCTGTAAAATCGGAAACAAACAAAAAATGCATAGGCGTGAACCAGGCTTGAAGTTCATGAGTGTATTCCACTCCGGTATACTTAAAGAGATTTTAAAGGTAAATCTTTTTTTTCCACCACTTTAATCCCAGGCACCTCTTTATCTTTTTCTTGCCCAGGCCAATTTTCAGCTTTCAGCACTTTCACATTTTGAATGACAAATACTCAGTCATGTACCCAAATAAAAATGTTGTCCTTTTTTTTCACACAAATAGAGCTTTCTTTTGAGGGTATTTAATCACCACTGGGTTTTTTTGTGCTGTTAATGTTTTTTCAAGACTGAACATTTTGTAAAAAAATCATTTTTTCTTCGTTTTGGTTATAAAATTTTACAAATTAGTAACTTTTCTTTATAAATTTTGGCCAAATTTTATACTGCTACATATCTTTGGTAAAAATAAGCCAAATAAGTTTATATTATTTGGTCTCTGTGAAAGTTAGAGTCTACAAGCTATGGTGGCAATCATTGAAAATCGAAGGCCGATCTCATTTCTTGAGACAATAACAAGCCAGGAAAGTACAAATACCTCCAAATGACCCCTTTTTGGAAAGAAGACCTTCCAAGGTCATTAGTAAGAGACACGGTGAATTTTTTGAAGTTGTGATTTTTTCCCACAAAATTCTTTGCAAAATTAAGATATTTTTTTCCCAAAATTGTCATATTACCAAGTTTTTTCTCACACACAGCACATGCATACTTGCAACTACACCCAAAACACATTCTGCTACTCCTGAGTATGGCGATACCACATGTGTGAGACTTCTACACAGCGTGGCCACATACAGAGGCCCAACATGCAGGGAACAGCGTCAAGCGTTCTAGGAGCATAAATGACACATCTAATTTTCTGACAACCTATCACACTTTTGAAGGCCCTGGAGCACCAGGACAATGGAATTACCCACAGAATGACCCTATTTTGGAAAGCAAAGAAAGGGGAAAGGTCTGGTGTCCCCAGTAACACACTTCCATCCCTGTAACATATGATAGAACGGAGGATTCGCCCCGGGACTTTAAATTAAGTGGGTAACGTTTCCGCCAGTAAACATGACAGTAGTAAAAACAGTATATGGTTTATTCAATTAAATTGTTTACATGCATAGGTAACACCAACAGTTGCCAATAAAAAAGATACATAAACAAGGAATTTTGGTACATGAATGTAGTAACAGTCAGAGTACACGGGCATCATACTACCCGACTAGTTTCGCGAGATCCAGCTCGCTCTTCAGGGGTTGATGTGTGTAACAATGTACCTAGGATGAAATATATATATATATATGTCTGGCAATATGGCACAGTATTGGTTGTAAAGGCACAGGGTAGGAGGGGTTGGGGGTCCCCATACTCACCACTGAGCTTGACCATGGCTACAGGTGTGCAGCCCCAAGAAGGCGGCAGAAGGTGCCTCACCAGGGAGCTGAGGGGGCGAAGTCAGAAGGGACCCCACCAGGGGCCAAACAGAGAGCATGGCATAGGTGT